>VCRD01000735.1:40613-70485 GCA_006783055.1 Trinorchestia longiramus
TGCTGACACTGGGAAGTCAGCTGGCTGCTGACACTGGGAAGTCAGCTGGCTGCTGACACTGGGAAGTCAGCTGGCTGCTGACGCTGGGAAGTCAGCTGGCTGCTGACGCTGGGAAGTCAGCTTATTGCGTCAACACACGCGCCTGTCAGCGTTGAGGCAATCACGGCGACGCCTCCAGCCTGAGGCAATAACAGAGGAGGGCGATAATAGAATGGTAGTAATAATCGAAAAGAAGCAATAATCGAAAAGAAGCAATAATAGAGTAGGAGCAATAATAGAGTAGGAGCAATAATAGAGTAGGAGCAATAATAGAGTAGGAGCAATGATAGAATAGGAGCAATGATAGAATAGAAACAGTAGTAAACGAGGAGCAATATGAACATTAACAGAATAGGAGCAATAACAGAATAGGAGCAATACTAGAATAGGAGCAATAACAGAATAGAAGCAATGGGACTTCGGTATTGAACCTTCGGCATGGGACTTCGGTATTGAACCAAGAATGGGCCAAACGGCTCGTTCCTATTGCCTTATTCTATTCTATTCTATTCAATAACAGTACAGGAGCAATAACAGAATAGTAGCAATAACAGAATAGAAGCAATAACTGAATAGAAGCAATAACAGAATAGGAGCAATAACAATATAGAAGCAATAACAGTACAGGAGCAAAAACAGAATAGGAGCAATAACAGTATAGGAGCAATAACAGAATAGCAGCAATAACAGAATAGAGAGTTTAACTCTCAGCACAGAACACTCCTACTCGTAGAGGTCCTAATTATCGTAGACCCTCAGCCAAGCTCTTACAGGTAGAATAGACCCTTTGAGTTCGTTATACCGGTGTGCCGGTACACCGGTGTACCGGTGTAGCGGTGTGCCATTGTACCGGTGAAATCGTCAATTGATAGCGGATTGTTGGATCTATGATTGCACTAAGACTCAATCAAAGCAATCCTTGATTGAGCTGTAAAAATAACGTACAGCAGCGATGTAGATAAAGTGACTTTCTCTTAAGAAAATCGAAGCAAAATATCTTCAACATATCTTATGTAAGTTTTGCAAAGAAAAACAAGGAAACGTAGAAGTTTTGCAAAGAAAAACAAGGAAATATATAAGTTTTGCAGAGAAAAACAAGGAAACATAAGTTTTGTAAAGAAAAACAAGGAAACATAAGTTTTGTAAAGAAAAACAAGGAAACATAAGTTTTGTAAAGAAAAACACGGAAACATAAGTTTTGTAAAGAAAAACAAGGAAACATAAGTTTTGTAAAGAAAAACAAGGAAACATAAGTTTTGTAAAGAAAAACAAGGAAACATAAGTTTTGTAAAGAAAAACAAGGAAACATAAGTTTTGTAAAGAAAAACAAGGAAACATAAGTTTTGTAAAGAAAAACAAGGAAACAAGTTTTGTAAAGAAAAACAAGGAAACATAAGTTTTGTAAAGAAAAACAAAGAAACATAAGTTTTGTAAAGAAGTTTTATAAGTACTCCGCCAAGTATAAATGTTTTCCTAATGAAATATAGAGGCCGACATGACGAGGAGAGCAGCTTGATCTGAGGCGTAGACAGGCGATCTTTGAAAGCTAATCTGACGGAGATGACGAGGATTTAATTGAACTTTGGAAGACAAACACAAGCACAGAACTCATCTCAGGAGTAAATATGTACTGCAGTGTGTACACTGTAGTGTGTACACGTAGCAGTGTGCACGTAGCAGTGTACACGCAGCAGTGTGTACTCGTAGCAGTGTACACGTAGCAGTGCACACATAGCAGTGTACATGTAGCAGTGTACACGTAGCAGTGTACACGCAGCAGTGTACACGCAGCAGTGAACACGCAGCAATGTACACGCTGCAGTGTACACGCAGCAGTGTACGTGAATGGTGCAGTGTATAATGGTGCAGTATAAGGGAATGGTGCAGTGTATAATGGTGTAGTATAAGGGAATGGTGCAGTGTATAGTGGTGCAGTATAAGGGAATGGTGCAGTGTATAATGGTGCAGTATAAGGGAATGGTGCAGTGTATAATGGTGCAGTGTAAGGGAATGGTGCAGTATAAGGGAATGGTGCAGTGTATAATGGTGCAGTATAAGGGAATGGTGCAGTGTATAATGGTGCAGTGTAAGGGAATGGTGCAGTAGGGTACGCACATAACTGTAACAATTTACAACAACTGACGCACGGAAGACAGAGTCACAGCTGCATCATATATCAGTTCTAAACAACACATACAGTCCGTGAGAACACACACATATATATATATATATACATATATAATATATATACTAAGAATACATATACAGGGTGGCGCATAAGTAACGCACCCTTTTAAAAACTTAATAATAAATAAAGTATTACCGCAATATACACTGGGTATCTGTAGACAGGATACGACATGTAAATAACCTTTAAGAGTTCCTCTATCGTTTGCAATTATCCCCATCGTTATACCTTTCATAGTTTATTTATTATTAATTTTTAAAAGGGTGCGTTACTTATGCGCCACCCTGTATATGTATACCTAGCACGGGTGAATATATTCTAATATTATATAAATATATACACGAGTATGTACGTATATGCCTACGTCCTGTCCCTACAGCCCTCAAACTGAGTTCACTTTTCATTCGTTGCTGGAATGCCGGAGCTTAAAATTTAATTTGTAAGAGGGAGATGCTTCCATTGATGCTTGTTTGTCCAGCGGATGAAAAAAGTGGATAAAGAAGGTGGCTCAACGCGACTGAACTGAGGGTGGAAGTGAATGTGGATGACGGCATGAAAGTGAACATGGATGAAAACATGAAAGTGAACGTGGATGAGAGCATGAAAGTGAATGTGGATGATAGCAAGAAAGGAACATGGATGAAGACATTCGTGATGAGAGTTGACACCCGTCCTGTTGAATAGAGAACAACGCTTTCAGACCTAGACAACGGAGTTGATTGCAGTTGAGAGCATTATTAATTGTTCAATTACTGTCTAATTCAGGGTGCGGCAACATAACTTCCTTTTTTCAAAACAAAATGAGTTTAAAACAAGGAAGATATGTTGCCGCACCCAGTACTTGATAATGAACAGCTCCCAATACTACACCACGCACTCAACACTGTCTTGTTTGGATGGAATTCTCTTCCTGGTTCAAAATTCCCCTGAACGAATATTTATCGACTACCTATAATTAACGCTTAGGATGGATGGGTAACACCCATATGTTCACCATGCTGGAGATGGCAAATCATCACTAATTTTTAAGCAAAAAGCGTCCATAATTCATTCAAAAAGCTATTTCACACACAGTATTTTGAAATGAGGTATTCGGAACAAGTCATTTTTTTGACGGCGCTTAGCTGGCTTTTGGTTGTATACTGCTTTAAAATTAGCAACCAGTTTTAGATACGAGACCAACGAGAGTATGGTATCATGGATACTGTATAATTAATTAGTGTGGATACTTGTTAATGGTATCACGGATACTGTATATATATGTGGATACTTGTAAATGGTATCACGGACACTGTATATATGTGTGGATACTTGTAAATGGTACCACGGACACTGTATATATGTGTGGATACTTGTAAATGGTATCATGGATACTGTATATATGTGTGAATACTTGTAAATGGTACCACGGACACTGTATATATGTGTGGATACTTGTAAATGGTATCACGGACACTGTATATATGTGTGGATACTTGTAAATGGTATCACGGATACTGTATATATGTGTGAATACTTGTAAATGGTATCACGGACACTGTATATATGTGTGGATACTTGTAAATGGTATCACGGACACTGTATATATGTGTGGATACTTGTAAATGGTATCACGGACACTGTATATATGTGTGGATACTTGTAAATGGTATCACAGACACTGTATATATGTGTGGATACTTGTAAATGGTATCATGGACACTGTATATATGTGTGGATACTTGTAAATAGTATCACGGACACTGTATATATGTGTGGATACTTGTAAATGGTATCACGGACACTGTATATATGTGTGGATACTTGTAAATGGTATCACGGACACTGTATATATGTGTGGATACTTGTAAATGGTATCACGGACACTGTATATATGTGTGGATACTTGTAAATGGTATCATGGATACTGTATATATGTGTGGATACTTGTAAATGGTATCACGGATACTGTATATATGTGTGGATACTTGTAAATGGTATCACGGACACTGTATATATGTGTGGATACTTGTAAATGGTATCACGGACACTGTATATATGTGTGGATACTTGTAAATGGTATCACGGATACTGTATATATGTGTGGATACTTGTAAATGGTATCATGGATACTGTATATATGTGTGGATACTTGTAAATGGTATCATGGACACTGTATATATGTGTGGATACTTGTAAATGGTATCACGGACACTGCTACACCGAGAAGTCACTAGCTTAAACAAACAAGCTTTAAGCTAGATAGCCGGTGCACTAATTTACCGGAAATATGAGTCTTCAACTAAGCTGAACCATGTTACTTTATTTACTTCTAACAATTTCACTAAACTGTATACAGTACTTTTTGCTTGGTGACGGAAATGATCAACATTTGACAAAAATATTTGTGCAACCATTAGATATTTATCAAGTTTTTAATACAAGGTTGCACACTGATTTTTGTACTCGTTGTAGTTGCAATTACAAAGGCTATTTTGAAAAAAATATATATTAAAGAGTAACATTACCTCCTATTCTAGATGTCAGTGCCTCATTACTCTCCGTAAATAATTATAGAGACAGAACTCTCTGTGATTCACAGTATTTGCTAGAACTCTCGACGAAAAATGATCCTTTATGTGTGAATACAATTTGAAAGGAAATTAATGCTGGAAGTTTTGGAGCCGTCAACTTCAACAGCTGCTACTTATTTTCCCAGTTCCATTAAGGATTTGATGTTCATTGTCAGCGCCACGAAGACACCCTGGTGTGGTGCTGCTGCAGTCGCTGCCGCGGTGGAAGAAGTGCCGTTTGTAGGCTAACTTTTCAACGCATTTTCTTTGTTGCACACTTTCCAAAGAGTTGCTTTGTTTGAGGCTTCACCGTTTCACTTAATGGTTGGAAATTACGAGTTTTGTTGGGGCACAATGTTGGAGAAACATTCTTTGTAGAATAAGCGGAGCTCTAGCAGCTATGGGTCGGCATATTCGTGGATTTAAATGTGTGTATGGAATGAACAGATGTTGAACAAAGGTAATTTAGTAATTTTATGCATCGTTTAGTTATCGAGAAGTAATTTTTTGTGTGGCTCATCGAGCCAATCACTAAGCCGACTGCAGTTCACAGGTTTGAGTGGGAGTTGATGAGGTGATTGAACTGCAGTTTGACTTTTGTCTCCTCATCTGCCTTGACGTTAACTAAAATCTTATACTTCAACGGTCTGTGAAACTAGAAAACTGATCGCTTCCACACAAACAGCAAGTGTAAGACTACGTTTATAATTTGCCACTTGCTTACACCTTATTATTTTTTCCCTCATGCATTATGATTGTATAAAAATGTATGTGCCTCAGTTTTTCAACCTTATTTCACCACCAATTTCTAAAGTTAAATTGTTTCGTAGCTTAAGCTTCGGATTCAGTATATGTAACTACGGCAGAAATATAAAAACTGCATCGCATGCGTGTCATTATTGCTTAAAAAATATTACTTGAATAAAAATGCAAGACAGTTTCACCTTCCCATTGTTTCCATTCTGCATTCGCTTCTAATGACCTCAATTTTCATAACACACGCTTGTTCCTCACTACAATAATTAGTGCACCAAAATTACACGTCATTCTGATCTGCTTCATTAATTGCAACAATTTGAGTACTAGTTAGGATACAAGACTATTGCAAGAAACTATAAAATTTTACTTCTGAAAATCATGTTTGGTCTGTCGAGCTTGTAGTTCGATTTTCGTTTACGTGACGTTGCCTCCGATTGCCTGACTGGTGTAAATATTCACTTTGTACGCATAGTCACTAGAAGGATCTGAAAAAAATTACAGAACCTAACCTCAGTGGTACACATACATACCACTTCGGAGTCAGCGTGTTAAGAGATGTTGCCTGTGTGTGATTATTTCTTTTTGGTTTTGAAAGAAGGCTGAGGACTAGGAGTACGGACACCCAGCAGGGGTCGGCGGTCAGTCGTGTGCTGGGCATTGGAAAGTAACAATGCAGTTTCCTGCTATTCAGTGTTAATGAATTGAAATTGAGCCAGGTATTCCTAAGAGAAATGGTCATTGTTGCGATGGATGATATGTATGCATTCTTTTTCCCTTTGAAAAGGTCTAGTGCGAAACCATAGACGCCATTAAAGGCCCCTCTACACATGCATAAGTACACATATTCTGCTAAATTTATCCGTTTCGAACGTTGACCAATGCCTCAGTACCCCAATGTCTATCAACAAAATCAAATTTTCGAAGGAAAAATGATCGTTTAGGTAGACTTTTGAGCGTTAAATTATTATTAGAAAGAGTGTTAATATTAGAGCATACCCACAAACTGAAAATTCCCCATCATCTACTTTAGAGGTAATTAAATTCAATGAAAAGTTCTCTCCTCACACAGACGCATTTGAACAAGATTTATTCATCTATTAGTAAAGTCTAGGTATTCCGGGTTTCTAAATCCAAGTATTTCATATTACATGTATTCCAGGTTACTTAACCCAAGTATTCCGGCTTACCCAATACAGATATTCCGAATTACTGAATTCTGATATTCCAGGTGACTGAATCCATGCATTACAGAATAAAACTAGATCTTCATCTCGACTAAGATTTTGTCAAGCTCATCGAAGCGCCCCTACGAGCCTCTACTTGAAATTAAAACACACAGGACAGGAATAGTCCCTGGGAGCCTCATTACTAATCTTAAGATGTTAGCATTGAGAATTTTTAATCGAATATACGCGTAATGTGTCGTAAATTAAGAGAAAGTTCCTTTTTCTTTTTTTTTGAATTTTGGGTGAGTGTATCAACCAGAATAATTAATAAGACAGGCTACGTCTTCGAATTATTCATCCACATAACTCATGAAGTTAATATACTAGTATAAATCTTGGCTTTGACAATATTTATTTGTCAAACAATATTTTTTACCTCAACAATAATTGCTATCGAAAAATATATCTACTTAAGCTTATTTATTTCACTTATTACTATTTTGGTAAATTTTAGTTACTCCTCTTCGAGACTTAGACTTAGACTTAGATTTGAAAGCCAGCTAGCTTTGGCTGGGGCTTTTGTTACGGCTCAACAAATCCAACTTACTAAAGCATAACTGTTCCGTAGCACTGGCCACTTCAGTTCCGGAAAAGGGAAAACTAGGAACTCCAGTGTTTGCAAACGCTGGATTCAAATCTAAGCTTAAGTCTAAGCAATTGTGATCGAACTTTTACATATCATTAATTTTCAATTGAATTCTTGTTATGTTGACAAATTTAAATAAACAAACTTATACTGCATTGTAAATTACCTGTGACCGTACATTTATGCACTTCCATTTGAAACATGTTCATTGCACCATGTTATGCAACGCATAACTTCTCCACTGCACAGTGACGTAGACGACATTTGCTGATTTTGCTCATATCTCAAAACCTCGTGATTCCTGGTTACTGAAGTCAAGACTAACCTAAATAACTTAAAGATTATTAATGCACATATTTTAAGTGGTGAATATCGTACTCAATCTTAGCGTTCATGAGTATCTTTTATTCGGAAGCCATTTTTGCGATGGTCAATTTTAGATTTGGTGCATGTATTATGTTACCTAGTTTTGTAAAGATATATCTCACCCGTCCGAATCCAACTGTATAAATTTGTAATCCAAACGTGGTCGTTTCCCTTTGTTTAAAAGCATAAGAGAAGTGTTCAACCGGCACCTCAATTCTACTGTGAATTAACAAATTTTGAAAGACGTCTATACGGTTTCTGGCTGTTGATATAATCATGAAGCTCATGTCCTCATGCCAGTTACTGTGTTTGTAAGGAAATTTTGTTTGACATTTTTGATTGAACATTGCTTGATAATTACTACATATCTTGTACTGAATATTTCAATCATGATTTCTTATGAAGACCTAAACTTACCTTATTTCATTTTCAATAATTATTTGTAATTCAATTTATCCTTTGTGGATAGAGTATAAAATAAGTTACAACAGTCATTCAGATTATTGTAATTAATGTTGCTATTTAATAATTTTGAGACTTGAAAATATTTATTGTATATGCTACTTTAAATGTGAATGCTTTCTAATTCCAACATTATCTTTGTGTCTACAAATGGTTCAGAATAATAATGCTTTGTAACTTTTTCATACTACTACTATTACTATTTAAAATGACATACTATGTATGTATTCTTATTCTTACAAAAGATTTAGACTCAAGAGTTCTAACACAGAGAGAAGAGGTCATGTTAATGTATAACAAATTAATTAATGTATGACAAATTAATTAATGTATGACAAATGAGCTCAGGTAGAAGTTCCATGAACAGAGAAAGGATGTTATAGTTGTTTTATTTCAGTTCTTGCATTGTTTGCATATTATGCTTATCAAAATATTTGTCTTGTTAGCATTATTCTGGCTTATATATCTTTATAACTTTTTTTGTACTGTGAAAACATAACATTTCAATTATCAAAAATGTATTTTTACAATTGTAAAGAACTTTAATTATAAGAGATTTGAAAATAGAATGATAAAGCATACATCATGCATCAATTTGATTCAAACAAATTATTTTTATTTTTTCTTTTATTTTTTATTTTATCATTGCTGTACTTTTTATTGCTTTAATTGACTGTGGAGATAATTTTATTACTATTACTATTTTTTATTACTATTCTTTATTACTATTGTAGTGTCATCATGCTTCCTGTTGCCATATTTAATGTTTTATTTTTTAGTGAATTTCCAGATACATGAACCAAAGATGTGGACTATTCAATGAAGTCAACTTGCCAAAGAAATCTAAATTCTTCTCTTATTTTTTGTGCTAGTTATGGCTTCAGGTGAGCATACATTTCATTATTTACATTTATCATGCATGTACTGTACTGAATTTGTATTGTATTAAATTATTATTATTATTATACTGTGTTATTTATGACTACATATTGTATCATTATGTGTTCATTGTTTTTTGTATTGTTCTTTTTCTTATCATTGTCATAAGTACTATTTTGCTATTAATACCTCTGTATGTTGGAGAAATATCTCTTGTATTAGGGCTGCAGCAGTTACAGTGCAAAAGCAAATGATAAAATAAATATAAGAAGCATTACATATTTTATGGATTTTTTCTACATATTTGTGTGATAAAATATCAAATATGTAGTACACATATTCTGTGTCATTTGGTATAGATAAAATGCAATTTATGTAACATAAGTGATCGGTTCAATGTGGAGTATAAGTTCTGGGAATTTCAGTTATAGAGACACAATTATTTTTTCCCTCAGTTAAATGTTAAATAAATTATCACTCATGTTAATGTAATTTCACTTAGCTTTTAAATGAAGTGTATGGAATGTAGGACTAAAATGAATTATTTCTATTGTACTTTAGGAATGAAGAGGTGCATAATATGGAACTCTAATAGGGTTAGGATGATAAGGCTGTCATGTCATTTTTGGGTCTGTATTCAGTGTGTTGCATCCTTTCTGTACAACTTCTTCTTTTCAGGAGTCGTGGATGTTGTCAGTAGCAGGAGTACAGGAAATTCCTCGTCTTGTCTGCAAAAAAAGGCTGCCAATCATTTAAATAAAATTGTTAAAAATGTTCCAGCTGAAGAGTGCAAAAATCTTTCAATGGAGTCCCAAAACAGAAATCATGTTTGTGCTGCTGTGTGCACAGTGGGGAAAAATGTTCTCCAAGCTTTATTTAGAACATTTTATTTTCATCCTGAAAATTCAAATTCAAATAGAGGAAGTGCATCTTTTACTGAATGGAAATACAATGTGCGAAAGTCACAAAAAAAGCTAAAAGATATATTTGGATCAAGGTTTAAGTATCCACATGACATGAAAGGGGAATTTGATCTTGGAACTTGCTTTTTGTTCATCACAAAAATGGATGAAGATTTTTGTAAGAAAATGTTTTGTTCAGAATGCCGGAGTAGAATGGAAGCAGTTAAGGTATTCAAAAACAAAGTGCTTCACAATGAACCATTACAAGAAACAGAATGTAGTCTTGATAACCTCTTATCATTGTTCACAGAGCTGTTGGAATGTGCAGCCAGAGATTTGAACGACAAAACTTATATTGAACCTGTTTTGCAAGACCTGCCAAGGCAAGTTAAAAGGCAGGGAAATTGTGGAGAAGCTCTTCACCTCATTGCCACAGCTCCTTCTGACTCTTTTGTGAAGATGAGCCGTTCCGAAATAAGGAAAAAAGGCATCAGCAGGATTTTTGCCATCCCATTTTACTGGATTATGGATGATTTTTCTGGTGAAAGTGAACTTGCAATGAAAGGCAATAAATTGTTTGAAAATGTAGCTATGGATGTGTTTACAAATCCATTTGTAGAATGTAACTCCTTCAGATTTGAATCAAGAGATCTCTTGGTTCATAAAATAAGAGACCCAGACAATCCTCAAGTGATTTTAATTCAGGGTCATGGAGGCTGTGGCAAAACGACTTTGTGTCATCACATCTTCTCCAAGTGGCAGGACAAAGATGATAAACATGATTTGTTTTATCAAAAACTCGATTCTGTTGATTTGGTTGTTTTCATTGAGATGCATTCTGCTAAAAGCAAATCTCTCCTGAACTACCTACGAAATGAATACGTTCAGGAGTCAGTTTCAGTTATAAAAGAAAAAGAATTATTGAAGTTCCTTCGTTCCTTGAATGTGCTTTTCATCGTTGATGGTTTTGATGAGAGAAATTCAGTTAATGTAAACCTTGTGTGTGATATTGCTGAGCATCTGTCATGCAGTTCCAACAGAATTATTCTAACAACCAGACCTGAGTGCTTGTCTGAAGCACGATCCATATTCTCCCGCATTCCTAAGACCAGTATTTTGCTTGTTGATATGGTAGGGTTTGATAAGGCTGGCCGAGAAAATTTTTCTTCGAAGATATTGTCTCAAAAACAAGTAAAATTAATCTATCCAACTGCCGTTCCTGAGGACTTTTGTACATTCCTATCAGAGCAAGATAAAACTCTAAGTCCATATTTGAAATTTCCTTTGACAATTACTTTGATTCTTCTTCTGTGGCTACAGACTAAAAGCCGCAAGCGGAAGACCATCAATTTCTGCACTGCCACTCACCTCTACAGAGAACTCTTCAAAATGCTCATCGAGAAGCTGGTAGGGGCGCGTATGTATGCTGGTTTACAAGGCAAGAACATCAACACACGCAGCGTGAAGGCTGTGCTTGATGTGCTATCTCAGTCGGCCAAATCTGCCATTTTCGTCGACGATTTCCAGATAGAAATTCCTTCTTCTGAGGTTGAAAAGATTTCCCAGTGTTGTAAAGAATATGATGTTAACTTCATTGAATTTATGTCTGCGTTCACGCAGTTTTTGAGTGATCCAAGCATGAAAAGCGAGCAGCCACAGTTTTTGAGTGATCCAAGCATGAAAAGCGAGCAGTCACAGTTTTCCTTTTTTCACCGCACGGAGATGGAGTATCTTTCAGCTGACAGTTTTGCCAAAACATTAATTTGTTCTCAATCGTTGCCAATGCGATCCTTTGAAGACGTTCACAAGTTCTACGAAGTTCTTCCATTTCTTGTAGGAATCCTTTCAGCTATGAACAAACTCGATGAAAATGACTCCAAGATCATTGAACATTTGAAAAACATGCAAGTTCCTTGTGGAGAATTGAACTTTTTTTCCAAACTGATTACCGAAAGCACAACTTGCAGTAAGCATGGGACACCATGCAAAAAACGCTTCTGTTCTCTTTTGTGTGAACTGATGCCACGCACTATCTGGAAATTGGATGCCTCGACGGTTCTCTCTGGACTTCATCTTCTTCAGCATTGCCCTTGCATTAATTTGTTTGAGCTCATTATAAATTTGCCTTTAGGTTGTGACCCAGACAAGCTGCCTGGATTGCATGAGCGTCTTACGGAGCTCCGTGATGCTGTACGGAGACGCTGTCTGTCTTTTCAAGTGGCTGTTACTTTTTGCATCGAGAAGCACTACGAATGCGAGGGCAGTTTGTCAGATAGTTACCTTCCCTGTATCATGGAGTGGGCTAAGCTGGTCAAGTTTACTGGTGCTATTAGTCCAAAAGGTGTTGAACATTTAACCAACTTTTTATCGGTTAATTGTTTGAGACTCAGAATAACTTCATCTACAACCTTCAATGATTTTGCTCGAAAAATTTTCCCTAAGTGTACAAAGTTGAAACAAATGGATTTGATATTGGATTTTCCGATGAACGTTCAACTTCAACTCTGTCGACTCAAATGTTCGGGTGCACGCAAGCCGTTGGTGCGCTTGCGTCTTGATAGAATTCTTCGCAAAGATTTGCGCGGAGTCCTTCACGTCATCAAGTCTATTCGGACCGAGTGAGTTCTTCAATATTAGCGGGAATATTATTACTGGTGACAATTTGGACCGAGTGAGTTCTTCAATATTAGCGGGAATATTATTACTGGTGACAATTTGGACCGAGTGAGTTCTTCAATATTAGCGGGAATATTATTACTGGTGACAATTTGGACCGAGTGAGTTTTGCAATATTAGTGGGAATATCATTACTGGTGACAATTTGGACCGAGTGAGTACTTCAATATTAGCGGGAATATTATTACTGGTGACAATTTGGACCGAGTGAGTTCTTCAATATTAGTGGGAATATCATTACTGGTGACAATTTGGACCGAGTGAGTTCTATATTATTAACGGGAACATGTATACTGTTGTTGAGAATTTGGACCAGTTTGAACTCTTGTATTTAGGAATCGTCATGAAACGAAGTAGAAGGTGTTGGGCAGAGCTGTTTAGTGACGCGTTCGATCATTCATATCACCTGGTACCTGTAGCATTTTGTCGTACATGTCATTTTTTGAGTAAATTAAGTGTCTAAGCTTATGCTCTAGGCCCCATAATCTCTTGCTGGTTTACCCTTGTTTCCTAATGTAGTCTTCAACCGTGTTGAATTTTCCACGAGTGAGAACGCGAGATGCAAGACTGGTGCTGCAACAGTTAACATGTTGACTCCGAAGTGGTACGTATGTGTACCACTGAGGTTAGGTTCTGTAATTTTTTCAGATCCTTCTAGTGACTATGCGTACAAAGTGAAGATTTACACCAGTCAGGCAATCGAAGGCAACGTGTTAACATGTTGACTCCGAAGTGGTACGTATGTGTACCACTGAGGTTAGGTTCTGTAATTTTTTCAGATCCTTCTAGTGACTATGCGTACAAAGTGAAGATTTACACCAGTCAGGCAATCGGAGACAACGTGTTAATCGCCTGCATACATTCTCCACTCGCAAGTGTGATGCTCAGTGTTAGGTTTAGTGTCATATTTTAGATTAGTTATTTTTATATAAACTGTTATCCAGGGACCCTCTCCCTTGTAACTCCACTGTTTTCCCCTACAGCTACTCATTCGTATTTTCTACGTGCCCAAGCCAATTTAATGTTATAATAGCTATTAATATTTTTAAATAACGTTTCAAATTCATAAGGCAAGTGGGTACCTCATGTGTTTCATTTTTCGGAAAATTAAGGATATTCAAACAAGTGATTATTTTCCATGGTTTTAAAACTTGGGTGAAAGAACAAGCGATTCTTTTAGTCAGTTTCTGTAGAGTACGTTTTCAAGTGATTTCAATTGGTTTTAGTTTGTTTACTATTCATGACTTCTCGTTATCGTTTGAGTTCATATACATTTGTTTACTATTTATGACTTCTCGTTATCGTTTGAGTTCATATACATTTGTTTACTATTCATGACTTCTCATCGTTTGAGTTCATATACATTTGTTTACTATTCATGACTTCTCGTTATCGTTTGAGTTCATATACATTTGTTTACTATTCATGACTTCTCGTTATCGTTTGAGTTCATATACATTTGTTTACTATTCATGACTTCTCGTTATCGTTTGAGTTCATATACATTTTACTATTCATGACTTCTCGTTATCGTTTGAGTTCATATACATTTGTTTACTATTCATGACTTCTCGTTATCGTTTGAGTTCATATACATTTGTTTACTATTCATGACTTATCGTTATCGTTTGAGTTCATATACATTTGTTTACTATTCATGACTTATCGTTATCGTTTGAGTTCATATACATTTACGTAGAACTTCGTTGTAAATAATTTACAATGAAGGCATGCAATTTATGATTTCTGCTAACTACACTCGCAAAGTTATTTGGAAAGTGAATTCTTTTCAGCGAATTACATCATAAAACATTTATCAGAAGTCACGCCTAAATGTTGGTGATGTTGGTCTAAGCTTTTTTACAATTGTACGTATTTGTATGAAGAAGTGATTGCACTTTGTCGCCTGTGACGTTTAAGTCTGTCTCTTATCGTACAGGGTGTCCCTTAAAAATGTATACATTTTTAAAAGGCTGTAGTTAGAATACTACTGGTGCTAGGAGGCTGGGACAGGCCTTATTCTGCCACTCGAAAGAGCAAAAATCTAAAGTTTTATTTTGTATCCCATCTTATTTTAACTCATAGAACTTAAAACTACAGCGTTTTAAAAATGTATACAATTTTTCGGACACCCTGTGCTTTCGCCGTCTTAAATATCATAGTTACTCGTCGATGCTTATACAGCTGAAGCCTCAATCACGTGACTGGGGAGCATGATAGCATGAAGCAAACTTGCATCCGTGATACTTTGCTGTTTACTCGTCCACATTACTGACTAGTAGACCCACACGTGAAAATTCACGTGGTTTTTACTGAATAGTTAAGTTTGATTTGCCAGTGGACGTGGGCTTTGCGAAGAAGTTTCCCCATTGAAGGATGTGCTTTTGGTATCCACAATACAATGCTTACAATGCATGTATACCCTACCGAATTTCCTCCTATCTAAATCCCTAAGAATGTCACAGAAAAACGGACCAAGCAAGCAACAAACTGTACAATTATGTAGTGGAATGCCTTGTATCTTGTGTTATGGAGTTAATTAGTAAAAAATTATGCAGATCTGTGATACCTTGGGGTTTGTTCGTCCGCATTACTGATGCCTCGTATTTTGTGTTTCATTCAGGAGTTAATTAGTAAAAATTTGTGCAGGAGCATGGGCATGTTCGACTGGATCACCATCAAAAGCTTTGACTTGGACTACAACCAGAACGCTTACACCATCGTAGAGGCATTGAAAGACCACGTGTATTCAAAACTTGCTGTTAGCTCAGGTAATCAAAGCATTCCACCGCATGCCATTAAAGATAAAGACTCAATCTTCCAGTGGAATGGACAGTGTTACAGCTTTCCTACGAAAAAACGGTGAGAATCTTCATCGTACATCGTGGTAAGTTCTCGTTATACGGTACACATTGCGTTCCTGAAAATCTTCGAGCAAGTTAAAATTACCGTATAACGAACCCATTATAACATGTAAATAATATGATATGTGTTCCAGCGCGTCGAAAGGTTTCTCTACAATGTAAATAGTCACCGTAACTGTGAATTTGCCTAGTAAAGAATTATCGTATAACGAGGACTTCCGGTATTTAGTACGAATAGAATGAGGCTATAGGAACGAACCTTCTGGCCCATTCTTGGGTCGGATAATTACTTCGATAATTATTCGGTTGTTTTACCCAAGTCCCATACCGTATTTCTAGCCGCGTCAACCATGTCGGCAGCGAGATTCGAACCCGGGTCTTCCCGCTCGAAAGCAGATTCGCTCACCAGTCGACCAAGCTGGTGATACCAGTCGACCAAGCTGGTGATTTTGTCAAGAGCCGGGGTTTTTATTTGCAGTATACGTCTTGAATTTTATGTTAACAACTAGTGTACCCAGCCGTCAAAAATGACGACAGCGATTTTGTGATAATACCCGTGCCATCAAAAATGATGGCAAATACTGTTGGAAAGCTATTAAATAAAATTACATATAAGAGCTCAATGCAATATATTTAGTTTTATATATATTTACAAAGGACAAACGTTTTAATCGAGTATTTCTATAATGAAAACATTCCTAGTGAAAACTAAGACACTTAGTTTTCTACTGCTGCAATTGACTCTGCAATTCGTGTCATATTTGGGTACAATGTACCCGAATCATAGGGCAATACCCCGCCAAACTCGGTATCCACGATACGGACTCGAGTATATAAGGCTCTGGATTTCTCTAATGTTTTTGAAAGTGACACGAAACATATAAATAAATATATAAATGAATAAATATATAAACACACGACGGTCATTCTTAGTATTAGATGTGGACAGATGATTGCTCCTGTATTCGCTCAAAAAAGTTGTTGTTGTTGTTGATGTAAGTTAAGCAAATGTGGTGGTATTTTAGAGAAAATTTTATTCATAGTTAATGTTTTAAGCTTTGATTTTATTCTAACCTTAAAGAGTATCAATGTTTGAGAAATGACTGTGCAATTGATGTACTCATTGTTGATGGGAATGCAGTGAAATGTCAGTAGACCAAGTTAAGGTGGCTGCTTCACGGTCACCGGACGCAAGCGATAGATAAGACAGAGTATATAAGGCACTGTTGCCCATAGCTTTGTGTTCCCTACAGTCGTTACCATTTGACTCACCTGTGTCAATTGTGTAACACCCTTGCGGATTGGAAAGAATAAAGCAACCTCTGGAATAAAAAATAAATGCTGGACACCGCGGGACACTTTTGCTGCACTTTATACTTTTTTCCGGAGTTCACTCAGTCCTGGAAATATTTTAATTCTCATTGTTCACACAGGCCGGGAAATATTATAATTCTCATTGTTCACACAGGCCGGGAAATATTATAATTCTCATTGTTCACACAGCTCTTGAAATATTATAATTCTCATTGTTCACACAGCTCTTGAAATATTATAATTCTCATTGTTCACACAGGCCTGGAAATATCACGATTCTCATTGTTCACACAGCTCTTGAAATATTATGCCGTACTCACTACTGTACCAGATACATGGGGTATTCAAATACTCACAAATTGGTACAAACCTGCAGATCTGCACCCGTTGAACGGTTGATGACGCCAGTCCCCATACTGGCCACCAATTCTGTCAGGCTCCCGGTGACAGCGATTATCGTCGATTATCTTTATAGTGGATCCACTCGTTTACTTGTTACTTCGTATATTCTCTTTATCTCGTTTATCTCCTTTCTCTGAGATATATATTATATATATATATTCTGCTGGTACAGTAAGGCAATGAAACGTTATTCCAGAGGTTGCTTTATTCTCTCCAATCCGTAAGGGTGTTACACAATTGACACAGGTGAGTCAAATGGTAACGACTGTAGGGAACACAAAGCTATGGGCAACCGTGCCTTATATACTGTCTTATCTATCGCTTGCGTCCGGTGACCGTGAAGCAGCCACCTTAATTTGGTCTACTGACAGAAAGAACAGATTAAGTATAAAAGATTATCCATCAAAAGTTCTAGTTTTATATTCGCTGTGTTGTTCTTTTTGATGTGATAATAACTACTAAATCTGTCCAGAGCATATTGTGCTCTGGAACTACCGTAATTCTTAATAATTATAGAGTCAGAAAACCTGAAGAAACTACTTAGGCCCAGGCTGCACATTGTACCTCATGAGTTTGATATGATTCCTACTGGTGGATAATAGAAAATTTTGTAACCTATTGTTTGAAGAGTTCTAACTGACTTTGCTTGAACTAGTTCGTCCCGTGTAGCACATTTTGTTATTTAAATAACCATTTTATTATTGGAAGTAAATCTATCACTGACCAGCACAAAATCAAATTGGCAGCCATTCTTCAAATCAAGTAATAATTTAGTATAATTGTATTAATTATAAGCCATAATTACGTTGTGCAATTAAAACCATTGAAATGTGTTGGCACTCTGTCACAGCGGTGCTTTTTATGTTATGTACTAGTAGACCTACACGCGAAAAAATTCACGCGTTTTTTACTGAATTTTTCGTTTGATTTGCCAGTGGACGCGGGCTTTGCGTAGGAGTTTCCATATTGAAGGATGTGCCTTTGGTATCCACAATACAATGCTTACAATACGTGTATACCCTACCGAATTTTCTCCTATCTAAATCCTTAAGAACGTAACTGAGAGACGAACCAGTCAATAACGTGATGATTGCATTTCTTAGAAGTGGTTTCAAACTTGTTTCCATTGCGTTCTTAAATGCCGTTTTAGAGGCATGCTTTGTATTGTCAGTTCATTTCCATAGCAATAAAGGTGAATCATTCAATTGATTTGTTACATCCTTGTTTTCTATGAATAAATTACTAAGTTGATGCCTTATTCTTGAGTAATTTCTTGATTTGTATGTGTGTGGAGTTACGGCCTTAAATGTCCTTATATTTTCTTACTACCTAGAGTGCACGCAACATTGCTTTAGGGTGCCGAGGTTTTATATACAGAGTATATGTTCTTATTCTGTTCCTCAACTCAGCAGCTAAAATTCCAAGGGATCGACCCCATGTGTCATGTGTGTGTGTGTGAAATTTGACTACCTGTTGCTAGAATACCAAAAATGTTTATTTCAAATAACATTCATACGTGAAAGATGTAATATTTGATTTTAAAAGGCTGTATCGTTGGGATCCTTAAATGGTAGAAATAAATTGGTTGATAATATCACGAACTGTATTTTTAATAATAGCAAGTAATTAGAGGTACATACGAGCTAGAATAATGCTATCGATACATAGTATTACAGATGCAAGCATAGTATGGAAACAATACATGAACTGAAACACAACGCTCTTTGATTAAAGAACTGAGATACTCCCATCTCCTCAGTGACGTATAATGATCTCTTATCACTCTTCAGTTCCAACCCTCAGACTTCTCTTAATTCCGAGTCGACACTGAATATCTTTGTCTTATTCGGAGTGAGTGCCTGAGGGAGTAAGAGACCGTCGAGAAATCCAGTAGGAGAAAAGGCAATAAAAGGTAAAATGAATTCAATAGTTTGTAATTAGACATTTGAATTTTCTATTAGTTCTTTCTTCAAGGCTCTCGTACAAGTCTTGGCGTACGAGATCTGGCCCAGAATGTACAGACCGTAGTGCGTAGAGTTCTTGGCAGTACGTAGGTTGTTTGAGCCTATCCTGTTCGCAGGCAGGTTGTGTTACTAAGATTTATGGTTTCACACGCCCCAGTTGTTACTACATGTTGTATTGCTTACCAAGATTTAATGTGTTGCGCTATATTGATTTGTTTTCTTCCTTTTTTGTTGTTACCGAGATTTATTTTGTCGGCTATTTGAGGAGTACTTTCTCGGAGAAAACACACCTAAATATAATGAGTAGTTGAGAAGCTGGTAGGTGTGAATCAAGTTCATAGTTTCATCCTTTTTTCGAAAGCAAATATTACTAAATGTATATGATCTTAATTTTGACTCCTTCAACTTTGTGTTAAAACTCGAAAGTAAGTTATGAATCATATATTTTTGTTGTTTAGGGTAAAATGGTGTATGGTGCAATTTTCAGGGTAGCTCGAACTCTGTTTACATTTTAATCAGGTGCTCATAGCGACAATAAAAGGGAGTTTGATGAAATTGGTGCGAAGATCCAAGAACATTTACGTATTTTTCAATACTTATCAATAATGATGGAGAGTGCAAAGAAGAAACGGAGAGTTATTGGCTTAGGATTGAAATTAGATATAATAAAGAATTATGAGAACGGAATGAGTTGCACTCAAATTAGCCGTTGGAGTGGACTTGCTGAATCAACAGTTCGATCTGTTGTTAAAAACGCTGATATTTATAAAGAAAAGAGTGCATATGGGGCATTGTCTACTAGGAACAGAAGTGTTACAATGATCAAGATGGAACATCTTCTGTCTCTTTGGATAGATGACTGTAACCAGAAAGCAATTCCACTCAGTGTTAACATGATTAAAGAAAAAGCATTATCCCTTTTCTCTGCAGTTAAGGAGAATGATAAACTAAGTGGAGTTCTAGGTGGAACAGATGAAAAGTTTTCAGCTAGTGGAGGTTGGTTTGAACGTTACAAAAATCGTTTAAAGATTCAGAATGTGGCTAGTGAAGCAGTAAATGCTGACAGGGAAGCAGCTTTAAGGTGCCCAGATACTCTGAAAAAAATTATTGAAGAAGGAGGTTATAGTGATAAACAAATATTTAATGTTGGTGAAACTGGCTTGTTCTGGAAACAAATGCCATTTGAAACATTTTTTTCAAAAAGAGATAACTTGATACCTGGATTTAAAGATTCTAAAGATAGGCTTTCTCTTCTATTAGGAGGAAATGTAGAGGGAGATTTTAAATTAAAACCCATGGTTGTAAATAGATCCCAAAATCCAAAGGCTCTAAAAGGATGTGATTTAAATTCATTGCCAGTCATTTGGCGCTCCCACAAGACTGCCTTGGTGACAAAATCTCTTTTTGAAGACTGGCTTACAAATTATTTTAGTCCTGTAGTTGAACAATATTGTCAGAATAATTCCCTAAGCAACAAAGTTCTTTTAATTTTAGACAATGCACCTGGACAATCTGCAACTCTTAGCAATATTTGTGAGAATGTAAAGGTAATTTTCTTGCCCCCAAATACAACATTATTATTGCAGCCTATGGCCCAAGGAGTTATTGCTGCTTTCAAAGCATATTATTTAAGAAAAACTTTTCAACAAGCTATCTTAGCAACAACAGAGAATACTTCACTTTCATTGCTAGACTTCTGGGAAAATTTTAGCATAATGGATGCAATCCATGCTATTAATGATTCATGGTTAGAAGTTTCACCAAGTGAAATGAAAGGAGTTTGGAAGAATTTGTTACCACAGTGTGCAAATGATGATGATGATGATTCTGAGGAGCAAATTAGGACTGTTGTGGAAGAAGTAATTGCCATTGGAAAGCAACTTGGTTTTGATGAAATTGACAGCACCAATGTACAAGGAATTCTCAAACTAAATGCAGTAGATCTTAGTAATCATGATCTGATGAACATGGAGCAGTATCTTGTATATGAACAGACTGATGGTGAAGGATTTGATGTAACTCCAGCTGCTGAATCTGCAAATTTTCAAAGACTCAATTCAGCACAACCCACCTGTGAAGATGTTGACTTCAAGCAACTTGTGAAGAGTAGCAACCAATGTTTGCAAGTATGTTCGAATTTTAGATCATAATGTTTAGTTAAAAAATATGATTTTATTAATATATAATTGAATTTCTTAATCTTTATACTATCACAATTACATAAATTATGATAGTACAATGTACACTATAGACTTGCTAGTTTAAGACTATTATTTTTAATTGTAGAGGTATTGTGTACTGATAGCTGTAACCTTTTTTTCTGGATGTTGGTGATGAAATGCGTACTTGAATATTTTATTCATGGCAACTTCAATATTGAAAGCTGGAATATTACACCAGCTTCTTGTGTATGATTTGATACTAAAAGTGTTCTTCTTTTTCAGGGACATCATGCCATATCTGAGGACAAAATATGTGATGTGTCCCTAGAAGAAAGTGCTGCTGATCAGATTATTGCTGCAAGATCTGCCAACTCAGCTGACCTGGAAGCCGAGTGCAATGATGTGGCATCCAGTCAACAGAACTGCTCGTCATCTATTTCCAATAATCCTAAAGAGTTACTCTCCATGATTGGTAAACACCTAGGAACTATAAAGCATGAGGATGAATTTGATATTGTTGGAAGAAATGTTGCATCCAAGCTACGGAGAATGCCAACTAATGTTCAACTGATAGCAGAAAAACTCATTAATGAAATTCTGTATGAAGGATTGACAAATAAATTGAAATCATATACCACATTGGTCACCCAGGAGCCTGCATTACCTACACAGAATCATTATAATGATGCCCAGAACCATTACCAAGCATTACAACGGCAAGATCCAAACTCAAATGGTCCTGTTGTCCCTTATGTGCCGCCGCAAACATCAAGTGGAAGTGTTGTTAACTCTACATTCCAATTCAAACAAGATGTATGAGAGATTTCATGGAGTTCTACAGTGTAACGTCATTGTCATGGAGCTGAAACAAGGCCAGAGTGACCTGTAGGCTACGTGTGAGAACGTCGTTTTCCTGGCAGGAAACTAATCTTCTGACTTCTTATTCCATTGACTCCTTTCTCATTTTGTTATAAAATAATAATTTTTATTCACAACATAGATTGAAATGTATATTTGACAATAAGATATTTTGAATCGTGGAAAAAGGGCGCAGACACAAGTGCACTGCTTGAACTACTATCCGAAGATGCTTTAAAGGATGTGTGGAATTTTACACTACATACCAAGAGTAGGGATATATTGGCGATACAGTCATCAACTTACTGTAGCAACCTGTTCGCCCTACCCTCTAGAATTTTCCATAATCATTACATAAAACTAGTGCTGGTCTAATTTTATTGTTACGTCTATCAATATGTACAGTTATGAAAGTAATTTACTACTTTCCTCTTCTGTCTCTCTCGAGTCCAAGTCTGGCGTGCAATACAGAATGGAAGCAACGTCCTTGGGTTTGTCATCGATGTTGCTTCACTGCAGTTGGTCTTACCGTCTCTGTTGAACTGAATTCCATCGTCTTTTTCTTCTTCCATGTCCTCCTTTTCCTTTATGTGGTATTTATTTGGGACTTCGAAAAGTAGTCCATGTAGCCCCATCTTCCATCGTCGAGGTCAAGTCTGGCGTCGTAGGTTCCGGTGACCTGATGCAGATTTTGTAACCTCAAATTTCGCATTGATGAGAGTTTTTATACAATTTTCTGCACATTTAAAAAAAAATGGCTTCGGTGATGGACGAATAAACCGTGTGTATGAAACGCTCTTACAACCATTAGCTGAGTAATGCAACCAATTAATTTTCTTGATCTGATTACGTATCTATATACCTCGGAGCAGCCCTGGTAGTTCATCGGAACCTTGAATTTGTCTGCGTGTGGTGTGTCAAGGTTAAATGTTTTGGAATCCATGTCATGTGGTACAATGAACAACGAATCATGGCAACATTGAAGAACTGTCGGAGATGACCTAGTTGCTGTATTATTGGTGCTCGAGGAACATGAATGCGTTTGCCAGATCGGGGTCAGGTGGATTCTGATTACTTAGAGCGTTATCACTGGAATGTTCTTGTTGGCTGCACAGGGGTCTTTGTTCTAAAAAAACACGTGTGGTCGTAAATGGTCGACTTGTCGTTCGTGCTTCAGGCGTAGGTAGTGGTGTTTGCCATGTAGATTATTGGTGCTTAAATGCTTGTGATGTAAGTGGTCACCGTGTACAGGGTGTCCCCAAAAATTTATATACATTTCTAAAAAACTGGAGTTTAGATACTACTGGTGTTAGGAGGCTGGGACAGGGCTCATTCGTCAGAGCTAGATCTCATGCGTTATATTGTATCCAGAATACGTTGTTTCCCACCTTATGTGTACCAGTAGTATTCAAACTACAGCCTTTTAAAAATGTATACATTTTTTTCAGACACCCTTTAGTTTGTTGATACTTGAAACGTAGGTTGCCTTAGGCATTACTGCATGTGAAGAATGTAAAACATTCGAGTCGTCAAAGTGTAGGTGAATTAGAGTAAGAATTAGAGTTTGCATGATTTTATATATATATATATATATATATATATATATATATATATATATATATATATATATATATATATATATATATATATATATATATTTGTCTATGATTTTATGATGTATAATTATTATGATCTCGTTACATTGTATTGACCTACGTGATGTCACAGATGTTATAAGAATTAGAAAATTTGTACCTGAGTTATTTTTTGTAATGTTAAGATCGTCTTGTAATAGAACTACATTGATAGACTTTAAATAATTATGGCAATATACTTTTTCAATTATTGTGTTGCTTCAAAGGAACTAATTTAATTTTGGTATTGGGTTGGCCATAAAGTCCGTTCAGTTCTTAAAGGGAAATTCATAGTTGACAATAAACCTAACAAACTTCTCGGCCAACCAAATACATTTTAGTTTCTTGACTAAAAATGTGAACATTTAAACCATGCCAATTTTAACCAAAGTTGTGTGTGTGTTCGGGAACAGTTTATGCATGAAGAGTAAGACTGCAGGTGTGATGTTTCTTTAATTCTCGCAGCAGATATTGAGAGTCATGATACAGTAGAAGACTTTTTAACCGACACCCATGGGACTTTGCAGTTGCTGGTTAATATCACCCAAGTAACCACGAACAATTCATAGACACGCTAGACATAAAAGTAAAACAATATCAATTGCTTAAAGCAGTTAAAGAAAAAAAATATAATGAATAAATATATAAAGCTTGGCCAGCGAGTACCGGTTTAAATGAATTCTACTGTACTTCTATTTCTTTTATTCGCCTTAACTCGGCAGTAGTTACTTATGTGTATGGCATGAACTTCAAAAAAACGGATTCTATGTGCTTGTGCTGCATTCATTTTTCAACTTTCGTCCAGTTCCCAGAACTTTAATAACAGTATAAGACACTATATTTTAGGTCTTTCGATTGCCTGTTATATACAAGGTGCGGCAACAAAACTTCCTTTTTCCAAAACGCTTTGTTTTGAAAAAAGGAAGTTATGTTGCCGAACCCTGTACGTTCTTTGTTTGAGTTAATAATCCATCACTGTAATAAAATTTGGCTTCTCATTAATGTGGTTTTATTGAACAAACAGCTCCGCCATTAATACAGTCTGTAACACAACTTTTGATTTTTGTCACAGTTTGATTTGAACGTCAGTTACTCAACTTTAATAAAGTAAACCCGTATTAAAGTTTATAGTTGATGACTGAGCGAACGACTGGTATGAAGGAAATAAAGAATTTTGATTCCAATTTACTGTACACTGCATTTCTATTTCTAATGTTAGGATAAGATTAGTGATGATACTCCCAGCGATTGTTCCCGTCCTCTGTGTTGCAACTTGAGTTCGTAGGGGCGCTTCGATACGGCGTACTATGTCACAGCAGGCAGGACATGTATCTCGTCAATCTATGATAAGGCAGAAATAGACCAAGGCGGCGAATAGGTTTGAACCTGGGTCTCTTGCATTGTTAGGGGGCTAATCACCATTCCACCACTGGCTGGGAAGGTGTAACTGTCATATGCCATTCAACAACCTACCAATGATGGGTGCGATTAGAATTTATTTCAGGCTAAGGATTTTGTAAAAATATTAATGAAAAGATTATGCTCACTGAATGTTGTTTGAAGAGGGAATGACGCAAAATATTTGTATTTGCAATGAATGGTTTTCGTACATGGAACAGCCATGAAGCCTCTTCTTTTATAAGCAATTTTCTGCTATCTAATAATGGCTATTCTTCGATGTTGGCAAAAATGATGGTAAACAATGGAATATGCTGATAATAATGCAATTCGGTTTTGACAAACTACTGATTCAATACTAGCTTCTCAGATTAAACGTTTCAATTTCTTTCTTTTACATGTCAAGAATGAAACAAATTTTGAGGAACGTGACTCAACAAATTAGTCCCGTTTGAATGATTTTTCATTGGTCAGTATTTCTTCGTTTCATACATATGGATCGATTACTTTTGTGTTATAATAAAATTATTCCGTACCTTCTTTTTCTCTGCATATTATTTTGTACCATATTTTTGATATAGGACTCAGTAGAGCAGACCACAACATTCAACTTAGAATTACGAGCTGATATGTTAGTCCGATTCATCATTTCTTCATTTAAGACTAGGATTTTTACTTTAGATGTGAGTTATTAATAATTAAAGCAGAAAAACATTTATCCACTTCTGATCTGTTCTTTTTCTTTGTTTTACGACTACTATTAGAAACACTAGGCCTAACTTACAACTGGTCATTTCTGTCATTTCAAACAATTGATGAAGCGCTTAGAATTTTAGATGCTTCTGATTTTCGAAGGTGGTGCGTATTTTATAGTAGTAGAAAAATGCATTGGTTTCTATAAGCTTATTGAATTTTTACTGACAACGATTCTGCACACACTAACGGGATTCTCGACATGAATCGAAATTTTTTCGACGTGAATCTGAAATGTGTAGGTAACGTTTTCGTAGTTCTGTAACTACCTAACACACGGGTGTTGGTAAGCACGCACATCAGCCTCGTGTTGAAAAACCGAAGAATAAGCCAAATTTATAAAATTATAAATAAAATATATATGATTTAATAATTGACGATGCGCTTATAGGTGCCAATAATAATCGCAAATAATGAACTAATTAAATAAGCTCACGAGGTGATGTTTCAAAAACATGTGACCAACGTACGGTCAGGGCGTAGTAAGTGTGTATGATAATGTGTTGCTAAATGCTAGTAAGTAATCCGACGCTAGTACAGTAGACATTCAGTCATCTATGTAACTCACATTACTACCGTAATATTAGTTGAGCGATGAGTGTCAACATTTACAATAAAGACTGAAAATAAATGCTAACTAGAGCATTTTCATAACAGCTGTTTAGAGAAAGATTGCAACCGAAGAAAGTGTGAGGTCGTTCTTGTTTACCAATATTGCGTCGGATTTGTGTTCAGACGTAGTTGTGGTGTTCGAGCTGTTTTTAATGTAGATCAGATCCTGATGGGATTAAATAAATTAATGCTCGATTAAACTAGTGTTGAATGGAATAATATGTTTTTCTTCGTTTATTTTACGGTCAGCAGATGATTAACGTTGACTGTCTTCTTGGGGTGAATTGTAAGTAGCGTTTCCAATAAAAAAATTAGGGTTTCTTCTAAAGAACATCCATAATTTAGTTGTATGTATTCAACTTACGTTTTACAACACTGAATGAAAGGTTTTACAACACTGTGTACAGTAAAAACCTTGAAATATAAATTTAATTTATTCTGTGACTTAGCATGTAAATCAAATTAATTGTCAAATGAAGTGTTTGCATTAAAATAAGTTTAAGTTGATTTAATCCATTCTTGCCCTGTAAACATCTAAAACAAAATGTGTGCCTTTTTACACATTATTTCTGCAGACTGAATCTCTTACAGCTCTTTCCCCTGCACCAGCAAAAGCTTTTCTATCCCTCCATGTATGTTTGTTATTAATTAGGACAGAATTATTGTTATTTTTGCTGGTTTTACACTTTTGGGTGCATCTTTTTGTGTAAAAATAGCACAAATTGTAGGTGTGCTGCAGTCATACTGCCTTGCTAGTTCCAGCACTCGCACACTATGCTCAAATATTTCTATTATTTCTTGCTTCACTTCTAATGACATAATACTTTGTTTCTTCTCATCTCTGTCTCATGCACTTGATTTCTTCAGCCCCATAATAACACACAGAAAGGTGAGTAAATAATGTATAAACAATGAAATTATGAGCACTTGGACTTAGATTTGAGGCTGGGGCCTTTATAAGAGCCTTTAATTCTCTCTAATGCACACACATAAGACTGGGTGGCACAGTGCACAAGATGTGACTTGCTGGGTCAAAAACATGGATTTTGGCACAGCTGATGGTGGAAATTCATTAATACAGGGTGTCTCAAGAAAATGTACTCACCTTTTAACTGTTGCCAACATGCTGTCTTTTTTGTGTTGCAGGTATGAGGTTTGAACCTTTGCGAACATGATTAAATGTGATTAAAGAATCATGTTTGCAGAGGTTTGAACCTCGCACCTGCAACACAAAGAAGACAGCATGTTCGCAACGGTTAAAGGGTGAGTACATTTTTTGAGACACCCTGTAAAAATGAGCTTTTTATGAAATAATGCAAGTTATCTGTACACAAGGAATTGCTTACATGTTTTATTCCATTTATAAGTTTTAGACAACCATTTAAATGAGAATGTTTTTGTGCTAAAAATGTAAGTTATGTACCCTAACTTTCTTGTTATTTTCCAGATAAGCTTAGCCTATTTACTTAATTTATATTTACTGTTTTTATGACATAAGCTCCTTTGGCTTGCTTGATTGTTATTGGGTTCTGTGACACTACAGTGACCCTAATTTCTTGAGGTATTAATTGAACAGTTACAAGAATATCATAAATTGTTACTACAATCTTGGCATAGAAGCAAGAAAACTTGAAGTACAAAAATGGTTAACCGACATGATGATAGCTTCAAAATTCCCATTGAAGCCCTCAAGGACTGCTTTGGGTGAGTAAGAGAGGAAAATATTGTCTTAAAGCTGAAAACTTTACAGTTATGCTTCCCTGTAATCATAGAACATTATCTCGTTATATAGCTTAAATGATCTGAATCCTAATTGATATATTTTGATTTAATATACTATTTATTCATTGCTAACATTAAAAGAATATTATTACTAAACTATGTTTAGTCATGAAGATACACAGTACATTATGAATGTATTTTCTTAACATTGGTTGTACTTTTCAGGAGATTCTTTTTGATGAAGGATAACCGTCCTTATGAAGACCGGATCCATTTTTGTGCGTATCTAGAGCAGGCCTACTGGTTCTACATCGACTCTTGGGTGGACAATGACAAAAAGCTAAAGAATGTTTCATTCCTGTGTTTTATTCAGCAAATTGTAGATGTGAGTAATTGTGGGCCTTTGTTCTCTATTTACTTCTTGAATTTTCTGTTAGAATAAAAATGTCATGCATTTCTTCTAATTATAATCTTTTCCTAATGAATAAATAAATTCAGAGAGCATGGCTAATAGACTTTATGATCTGTGAAAGTTAAGCTACAAGTTGAAGGGGAGATTCAATACTTCTTCAGTGTATTAAATATTGTTAAAGAAATCTAAATTTTTATAATTTAAATATTACTGAAATATTGAGTATTTTTACAGAAAATAGGAGTGACTGTGCCAGGAGGTGGCTCTGTACAAACCATTGTGTCGGAGTTCACGAGCTTCAAGCATCGCGTAGGAACATACGGGGCCATCCTGGTCAACACTGCCCTCACTAAAGTGCTTCTTGTGCAGGTAATTCTTTACTATTCCTATTATTTCTTCACTGAGGAATTTGACCCATAAAGTTTTCTTTGGGAATTTGACCTATAAAGTCTTCTTTGTGCGGGTAACTTGCTCTTACAAATGTAAAGTTTATCCCTAGTCTTTGACATTATTGGTTGTAAGTTAGGCCTAACACAAAGTTTAATTTTTTATTGTATTTGGTCTTCTCATCTTGTCTCAAGAACCAAGGTAGTGAAATGCATTTTTAGTTGAAATTTGTGGACATTTTGTGTTAATTCATGCACATTTTGGTGTTGTTGAAAATCCTTCCCTCATTATCTAGTCCCTGTGGCTTGAGCAGCTTATAAAGATGCCTTGTAAAGTTCATACAATGTTTAGAATTGTGATCTTACTGAAAACTGCACAAAATTGTTTTGGCCATTCGTACGTACATCTTTTTTGCTGATTTTTTTAGTCAAGTGAAGGTCTTCACTACAGCTTGTCTATTAACATATTGCCAGTGAATGACTATAAATATCATGGTTCTGCCATTGCCTGTGTTCTGTTCAAGTAAATGAAGTTCAACAACATTGATTTTGTGTGCATTATCTTCACTGCTGAGAGGAAGCTGATCCTTACAGTACTCGGCTTGAGTGTTAGCTTGCATTACAGTACTCGGCTTGAGTGTTAGCTTGCATTACAGTACTCGGCTTGAGTGTTAGCTTGCATTACAGTACTCGGCTTGAGTGTTAGCTTGCATTACAGTACTCGGCTTGAGTGTTAGCTTGCATTACAGTACTCGG
>VCRD01000735.1:70694-103057 GCA_006783055.1 Trinorchestia longiramus
GACCCACCCACTGCAGACCCACCCACTGCAGACCCACCCACTGCAGACCCACCCACTACTAACCCTCCAATGTGTGCAGACGTCTACGCGAGGAAGTTAGCCTCATGCAGACGAGGTGCTTGGAGACATTTGGAGTCCCACTCTACGACCAAGACGAGTTCCGGCTGGAGTTTCTCAAGCGCTACTACCCTAAGGTCTATAAGATGAGGGTGGATCATGAACGAGAAGCAAGGCTTGAAAAACAGAAGGACAAGGTGAGCTTGTTGGTGGGTAATTAGGTCTGTGGAAATTCCCTCGTTATTCGAGCCGTTCTTGAGAATCATTTTCAGTTTTAACAGAGGTACGCTTGTATCTGTTCGTGCATAAGAAGGTCCATGTTGGTACAAGCCGCAGTTCGTGCATCAGCCACTGAAGCGCTGGCAAACTGACATCACTGATTGGTTCAAGGAACAAGAAATCGATAATTTTAGTCCTCAAAATAAACTATAATTATCATCGTTTGTCCAATTTTAGTTGGGACATTTTCTCTAGAATGCAAGGCTTTTCTTTTAACTAACAGCCTCTTTAGAAGACAAAAAATTATACATCCAAATGTGCTACTTTTAAGCTAGGAAAACAGGGTAACGAAGAAAACAAAAAAGCGCGTAAATTTTCGTGATTCTGCCTAGACCTTCATTGCCTAATGTGTTTATTAATTCAACTGAAGGCCCTGAGAGACCCTAACCATCCTTCTGAGAAGACCGTGAAGCAGCAGCTAGCAGAAGACAAGTTGAGGAATCAAAAAGCGAAGCTTACGAGCGTCATGACCATGTTGAAGAATGCCACATCACGCAGTGAGGCACTGAAGAAACAGGCGCTTCTTCAAAAGGTTGGTTTCCTTAACGTATCTTATGTTTATTAGTTACTAGTAGACCCACATGTGAAAATTCACGTGTTTTTTACTGATTTTTTTCGTTTGATTTGCGAGTGGACGCGGACTTAGCGAAGGAGTTTCCACATTGAAGGATGTGCCTTTGGTATCCACAATACAATGCTTACGATACATATATACCCTACCGAATTTCCTAAATCCTTAAGAGCGTCTCAGAGAGACGGACCAAGCAAGCAAGCAACAAACTGTATTATTATATGGTGAACTAGACAGTTCCCGTGAAAATTCCACGATTTAGATTTGACCAACTTGAAATTATTAAAAGATAAATGTATTGAAGATTTACGACGAATTATTGGGATTTAAATGAATACTTTTCATTAATATATACAGAACGTCCATTCAGTGTCTTATCTACCGATAACATGCCCCCGATAGTACCCGTTGAAATTCCTTGATTTAAAAGTGACGAAATCAAGGATCTATGTAATAAATACATTTTTCCCTTTTACCCGTGGTACTATCAGAATCTGAATATTTTTCATGAATATGTACAGAAATTTTATTCTGTATTCTTTCTATCGATAACATGGCCGTGTAAGAGAAGAAAGCTAATTACTGAAAAATGAAGTATTTTATAGTGATCCGGTGCCTTTGGTATCAACAATACAATGCTTAGAATACCTGCATACCCGTTCTGATATCAATTCAATAATTTTTCTTCAGTTATAGATAGGAAGTAATGGGACTGACACACAGATACAGAGAGAGATGGATACAGTGTCTATTATACATATATGTAGAAAGGGTTCCTTTGATTGTAGTAGAAGTAGAACAAAAATAATTATATTCATTGGGGTGGTATTCCCATGGTGGAAGGAGGACTGAAGAAAGTCAAACCGTTCTCTCTGATGGACTTCGTCATGCAGGGTGCAGCAACATGACTTCCTTTTTTCAAAGCAAAACGCTTTGAAAAAGGAAGTTATGATGCTGCACCCTGTACATATCAGTAGAGCTTCGAGAAGCACTCGGCATGCACAATTACACTGTTAAGCATAATTTTTCATGCGTGTATGAATCTTCTTATCAAGAATCTTTGTACAAGCCGAGAACTACTGTATTTTACGTCTTTTTCTCATTTACTTTCTTCAACTTTTTCTCTTTATGATGCACAGCCTTGCGTTACTTGAAGTTTTACATCACGGACAGCAATGGAACAATCCAGAAGAGTATTTTCTTCATAATACCCGTAGATGCTTATCTCTGTTGAATATATGATTATAGCCGTTGTATGGGAGATGCATCTGAAAAAGTTGTTTCACTGCTTAATTTTCTAAACCTAGTTGCTTATTTACACGACCAACTCGTACTAATATTATGACTCATGTATAAATCGTTCATTTGGCTAGAGGGGTGGAACCCTCGACTATGCAAGCAGGCTGCTTAATCTGCATACGACACCTTTACACAATATGACGCGAGAAAACTGGCAATTATTCTATGAAGTACTAAATTTATAACAAAACCTTTCTCCGCAAGTTAAACATTTTGGAAAAGTTTCTTCAACACGTTTTGCATGGACCTGCAGCGAGGCTCAGGTAACAACAATGGAATTCCTTCCAAGAATGGACTGAACGGCTCGTTGCTGTTACCATATTCTAACAACGGGCCTGTTGTGTTGCGGACACAGCTGCTGTCTAATTGAGTTCGGCTTTTGCGGTTGCCTGCGTCGATAAATTCACGAAAATTTCAGCCAGTATCGAACTGCTCTATATGTTAGCGAATGTTGACAGATTCCGATTTATTTAGGAATCTTGAATAGCGAGGTCTATGGGCGGAAAGATGGTCTCCAGTTTGTGACTTATATCAGACAGAATGCCTACTTTGTTTAGTGGTGTAAAGCTGACCCATTACACCTTCAGGATCCTTGCACATCAATTCATGATATATTTTAAAAATGAAATTAATATTGAGGTACAACAATAAATACTGTGAGTACACTAACCAAAATAAAAACATTTTTTTAATACTCCAGAACAATCACCATGGTGTTTTCAATTTGGAATACGTTCTTAAAATATTCGCCGCATTATTCGTAAGATTTCTTTGGACTCTTCATTTATATATTATTTTGTGCACTCTGTTTTCAGAAATTCATTGGGGCCACAAGATATTTTAAAGCAATAAGAGACGCAATGGAAGGCCTCCCACCTATACCCCTTGATCCTGTTGCTGAAAAGGCTGCTTATGAGAAATGGGTGCAAGAGAGACGTGAATGCCGTCGTAACTGTCGTTGGGTTCACGATAAGGACCTTATATACTAGCCTTCTCTACGTTATCATAAAAATCTTAAGTGAACACATAAAAAACAGCTCCTGTTGCTTCATATTTATGTATTTGTTTTGTGAAGGCCGGCACCGTAATGATTGAGTCGAGAAGACTCTTTGCCTGCCGACTAAAATTTTTATAATTTTGCAGCTAAGGCTTGTGCTGCAAAAATGCAAGCGTTTCTTTTATTGTTATGTAAAAATTCTCTTGCTTCTTTTACTGTCTGTACATTTGCAAAGCATGAGGCTAGGCCCGTAGTCAATATACTACTTTTAGAACAGATGTTTCATTTCACCTCCTCGTGCATTAAGACTATTTCGTTCAGCCTCGAGTTTTGTACCAACTTAAGGTTCGAAATATCCCGCAGCTTTTGTAGATCATTAACTAAACTGATGTTTGGCCTGCGTGGTGATAAAGATGACAGTAGTGTTGAATGGTGGGTTGGATTATCGCGTGTTTGATGAACGATTTATCTATGAGAGTCTAGTTGTTGCAGCGAGTAGGTCTGACGCTTGCATCTACCATGAAAACACGGCGTGAGGTTGCTCATAGCATGTTAACTTTCCAATATTATGGAGGTTTTGTGTTCGTCCAGCGCTCCTAGAACTACCATTTGCGTTTAGAGTAGGACAAGTAAATTCAGAAATGTGCAGATTTGTATAACCGTCAATGTGAGTAATGTGAAGAACCGTCGATGTGAGTAATTTTTTACGAATAAATGAAGTGTACCACTTCATTTATTTGTGTCCTTGCGATGTTTTTTGCTGTTTCTGTGCGGCTGTAGCGGGTTGTGCCGACTGAAACTGTGTACCATTGTAGTATCACTTGAATTCAACAGTTTTATTATGATGATTGCCTTAGTAGAACAGAAAATTTATTGGAACATTAACATAAAGTATTAATAGTGATGAACTTATTCGTAGGCCACTCAAGTCGTGAGTGTTGGTAAGTAATTTGGTTGCGAGTTGCGTTCTTTGCAAACAACTCAAAAATTGCTGTCATCAAAATTTTTTTTAGTGGATTTACACCGAAGTCAAAGCTTGTATAACTCCACACCATGTCAACATTTTTTCCGGATTTACACTAACTAGTCTGACTTGGGTTCTACAAGTATCGCCATTAACTTGTTTAGTAAAGATTTGCCTAGCTAGTGCAAGTCTTTACTTTAGACACATAGTCACTAGAAGGCTCTGTTAAATTACGCCTAATATAACACAAGGGCTCACCGGTGGCCTGCTTTGCTAGAAATGTGTTAATGTAGGCTTAATGTTCTTAATAAACATTTAAAAGTTCCTAGTCCATATCGTGTGACTGAGAGAGACGGTTCTTGTTGCACTCTCTTATATTTAATATTACTGATGCTATGAAATTAATATGCATTCGCAGACTTGAATTATTAATTCCGTGTTGTTCTCCTGTGCAGAACACAACCGCCAGTGATAGTCCTGCTGGTGAGTATTGGTGGTGGTGATGGTGGTGGTCTAGTGCTGGTATGGTACTGGTGTTTTAAGATGTGAATTGTATAACTGTGTGAATGTTTCTTCACTTTCTATAAAGAAAAATATTTATAGGGTAGAGAACATTTAATGCAATGAAAACAAGCATAAATATGAACGTTTCTAATATTCACTTGTTAGCATTCCCAATACGAAGTCATTCGAAAAAAAATAGGATTGTAGTGCTGAGATTTATTTTTTTGTTCAATATTTCAATAAAACTATAAAACCCCTAAACCACCAACTAAACAACTTATGAGACGAGGTACTGATCTAGATAAGCTTTTAAGTATAAACAATGATTCATGAACCTCAAAACCCCGAACAAGATTTTTTGCATTACTTAAGATCTACAAATTCTTCTTGTTATGCGAGATATTGTGCTTGTTTAAGTACTCTCTGATTAATGAATTAAATGGCCTGAGGAATAATTGCCACGAAATCTCCTACCTCTAAATCTCCTACCTCTAAATCTCCTACCTCTAAATCTCCTACCTCTAAATCTCCTACCTCTAAATCTCCTACCTCGAAATCTCCTACCTCGAAATCTCCTACCTCGATGCTGGGCCGCCCTGTAATTCAGAGCATGGACAGTCATATCGACGTACTCAATGAACGTGTTCCAGTACACTGTCTGATCATGTTTGGTAGGGATGTTTGAGCGCATCATAGAATCCTACACTGTGCTTCTCGAATTTTGAGGCTTTCTCAACCCTTCATTTGCCAACAGTACTTCTCACTACCGTCGTATTGACTGGACGTCAAGTTATCTTTGCTTGCTCTGAACACAATACCCAGAGTACCGTCAATACACAAAAGTTTGAAGGAGTTTTGAAAGGGCGTGATGGTGTGTATCAGTTGATTCAGGATCATATTTTTAGCGTGTTTCGTCGAAGATGAAGCAATTAACATTGTTTTGACATCTTTGGTTTTCTCAGACTTGGAGTCAAGAAAGTTTCGCTTCAAAACTCATTTGAAAGCTCGTCCAGATGACGGAACTTCAGGATCTGTGACTTGTGGGGACGCAGCAACTCCACTACATGGCTCTACAATACATCAGCATGCTTGTGCAGCTCCTTTACATGGCAGTACAGCTCCTCTACTAAACAGTACAGCTCCTCTACTAAACAGTATAGCTCCTCTACCTGGCAGTACAGCTCCTCTAAAGCATAACCCTTGCAATACCGGCAGTACAACTGCGAACAGCATGTTCCCAAAGTTTCAGATAGAGCGCAGTAAGACGTGGGACACTGCACAGCTCGATTATTCGGACATTATGCGCGCAGTAGAGTTTACTTGGAGAGCCACTTACCCAAACACTACCAACACTGTTTCTGCTGTGGCCGATAGGAAACGCCTTGGTAAAGAAAATCTGCATCATTGACGATAATTGCGGGTCCCATTCACGTGAAGCCGTACAAATCCGTGTAATTTATGTAAGCTCTGCCGTTTTTGTGACTCGCTGGTCAGGAGATTTTTGTGGGTTTTGCTAGCTTTGGAAACGGTACCTCTTGTGTATTGTGATCCACTTTTATTGGAATGCGCTACAAGGCGTTCCTGAGGATGTTGTTTCTATGTATCATAACCTCCATTCTAGTTGCTTGTCAAGTGTTGCCTGTAGTTCTACTTACCTACGTGCTTTCATCGAACTCCATAGCTCGTCCTACAGAAGGCATTGATGCGGAAACGAAGTCGATTCAAGAATTCTGAATTATCCAAATGCATTTCGTGCATAATCTAGATATTCCCTAAGACCTGTCACGATAAGTACATTTAGTGAAAATCATCTTATTGTAAGCAATCTCACAATTCCGTTGTTTTATTTGGTTTCAGCCAAATTACTGCGCGTGTGGGATAAGGTTGTTTGCGAACTAACTGTTCGCTTTAGAGACCGAGATGATGCACCAACAGCACAAGCCTTAGTTTCACTTTCTCGTTTCCCACTTCACGTCTTGGATTGAATCTCGTCAATTTACACAACTGATTTTTCCTGCTTCATAATTTCTTCTTTTGAAATAGACCTCCGTGTTTATTAAATACAGATTCAGCACTTTGTGCAGAAATGCCTTTTCTGCATTGGAATTAACGGGCTCTTTTTCCCATTGCCTATGGACAAGCAAGTAATGTCTGAATATCTTAAGTTTTATGATGAGTTTAAGCTGAAACGTTGAAATGCTTAGTGCGAAGAACGATTCAAGGAGTTGTAATAACACTTGAACTTCACGTGTTATTTAGTTCTCAATTTTCTATTGTAATTTTCTCCATGTTCATTTTCAGTAAATGATAACTTAGTTAATAACTTGTAACCATAACTTAAATTTAGTTCGCTTGTGCTAGCTACACTAGTTCGTCGTTTATTCATCGATTTGTTTCACTTTAGTAACTGCTTTCTAACCGAAGGCACTTGGTAACTCGTACAGTTTTAGTTATGTGTATATATGGTGTTGATCACCAATTCGCATTTCTGTTACCTTTTGAGGATAGTTACCGAAAAAGTTGGCGTGTATTGTTTACGACTACATAGAAAAATATCGATTTAGGCCTCGCCATGTGTATGCTGAAAAATACGCGATTTTATACTCTTCGTAAACGTGCTTACAATTGGACTTTCACTCCTCGAGGACGTTCTTATTTTAGTTAAACTTTTTCTGTTACGTTGTGCTAAATTTTAAAGGTTGGATAAAAACGCGAGTGGCCATTTTGTGTGACTCAACTCTACTTCAAAGTTACTTAATAATGAATGTAATGGTTGTTATCAGTTTACCTATGCAATGAATGAATGACCATGCGTTTTATACTAGTTGCATTGCTGACATGTTATTTTACCTATTTTAAAGTAACAGTTTCGGTTGCTATTGCTGCTCGAAAATATCTTCAGTATTTCCGGTATCCGTTCGAAGTAACTGAAGCTAAAGACATCATTCTCGTAATATATCAGTGCCTTCTATGTTTTTTTACAAGTGTTTTACTGTATTTGAATTCGAGACTAAAATTTTAATTTCATTTTTAATTCGATTGTGTATTAGTAGATGATTTTTATCATTCAACAACTTTCGTACCATATGATGCAATGCTTGTGAGAAGTTTTTTTGCGTTTTTTTCCATTCTTGTTTCCTTGAGGTATATAAGTTTCATTACGACTCGATATTTGTAAGTCCGTTGTATCCGAGTTTTACCTTAAGTGCAGATGCTTGTCAACACTGTTGGGAAATGCAGCGGTGTTGAAATTTTTGTTTGGAAACGAGGAAACCAACACTGGTGGTTGCTTACGTGATTCCTGTGGAAATGTTTTCCCATTGGTTGCTTCTATGCGCATCTTGCGGATTGTCAACTTTGTTACAGCTAGGAATCTCAAGCCTTTCTGAAGCAGTGTCTAGTTTGTAGAAGCTTTGCGTTTCTCAAAACTGGGCATCGTTCACCATATCTGACGATACTTATTGGCATCTGTTCTACATATTAATTTGTGCTGAAGTGGCTTGTTCTCCTCATTTTCTCCTTTTCGAGACGTAACCGACGTCGTCTCATGCCGGAAAGTTAGTGCTCGATTAAAAACTAATTTGCTTCCATTTCTTTCTGTATATTTCGTATATAAAGCGATATTCCTTGTTTATCCGCCGTTTTCGACTGACTCACATTTCCTGAGTCAATACAAAATGTGCGAGTTGTGATGTAATTGCTTCATGGGAGGCAGGAGAGTTGCCGTTGATGTTCAGGAAATTCTGATGTACGACGACACGCATGTTGACCATCAACCGTCCTAGCCATTATATACGAGCATTCCTGTACCTGTTTTTTCTTGGGAAGAAAAGTTCCGATCTTTTAAAGTTTCTAAAGTGTAACAGCCGAGTACGCTCAATCCGTGGTTATCGAGGGAAAGGAAAAACGAGTGGCATACGACTTTCTAAATGATATTGAAGAGCTGTAGTAGTTTGAAGTCTGATGTTAATAGGTCTGCTCATTTTATATTGTCTTGTTCAAATATGAGGTGGCTTATCGAAACCCCTGGACAATAACCGTCGCTGATCCCTGTCTATATATTCCTTCAGGTTTAACATTTTGAGGCTTGCTTTCATCAATGTCTCAACCTTTTCAACCTCATCCTATCGATGTCTCAAATACCCTGGTAATCTTAAACTAGATTCATTTCTATTATTTTTACGAAATGGAGTGAGGCATCTTTGCGCCTCTCTCTCTGTCCAAATTCTGTGTGTTTGTGTTTTTCAAAATGTGGTCAATTATTTTGGCCTTTTTAGTTCTTATGATCTCTTTCTTCCTGTTTTTCTCTCCTCTCTCAACAATAGAATAACGAATACAGGAGTCTGCGTTTTAGTCTCGCTTTTGTAATCTCTACATTATATTTTTATTTTGGCTTGTCTCAAAAAGCTGTTCTTTGTAATTAAGACAGATGCATTTTCTCTCTGCAATATATCATAATGTGACTAGTAAAAGATATATTTTAAATTATGTATTATTCAATCTATAGGATCCTATTGAAATATGCGACATATTACAGAAATACGTGGCGGATCTATGGGAGATGTTCAGTTGTGAACCTTGCTAATTTTGTTGTATGTAATCTTTTATACTCCATTTTGCGGCAATCCTACATACTTCACTCTGGTAATCATAGATACCCCACTCTGTGGTAATCCTAGCTGCTCTACGTGGTAACCACAGACTACTTCATTTTGTGGTAACCACAGATTATTCCATTTTGATATCCATAGCTATTACTGTTTGGGGTAACCATAGCTTTTCCACTTCATGGTAACCATAGGCAACTCCATTTTGATAACCATAGCTATTCCTCTTGTTGGTAACTGTAGGTACTCATTGTGCCGACTAGATGCTGTACATTTGATCTGATTCTGGTCACGAGTTTTTGGTGATCATCACTTTGTGCTGAGTGTAAACCAATTGTATGCACTGAACTTAGATTTGAGGGACAACTTTGGCTGAGGCCTTTGTTACAGCCTTTAAATACCTCTAAAACACATACATACAACGGGGTAGCATCCCTGATTTTTGTTTGTATCGTACTGTATAAAGCTGATGAAGAAACTTGGAGCTACACAGAAGTGTTTCCAACCCTTAGTTGGGTCTTGAACCGCAAAGATAATAACCAGAGGCGCCGTGCTAGGAATAAATACCGCAATTGACCAACGTGTGTTCTATTTCGTATCCATGGTAATCATAATGGAACTTCCTTTAAGGAAGGTTCTCGCATCATGTATGTAGTGCGTATGATATACTGGAATAATCAGTTTGGAAGATAGATCAGATCACGTATTCGTATTATGCTTTTCACGACTCAGATAATGTTTCAATCGCCATTTGAACACTTGGCCTGTAACATTTATTGCTTATTTTGTCTTATGAGCTTTAACTAAGTAATGACTTAGACTTGAAGGTCAGCTTTGGCTGGGGCCTCTGTGATGACCTTTAATTTCTTCTAAAACACACAACAGGGTGGCATCCCAGAATTTTCGCCTGTGTGCCAGGGCCGTGTGTTCCATCAAGTGCTTAGCGTTTGAACCAACCACAGAATTTCCCATCCGCATTGTGTTATTGCAATGTTGCGATATCCGGATTTTCTTGGTGAACAATTCTAGTTCTGAGTCAATAGCTATTGTTCTTTTTACGTTATCAATCGTCATACAGAAAGCGTTGGTTTCATTACTACTATGCGTAAAGAAATAATTCGTATTAATTATCGACCATCTAACATGTCATTAGAGAGTCATTTTTACACGGAAGTGATTAACGACAACAAATTCGTTTGGTAATTTAAAAAAAATGGCAAGATGGAATTTGGGATCATAGATGTGTTCATATTTAAGAACATTGCAAATTAAAAGTTTTTTTCTGCCTTGCAACAACGTGATTATGACTTTTGTGTTATTACGTAATTCGTTAGCATATAGTTTGCATGCCAGCAATCATCTAACATAATTACCTAAAAACTCTGCGCCCAACTCATGAAAAATACTTTAAAGAGTTTTATATACAAAATTTTTGTGGAAGATTCCATTTTCAAAACTAAATTAGACAAAAGCCAAGTACAACATACATCTAAATTAACAATGAGAAATATAAGTTTGTGTCTTGTACTGTGAGTATAAAAAATAGGTTTCAAGTTTAGAGTTCACTGAAATGTGGCCAGGATGTGGAGGCTGAAATACAGCAACTGGCTTATGCTACTAAAAAATTGTATTAATTCATTCTTTGTTTTATGTTCTTGGAAAGCCAAGATAATATAATATTGTATTTGATGTTTGTGTGATCATCAAGTGTTACTTTAAATTCATTTTTTAATATAATAATTTGTTCCACTTTTCAAGTTAATATCATGATGACTGGTATGCTTAAGTGCATAAATACTAGACAATAGAGCATCTTATTCTTGTCTAACCTTTCTTAAATTTCAGAAGCATTGTTATTAAAAATCTCTTGCTATTAATATAGAATAATATTTAGAACTGAATCTCAATGCCTGGTGATTATCAGGTTAATAAGCCAGAAGAACCTACTTCATCTGTAGCTGAAGCTGCAAATCTTGCTTCAAATGCTACTGATGGAGCCACTACACCAATGAGCTCTTCTGAGCCAACCCCTGACACTGCAATCAGCATTGGTGATGTGACTGATGGCTCTAATGTTCCTGAGCCTGATGTCAGTGCCCCGTGTACCAGCAGCGGCAGGTCGTGCGCCAGGGACGGCCACCACAGTGACTGCAACAGTCACACTATGATGCTTTCTGTTGCTGGGTAAGGGCTTGTTATAGATTTTTAACATTTCAATGCAAAACAGTGGAGTAACCAAACTAGACTGTGCATGTGCTGAGTTTTGTTCAGTGGTTAGTAAGCACAGGTACCTGACAAATTATAGTTTAGATGCATTTAATGTTGTCTACTCACATTGAGAGAATAATTTTCAATAATTTTTCATACACAGATTGAAAAATAGTCTATTTGAAATTTATTTTGACTCCTTTTTTTATTTATGGTTGTGTGAAAGAATAGGTATAAACTATGATTATTCATTTTGTTGCAGCTGCAGATTTTCTTCACATCTTATATTGAAGTGCTATATTTACTTTACCATCTGAAGCTTTGACAAACCTAATAACTGTAATTGAAATTCCCTATTAATTTCTTAGGCCTTAATTGTAGCTTATGCTGGGGGTAGCAGATTATAATTCAGTCAAGCATGTGGTTGACTATACTTAAGATGTACATGACCATTAATGTGTTGTAACTTTTCAAACATTCAGGAGGCTTCGTCGCATGCAGACCCGCCATGGCAGATGGACATGCTTCTTCTGTTGTCATGTGACCACAGGCACAGCCTTCATTGCCATCTGGCATGTGGTGAGCCATCTGCAGTAAATATTGTATTAACACTTCGACGCTTGCCTCAGTTTTCCAGTTTGGTCCAATTAGCACAGACGTCTATAGACGTCGTAACTAGACCTGGCACAATAAACCCTGGACTTGAGGAGACGTCAATTCAGTGTGTTTCTACATAAGGTTGCCGGAAAGTTGCACCATTTGCACCAATTTTCAATTTCAACAAAACTGGCATGACGGCTATGGACGTCGTCGAGCGTCAATGTGTTAAAATATATTATTTTGAACTACTGAGCATAAAATACTAGAAATGTTCCTTGCAATTTTACTAATGAAATGTTTAGAAATGTTATGATAGTAGGAAATATCTTTAAATTTTTAGCTATATCTACTAACATTGCTATACATGTAATCTGTTGAAGCTTTGTACTTCTATTGCTGTTACCCAGTTTTTCATTAAGATTTTCACTGACACAGTGAAGTGTGCAGTAAATTTTAAATTTTAAATTGCTAAATGCCAATTTTTCTCAACACCATTCTAATGCTTCCAACCTACATCATGTACTTGATTTCTACACTTTTTAGCCAGGATACCATTAGTAGCATGCCCTCAGGTGTACCTATATTCCAGCTGCTGCACCTGCTGACCCTGTCTCTGTTGAGCGTTGCGATGCTGTACCCCGGCCTCCTGCAGTCACCTGATGTTAACTCCGCTCAGTTGCAGTGGCGTACCAATTACCAGCGTGAGCGTGTCTTTGGCATTGGCAAGGAACAGGACATGCAGGTTAGACCCAGAAAATGTGCTGGCCTCTGGTGAGGTCTAAAACAGTGCATGGAAGCTGAGTGTATTTCTAAGATCCATTGTGATGATAAGGGGGAAAATGGGTGTAGACTGAATTCCTTCTTCCCTCACACTTTAATGGTTGTGAATAAATGATTGATAACTTAGAAAGTACTGTGACTAATTGTTTAGAAATCTTCTTGTGTTTGTGGGGAGGGACTGCCAAATACGAGTTAGATTATTCACATAAACTAGTGTAACTGAGGCCAACCAGCCCACATTTTGTCATATTTAAGTTGGAGTCTGCCTTGTGATTTTGACAGTAAAAGCTCAATAACTCTTTACTACTAGAGCAAGAAAACTAGGTAAGGAACAGATCAGACCTTTTTGAGAATATATCAAAGATTCACTGACCCACAAGTAATATGCATGGATTTTGGTCTAGGATTTATATATGTACCAGCTGGAAACATTGGTGTAGCACAGTCCATCCAAACCTCAGTGCTACGTCTGGCAGGCTTTCATTCATCTCGCCTTTTACTTCAACTTTTAAGAAAGACTTTCATTTCAGATGTCTTTCACAAATTATGCCGTTGTAGCTTTGTTCAAGTTCATAATATGGAAGGTCTGTTGTTTTCTTTTTCTTTAAATTTAAGGTGCACCATGTTTTGATGTACAAGACAAGGGGGCAGTTTTGCTTTGATTTTACAGAATAAAAACAATTCGAAATCATTTACTCAAAATTCCGATTGCGCTTCAATCGGATAAAAGAATACCAAAGTAAATGAAAAATAGAAAGAGGCTAAAATTAAAGGGTTATAAACGTAAATATGTAGCATAAACCTCTTGCTGGCTGTTTAAAAACTGGCTAGTCTTTTTAAATCTTATTTAGCATCCCCTTCACGCTATATGGGCATAGAAATGTATTTAATTTTCTACGTCTAGTAAGGTAAATGTTGCCGCCAGTTTTACAGCCTCACTGCTTGTATTGCAGGCCGTCAACTGCACACAGATGCCGTGCTCGATGGCTTCCCTCCCCAGCTCCCGCTACCCTCACATTGCCCCTGACTTCCCCCTCGCCCTGGGCAACCTCCTCTCGTCTCACCAGCTCGATTCTGGTACGTTCTTCTTCTTCTTCTTCTTTACAACATAGTTTCTGCTGGCACTGTGAACACATTCAAAAATCGTCTCGACTAATATTGGATTACGAACTCCCCAGTATTATAACGTACTAACTATGTCCCTAACTCCTAGGGCCAGTGTATGATTGAGGTAAATGCGCGTGACTGAAATGCCTGTGCGTGAATGGAATGTGTGTACAGGACTAAATTGACTCACTTGGTTAGGGTGCATGATTGATGGAGTCACTTAAAACGGCATGGGATTTGGGTATCGACCCAAGAATAGGCCAAACGCTCGTTCCTATTGCCTTATTCTATTCTATTCTTGTTTCACATGGGATTTGGGTATCAACCCAAGAATGGACCAAACGGCTCGTGTCTATTGCCTTATTCTATTCTGTTTATTGGAGCTTCGGAGATGAGTCCATGCAGTTCCACGTCTTCAGGGAAGTTTTATTGCTGCTCTGAAGTTCAGCACCCAGGGTAGAAGAAGTTACAGGAAGTTTGTTCTGCTTGGTTTCACTCAAAGAATCTGTTCACTTCTCTTTCAGGTAGGTTTAGCGTTGAGAACTTTTTACTTCGAAAGTCATTCTAGTTTCAGTTTTGTGAGAGTGCTAGTGGATACTTTGAGTGGTTATTCTGGTCATTGGGTAATTTGAGTATTAATTTTGACTCAGATAGTGCAGGTGATAATTCTGTCTTTTATATATGTTGTTAGGTGGTAATTCTGATCCTTTGTTCATTTTAAGAGAACTCGGTAAGTATTTTTGATGGTTTTTGTGTGATTATTTTTGATTATTGGGCGATTGTACTGAATATTGAACCTTGCATAATTTAGAAAATTCTTAACGACTTTTTATACTTGCATATCTAAGAACAATGTTGTGACTTTGAAGGCAACTTTAAAGATAATTTTGCACTAATAATTTCGGTTATTAGTGCAGTTCAAACTGCTGTCGTAACGTCTACATAAGTGTCAAACTTTCATTCATGTAGAGGTATATAGAAAAGTGCTGTAACCTGCGCTCATAAGGTACGTTATATTGTCAAAGCTGACAAAGTTCATATATGTGTGTTTTGAAATCAGGGGTGGTGTTAATAACTTCCTACGTTCAATTTATTTTCTTGCAAAGGCCAACAAAGTTGTATGGTGTAGCAAAGACAAGTTTTTGCAGGAATGATCCTGCGTATATCAACTAGGTTTCATGTAGCAAGGACAAGTTTTTGCAGGAATGATCCTGCGTATATCAACTAGGTTTCATGTAGCAAAGACAAGTTTTTGCAGGAATGATCCTGTGTATATCAACTAGGTTTCATGTAGCAAGGACAAGTTTTTGCAGGAATGATCCTGCGTATATCAACTAGGTTTCATGTAGCAAGGACAAGTTTTTGCAGGAATGATCCTGCGTATATCAACTAGGTTTCATGTAGCAAGGACAAGTTTTTGCAGGAATGATCCTACGTATATCAACTAGGTTTCATGTAACAAGAACAAGTTTTTACAGGAATGATCCTGCGTATATCAACTAGGTTTCATGTAACAAGGACAAGTTTTTGCCGGAATGATCCTGCGTATATCAACTAGGTTTCATGTAGCAAGGGCAAGTTTTTGCAGGGAAGATCCTGCACATGTCAACTAGGTTTTGCATAGCGAGGAAGGTATTCATTAGAACCCTGACTGAGCAGAAGCTGTGAGTCTTGCGATGTTCATCACTGTGTGCACACTGATGGTCACATTGCTACTGTTGTACGCCCTCCACCGCCGTCAGCCCTCGCACCTCATGCCCTTCTTCTTCCTTCAAGTCTTTGACTTCTGCATCACGAGGTAACGCATGCCTTCTGTTCGCATCATCTGTTGTAAGTTCCAAATTTTGGCCTCTCAAATTGTAAAATTATGTGTTGAATTTATAGGATTTTGTTGTTTTCTGTTATATTTCCATCAAATTTTTTGAGGCAACATGAACAAATGGGTAGCATGACCAAAATCATTTGTACTGAAAAACTGGGGTAATTTATTGTGTGTGTGTTAATAAAAGTGAATTATGTTACACGAGCAGCATGACGATGATGAGCTACCTGACCCACGTGTCCAGCCTGAGGGAGATGCTACACGAGACTCCTGCCTTCCCCTTCAGGGACACCCTCCTAACCATGCGTACCAACTGCCTTACCTTCTTCGTACTCTTCATGTTCCTCTCCGTGTTCATGATGAAGGTAGTGTCCTGTTTGCTGCTGGGTGGTGAAGGTGGTGTCGTGTAGTGAAGGTGGTGTCGTGTAGTGAAGGTGGTGTTGTGTAGTGAAGGTGGTGTCGTGTAGTGAAGGTGGTGTCGTGTAGTGAAGGTGGTGTCGTGTAGTGAAGGTGCTGTGTGATGGTGGTGTTGGTGTCGGGTGGTGAAGGTGGTGCTGTGTGGTGAAAGTGGTGTTTGTGTCGGATGGTGAAGGTGGTGTCCTTTTCGTGTCTTTGTCTTTGTTATAATGTGTTATTGCCTTCATCCATGTTCAAGTCGTGAAGGAAATCTACTCTTATTCTGCATTGTCTCTATGTGTATTTAATTTGAAGTCGTTAGATCTGATAGAAGTTTTTCTTTTCTTTTGTTGTTACTTGATGGATGCGCTATGTTTTGGTGCTGTAGTCTAGCCTAATTCTTTACAGAATTCAATGTCCAAACAAACGAACAATCTTTATTTCCAATCGAGTACACAGTACATAGACATTAGTACATTGGTTTTTCAAATTCTTAAGGTTAACATTCTAAGAGTAAGGGTCATGGTGAGCTCCATGCAACGATCCCGGGAGGTTGATGGGCGTCTTCATAGGCGGGGAGTTGAGTGCTTAGCGGGTTGAGTGCATGGCGCGGCGTACGAGAAATAACTCGTGTCCATGGCCGGGTTCGAACCCGCGGTCTTTCTACATGAAGCAGAGACCCGATACAGAACACGGGCCGCAGACCACTCGACCACGGTGGCTGCAATATTTATAAGCTGTTATGAATGCAAAATTTGGAATTTCTGATGTTATTGATGTGTTTGTAACGACTCAGATTGATATGACCCTCTCCTTGCAGGCATATTGCATCAATCTGACCCTTCCCTTGCAGGCATATTGCATCAATCTGACCCTTTCCTTGCAGGCATATTGCATCAATCTGACCCTTCCCTTGCAGGCATATTGCATCAATTTGACCCTTCCCTTGCAGGCATATTGCATCAATATCATATGGCGCTGCTACAAGTACCTGCTGCTGGTGCGATCTGCTGCATCTGCTGCAGCGTCAGCTGCTGCAGCTGTTCAGCTCTGCGCTCCTGCTGCAGGTGGCAGCAGGAGCGGTGCAGGAGGCAGGAGTGGCCGCAGTCTTCCTGCTTCTGAGTACTGCACGCAGTGGCTTCTTGAGCAGGACTACAGGTGACTGAAGTGCACGAGTACTAGCGAATTATATTATTGATTGTATTATTGCTGGAATTTGAAGAAACCAATTCAAATGATGGAGCTCACTCGCTTACCTCTTTCCATGAGAGTTGAGCGTTCACGTTCATCAACATCTGGCTTCAGTGTATGTGTTGTGTGCTTCAAGTGACGCGAAAGCCTTCATTGCATTAGCATTTTTGCTTCTCCGCGGGTTGATGAACATTTTATACAATAGACTCTCATCATCACAGTAGTGGACTTAGTGGCCTGGTGGCTGCGGTGGTTAAGCTAGGAATATAATAATAATAATTCTCAGTGGCTCACAATGGAATTTTCGCATTTTTCGTTCACAACTAAAGAACCTCAGATATGTGCAGTTGTATTACCTTGAGGAATATCTTGATTGGTGATAACTACATCTTCTCTGTTTGAAAATAGCTAGTTTGGTTTTACCAGTTTTTTATTTCGTTACCTTGCAAATCCTGCGTGAATGTGTTCTGAAACTGTAATGTGATTGTCAATATGACTGTGCCTGTGGGTCATGACCATCATTCTTGCCTACGCTCCATTTGCCAGACCTGCTGCTGATTTTCTCATTTAATTCCCGAAACAATTTGAGTGACAAGTGCGCCCCAATAATCATTTCATATCTGCTAGCTGGGGCAATTCTTTGGTGACCAGTTGAAGGGCTCAAATTATAACTTAGTATCCAGTCTCATCTACGAGAATACCCGAAATTTCCTAATGATCAGGTGTAGATCACAAATAATTACACAACATCAGCTAACTCCTACAAATATTCGAAGAATCATATGTTATTTTTAGTCTTTCATACAATAATACAAGAATTTTTATTTGAACCCGGACAAGCGCTCCAATAAAAACTTATCGTATTTGACGGCATATAAGACGCGACGACGAGCGTCAGAGAGAAGAAGAAGAAGATTAATCTATGCCTACGGGAGCTTTCAAACTTCACCTACGATGTATAAGACGCAGGGCGATTTTTTGAGCCAAAATTTTTGGAGAAAAGTGCGTTCTATACGCCGTCAAATACGGTAATATTTGGTCTCTCTTACGAAGGCACTTGGAAATATCGTATGGGTTGTTCACAGGATGAAGCTATCAGGCGCTTATCCGGAGCCCCCTCCATCTTATGACGTGGCCATGGCTGTCGCTCTCAGCGCCTCTGAACAGCAGCAGCAGCCGGCCAGCGGCAGCACCTCACACAGGGTAACCTTGTGTTGCTGGTGTTACTTCGTTTTAGTTCTCATTGTCATCTTCATTATGATGAGTTTTGTGTTGCTGGTGTTACTTCGTTTTAGTTCTCATTGTCATCTTCATTATGATGAGTTTTGTGTTGCTGGTATTACTTCGTTTTAGTTCTCATTGTCATCTTCATTATGATGAGTTTTGTGTTGCTGGTGACGTTAAGAAAACATTCGTACATTGTGTAAAGAAAACGTAAATATATAACGGTGTATATAAAATTAACATTTTGCTCAGGGTGTCGCTGCTACACACGGTACGGACACCAATCCTGCTGACGATGACGAGCCGCTGCTGCCTCGCTACGAGGACGCTGTTAATGCTGCCAGTGCCAACCCTGTCGCGCCTGTGTAGTGTGTCATTGATCGCCACCACTCTGCCATGCCACTACCACAACCACCACCACCTTGCGTCACCTCTATTACCACAACCACCACCACCTTACCTCGCCACTATTACCACCACCACCACCTCACCTCGTTACTATTACCACCACCAACCTGCCACACCACTTCCGCCACTACCACTGCCATTCCACTACCCCCATCACTTTACCACGCCACTATTAAGACCACCAACCTGCCACGCCACTACCGTCACTGCAAAACCTGTGCCCACCACCACCACCCCATATGATATTGATGCTATATCAGTTGATGCTCTATCTTTCTCACATATTGAAATCCTGATAACTGCGCCGTCTTTTCACTCTGCAACAGCGCCATATTCTACCAGGGATGGACTGGGTCTTCGTTTTGTTGAGGCACTTTTAATGTTTGCAAATTTCTTGTAAAGGTATCACAAGAAACAAGAGTTTCTGAATTTGTGAGCCTCTCTAGAAATTAGTGTTTGTTTACTTGAATTTCTTCGTGTCCAGCACTTAAAGTAATTTTCAGAGCACATGATGAATCAATCAAAAGAACAGAATTTGTTATGTTGCCTGCCTACAGTGGACAAAGGCAGCATTTTCTAGCTAGGCTTTTGGTTCTTGTCTTGAAAAACCAATCAAGTTTATTGCTGAGATAGGAAAATTTTCAGGAAGATATTGTCCACAAAATTGTATGCACTCGTTTTCCATTATTCTCTATCTGGTGTCCACTAACCTAATTTTCTGAGATGAATTGATAGCCCCTGTTTTACTAAAGAACTGCAATGCAGTTTTGCAAGGCTTCGTGATTGATCTAAGTGAACATTTTAAATTTAGTCCGAAGTCCTGATGTTCCCCAGTGCTGATATTGACCATATTTATGACAGTTGAAAAACCAAGTAGCGGTATCGGAAATTTCCTAATGGTTTTGTTGGTAGCACGGATGTCGGCCATTTTGATAGTTGCGGCACAAGTACCATTAGTTCTAACTGAAGGTTCGGTATCGACCTTTCCTTATTGAAGGCTCGATATAGTTGCTTTTAAACGACTCGTATGTGAATGAGTTTGAATGGAGGGAATTGTCACAGCTTTCGATGGATCGTGCATGGCAGAATTAAATTATGACTCTTATTAGTATCGAAAGCACATGAAATGTGATTTTGAGTGACTCATTCTTGAATGAGTTTGAATAAAGAGAATAATTGAGGCTTTTAGCGAAGCGTGTATGGCAGAATTAAATTATCGCTCTGATTTGTACTAGAGATTGTGGCTTGTATCTGATACTGTGACTATGTGCCTGGAAGTATGATTTAAGAGAAGAAATTGAAGCTAAGCTACGGGAATTTGGTTTGTTAACTTGAAATAGGGACAGTACACCCAAAATTGAACCTCGAATTTAAAATTGATCCCATATGTGAATGGCAAACTTAAGACACAAATTTGAACGCGGTTCGTTGACCTACATTTTTTTTACTAGTATCAGTTAAGTATTGGGTTACTATAAGCAATGACTTACGTTTAAATTCTCACCGTATTATGTTTTGGGTGTAAAGGTTGGAAATCTTGGCGCACGCACATTAGTTTGATTATGAAAGTTTGCCAGTAAATTAATATTACAGTAAAGTTAGTTTCTGGACGTGTGTACAGCAAGAGGTGCGAAATTACTGTGTGTTACCAACTGTTCGGATGATTTTATGGGACGTTCATGGTTAAATAAAGTTAGATTTCACTGTATGCGAGGGACGGGGTGTTCGTTATTTCAGGTGCTCTTTGCTGTGCATTCCGGCAGAATCGTTCATGTGTCATTGGCATCTGATCTTCTTAGAGGTTAGTTCAAAAAATTGGTGCTCTTGAGGAACTTGACGCGATTCTGAGGTGTTCTCAGCTACCTACAAAAAGTTCAACATCGCTGGTGCTGAGAAACTGTTGTGGGTCTGTTTTTTGGGGTTGTGTGTCCGCATCTCATTCTTGAATGTAATCGCTTTGATTCCTAACTCAATTTTACTCTTAAAAGTGGGAAAAATCTCTAATGACAAGTCTTAAATGGGCGTTCCGGTCCTTCGATGTGATTCATTTGGGAACTATATTTTTCACCGAAATTCGCATGTTTCTGAAAACCCATTGAGGGAAAAAGTACACCATGTTGCGAGGTACATTACGTATTTATCGTATCTAATTGCATCTTGTGTGTATTCACATACTTGTTGAGTGTAACCTGGATACGGCGTTGCCTTTGCTCAGAAGTGTGTCACACTCGCTGCCAATATTCGTTTTATCTTTTCCATTTCATCCTTTCGTTACATACTGCTGAGTGTACCGCCAACGTTTGGCGGAAGTTTGTGAAAAGTTCATGTATTCTTCTGAGCCAGAAATTCATTATTAATAGAATAGCTCATTAACACTGAACTGTCTCGGACCGGTGTTAGTACTTCACTGTTTTATGTAGGGACCTCAAAACTGGGCCGACTTTCATGGTGCACCGTGTGACCATCTTACTAATGGCGAATAAAGGCTTGGTTTCCGAATTTTTGAATCCGAATGAAATTCCCTTTCCCGTCTAATATCAACTGGGATTGTTAAGTTGAAGCGTGCGCTGATTTTTAAAAATTTCTAAGCATAAAGATATTCGTTAAATTGTTGTCATTAGTTACAAAGTTTCCGTCCCAAATTGTCCATCGGTTGATGGGGTGCCAATAAAAGATGAAACTTCTATTACACGATTTGTAATCTGAATGCTGTGCCCTGGTGCGTTTTCTGACTGCTCCAAATCGTGATTATGCTTCCTATGGTAAATATTTCTTCTGACCTCCTATTCGCTGTCTTATTCTACGGTTTGCTTCAAGTGTGTTCATAGTCGATGCTTTCTTGTTTGTTTTTCATGTTATTTTCCATATTTTTTGATAAATTTCTATGGACTAAAATGTTCTATTTATTGCCATGCTAAAGTCGTTCTTGATTTTGTTGAATGCGAAAACTTTTCTTCTTTGTTGGCTTGGGTTATTATTTTATCGTTTTATTATTCATTTTCTTCTTTGTCTATTGTATTCTTTTTGTGTTTAGGGGTTGAACATTCGCTAAAAACGAATATTTCTCTTCTTTACTGGAGTTTCTTTTGAAGCTTTTCCAGAAGTCGGAGGTTCCTGACCTTCAAGTATATTATTACTCTGTAATTCGAGGTGATAATTTAGATACGAGGTAGTGGAAAATTTGATTCAACTAGATTTTAAAATTGAAATAGTCGCTAACGCGTGCCTTGCCTTAAGAAAACCTTTGTTTTGCCTTCACTCAATAGGTTCGATCATCACCCGTCCTACTGCTCTTCTATAAATTATTCAATATTATTGTGATCATGAATTTGCTCCGTGTGTAGGGCTTGCATATGAAAGTTATTCAATGCTACTTCGTATGAATATCTTAAAAGTTTTAGATGCTAACCTTGGCTGTTAAGGAATTCGATATCCTCTTCAGCTTCATAATTAAATTGTTTCGCATCGATTTTAGCCTCTATTTCCCTACGATTATAAATCTATATCTCAATCTTGTGCGTCGATTGCAATATTAACTCGACCTTGTTTTTTCTGGGCTTAATTTTGCTTTCTCAGGTGAAGTCTGTGGTAGTGACATTGGTCATATCTTCCCTCCCACGGTGTTTTGGTTGACGTGTGTTTTTGGACATAAAGGTGCTTTGTATAACCCCTGTGCACGTAGGCTGGACCGCACTATTTACTCATGCATAGAATGTCTATATTTACGACATGCTCTCCTGCTTCTCCGAGTTTTTTGCTGGTAATTCATGGATTGCTTATTATTTTGTGTGTAGTCCTTAACTTGGGACTGTAGTTCTTAGCAAAGCTTTCTAATTATTTGCATTTTTCCCATGATAGTTAATGGTGATGGTTTGCAACTTCCGTCAATATATGCATGCATATACAGAGAGTTCCCGGTTTACGGCATTTCAACCTATGGCAACGAGCGACATAAATCCTACAAATTCATGTTCCGGTTTACGGCGATCCGTTCGTAGCTTACGAACCTACTAGTTGTTTGTGTGCGCATAAATGAGGAAGATGCTTGTTCGTAACTCGGAGACTCCCTGTATCTATTTTCTTGTTTCGCTGCTCTGCACTTCATCTGCTGAATTGTCCGTAGCTTCTCCATGGCTTTTTGCTCTTCACTAAACCTTTACATGGTTTCTCCATAGCTTTATGCTCTTCACTAAACCTTTACATGGCTTCTTCATAGCTTTATGCTCTTCACTAAACCTGTACATGGTTTCTCCATAGCTTTATACTCTTCACTAAATCTTCACATCAGTTGCCATCTCTAAAATTTGGACAACCTTTTCAAAAACTGTTTGTTTTTTGTTGTTCCTTTAATTATCATTTGTATCTATTCAAATGCTACACAATCCTTCCCCCAGAATATTTAGACCCTCTTTTTGTATAAGTAATTAACTGTGAGACCATCTGAGCATTTATTGTCGACTCTTCATGCTCAATCCGTGAAATATATATTCATCTAATTTATATTCTTGTGAAATTTCAAAGACTTCGTTTTACTGTGGTCCAGTTCCACTATATATTGCACCATCAATTAAATTAGAACTTTCATAGCAGTTATTCTATTCTTCCGAGCATATAGTGCGGACTGAGTAGATTCGATCAACGTATTAGAAAATACTTCTTGTTTTATGCTTGGAATGTTTATTCTGATTGGTGGAAAGATTTTATTGCTGTGATGAATAACCCTGAAGATCGGCGGTATAAGTGTCAAATTGAGACCAAATATGATTGTGAAATATATACCTCATCTCGCCTGTTTTTGTTTGTCATCCCCCTATCTTTGTACAGGAAAAGCCCCCTATTGTGAGAGAAAATCTATCTTGCAGGTTTACCATGTCTTGATTCTTGCTAAGGGATGCTTTAAATTTTATATTTAAGGGCGTGTTTAGCAACCCATTGGAACGTTGGTGATGGGAGTCTGTTGCAGATTATTTTTTTTCATTTTTTTACGAGTGGGAGCGGAGAACCATGGAAACTATCTCAAGAGAGATAATTAGCCACTCATTAGTTACTCGCTAGTTAGCCACTCGTCATCAGTTACTCGCCAGTTAGCCACTCATCAGGTAGCGGAGCATCATCATTAGTCTTCAGATATTTACATTAGGAATTGAAAAACTGGTGATAATACATGTACCGTATTATACTACATAAAGGTTGTTCCTGTTGAAATTCCATGGTTTAGATTGGACTAATTTGAAGTTATTATAAAACGAATGTATTTAAGATTTACGATGAATTATTGCTTTAAATGAACATTTTTCATTAATATATACAGAACTTACATTCTGTATTTCTTCTACCGATAACATGACCGAGATAGTACCGGTAAAAATTCCACGGTTTAAAAACATAAATGAAGGGTTTATGAAATAAGCATTTTTCAATTTTGCCCGTTGTACCATCAGAAATGATAATCCGACTGGTGTTATTAAATAGATAGTAAATATTGTATTTTATTAGGAATTTTAATGCAAAGAGAAATTAATTTTCAATCTATTACGTTACTTCAGTAGTACACACAAAATGGTAGAGTTACATAAGTATAGCTTTCTTATTTTTCAAAGTCCAGCAGTTCATATTCATGATTCTTTTAACATATGGTGCTCATATCTGACCATTGCTCATATTAATAGTTACATTACATCGGAATATAATCAGCCCTTCAATGCAAAACACTTGGACACGTAAAACTATTCCAGCACGTACCAAATCTAGATGAATGTTCAACATATTCATGAAAATGCATGAAATTCATTATATTACTACATATTCATGACACTTTTACACTTAAAGTAACATTAAACACTTCATAAAACTTCTTAATCCCTTAAATGTCAAATTAAAGGTGAATCCAAATTTTGACCTAAGGTTTGGTAGTTAAATTTTCGTTGCAAAATCCGTAGATTATTATGTCATGTCAGCTCGAGATACTTAAATGTTTGATTCAAAGTCCGAAGACTTTTTTTACATTCGTTGGCGTGCAATAAATATTAAATATATACACTATGCATTTGAACCCATGGAAATTCCACGGAGTAAAAATGATAAAATCAAGTGTTTTTTGATCCATAAGTGAGTTATAAGTTCGATTAGATTTTACTAAGTTGAAATTATTATAAATACGAAGGTATAAAAGATTTACATGGAATGATTGTTCTTAAATGAATATTTTTCATGTATATATACAAAACTTCTATTCTGTATCTTATCTATCGATAAAATGACCTAGATAGTACCCGTAAAAACTCCACGGCTTAAAATGGATAAAATTTTGGATCTATAAAATAAAATACATTTTTCAGTTTTACTCGTGGTACAACCAGAATCGGAAATTTTTTCGTGAGTTCATGGAGGACTTCCATTCTGTAGGATGTGCCTTTGGTATCCACAGTACAATGCTTACAATACATCTATACCCTACCGAATTTTCTCCTATCTTAATCTTTAAGAGTGTAATAGAGAGACGGACCAACCACAAGCAAGCAACAAACTGTGTATATTGTTGTATAGTGGTATTGGTTGCTTGGAAGGTAACAGAATAAGTAGTTAATTTAACGTAACTTCAGCACGTTAAATATTAAGCCACTTCTTAGCTCAATGCAGGCATGCAGGCCCATGTTAAATTCACCCGGAGAAATTGATTGCTCGTCGTAGTCGAGCGATGTTGTAGTAAATTGAAGTGCCTATAAATATCTCTTGCAGGCGAGATGAGAAATGAATTGTGGCTGAATACAGTAAAGTCAGTATGTTCACATGTGGACTAGAAACATTTTGTTTAGAGCTAAGTCAGTTGATTGCAAATGAAAAGGCTCCTAGACTAAAACTGTAGCCTTTCAATCGTCTTTTCAGTACAAGATTAAGATTGAAGCTTAAAATCAGTTGAAACGAATCGATGTAGGAACATAAGTTATTAAAATAAGACTGCTATTGATTATTTTTACCAGAATTTAACAATGAGAAAGTATTATTTGACTTTGCTATTCCTTTTCTGTAAACTTTTGATCACACCACAATAAATTATTGTAATCCTAACCCATACACGCACCGTGTATCACAAATGATAGAGAGCGAATTTTGACGTACAATTGCCAAGTTATTCATGAAACATGCCTGTTCTGTACCTAGGATCATTATTGATACATACCCTAAAGAAACGAATTCAGAACAGGTACAATTTAATGCTGGGGTTAAAATTTTGACATTTTTTGCTAATATTTTTTATACTGTTGATTGAATGCGTGCATTACAGGGTTAAAATAGTTTAAATGTTCTGTGAAATAAATCCTGCCTGATCTAAAACACAATTTAAAGAAACATGAGAATATCGTGACGGCCTGCACGGAAAATGTTGAAAAAAGGCTTGATGAAACAAAATTGGCTGGTGTTGGAGTTCAAAGTTCGACAAGTACTTCTTTTGCAACATAGGTCGCGTTTTAGCAAAAAACTAGTAGGCCCACACGTGAAAATTCACGTGTTTTTACCGAATTTGTTTGTTTGATTTGCCAGTGGACGCGGGCTTTGCGAAGGAGTTTCCACATTGAAGGATGTGTCTTTGGTATCCACAATACAACGCGTACAATACTCGTACATGAATTCTTAACCCTAGAACCACATTGCCGGGTGATTTTCTCTCGACTCTCCTAGGTTAGGTTAGGTTAGGTTAGGTATGATTATTAGGTATTAGGTATTAGGTTTTATAGGTTTCAAAGTATGAAAAACCAATAAAATGAAAAATCGATAGAAAGAATGTATAGTGATTTTTCGCCTGTCTTCCATACAGTTTCCGGTGGTAGTAGTGGGCTTAGGCGACCTGTACCCCATCGGGGATGACTGCTTATTTTCAAAACCGGGTAAAATTCTCCCGGCGATGTGGTTCATGTTCCTCAAAAACAGCGATGGGGTTCTAGGGTTAAGAGCGTGACAGAGAGATGAACCAAGCAAGCAAGCAACCAACAAACTGTGCATTATTATACCGTGGAACAAACCTATGTTGAATGTGGCCAAAAATATAAATTTTCTATTCCAACTGTTATCTCATTCCACCTGTAGAAAACATGTCAAAAATTTGTGATCAACATTCTATCAGTGCGTAATTTTAATATCCTCAAACAGATACCATTAAATTCTATCTGATTCCTAGAATTTCTTATGAAATTATACCGCTAAATTTTTCGATGGGTCAATTTGACCTCTTCGAAACAGCATGAAGCAGTCAGTGAGATGCCTTGGTCGTTGCAGGTTATCATTGCGCTGTCCTGGGCGCTGTGACTGCTGTGTTGCGCCTGGACCAGTGTTTGTATCAGTGAACACAATTGTATTTATTTGTTGAACGTGAGTGATTGTGCAGCATAAATTAAAAATTTGCCATCTATCTTAGTGGTGAATGTAAAATTCTTGAACGCAATGAAAAAGGCAGTATATTTGTAATTGTTAGCTTGTTTTTCATTCTAATCGCGTTATTTATTTCATCACTGTTTTGAATTAGAATCTTTACTTTGATTTTGTCTTCGTGGTTTTGAGACGCTTACGAAAACTTCTCTCTTCATCACCCCTAGAAAACCATTAAATATAAGATTTCGCAAACAAGGAAGTAATTACGTTACGGTCCTACGTATTTCAGGCGATTGTCATAGAGAAACACAGTAAAGATTTCCTATAAGAATTTTTTTGTAAGTTGCACCTCAAGGCGCAATATTTCAGTGTTTCGGTTGACACTGACCGCTACGCCGGAAAAAAACCCTGACAGTCACAAAAAGACGAAAATGTGAAGTGAAAAAGAGAGAGAAACAGAAATAAGAATACTTGTGCTGTAGCTCGGTTACTTCGAGAAGGAAAAAGCGAGGAAAAAATGAAAAAAAGGCCTGAGAACTAGACCCATAACAGACTCTTGCAACAGGCATTGCTGACTGGATTGCGCCGTGGGTAGCTAGGAACACCACTGATGAATGCTATTTATCCAAGGCACACTGACGGAGACAAACTCCATCAACAAACTCCATGGGTCATGACCCTGAGGAACGCCAAGTCTCTGAAATAGGCTGAAGGACAGATCTTATGGGCTGAACCCATTGAGTTTCTTTCCCAGAAGTATGATCAAATTTTTGTCCGATGATCACCCCGAAAAATTCTTGTTCATTAATTTCCCGTGGTATTTGACGCGACTGATTTTCGTCTTCAAATTTCATTACTTTCTAAGAATGCTAAAGACGGTTTTATTTAAGCTTGTCAACCGAAGGCGGCTGTCCAGAAGAAGATTGTGAAGATGGTGAAGTATTTGGATTACTATTTTCTTCATGAAGACTAGTGGAGACCTGTAAAATCTCCACAATTTACGATGATGCATAAGATACATAGATGAATGATATTTCAATTACGCTCTTTATTTCTGCCTAATTAAGTTACTCTCTGATCTTCTCATGGTTGCTGTAGGTGGTGTCGTATTCTTTCTCGCACCATCATTCAACTTGCATTATTTTAAACATCCTTGGGGTTTAAATTTAAACAATTAATACTTCATTCACGAAATCAAGAGCTATGAAATAAAGCTACAACAAAATGCAACCTCAATATAGATTGAAGATAGATTTTCCCGAATCTTATACTTAATGCATACAGCACAAAGGAAGGAACAAAAAGCATAGAAGTGGATGGGTGCCAAAGGTGACGTCCCAGCGAATGACTGACTGTATCAATAACAAACAAATGACTGTATTAATATTACGGATAATTTGCTGATGCTGATCAGTAGGGGACGAAGATTCCAGATGATTTCGACAGTCGCTGGATTACATAAAGCCACGTAGGTGTTAGGATCACTGCCTATTTTAAAATAAACTCCGCTTCGTTTTTTTTTTCTCGGTCTAAGAAGCCTGGAGTGACCGGGTTATTTATGCGCTCCTTACCATGGTTGTGGAATTATTACCAGAGTTAAGGAATGAATATTTTGTCTGTGACAATGCCGTTAAGGTAATAGACCGATTGTTGGGTAAGAGATTTATTGGGATTAGGAGAGTGATTACTAAGGCAATGGAACACTCTTTTGAGTCTTGAAGAAATTCCTACAATTATGGAGTTGCTGATTTTCAGCTTAGAGTTGCACATCTTACAGTAATGAAGTCAAAAACTCAATGCGTAATCTTTTTCAAAGTCTAGACTCCGGCTCAATTTACAAGTGTATAATTAGACTCCCGGAACACGTCTGTGTTCTAGCACTCATATTTGTGTTGGACAGGCTTTTTTTTGACGTCACAGGTCTTTTGAAGTCCATTCAGTTCCACGTGTCCGAAAAGACTCATAGTAAGTTGATTTGACTTTAAGTCAACCTTGGTGCACCATCACTACGAACCGGTTGTCGGGTTTCATGAGAAATAAATACTGTTGTGTACCTGGTAAGTCGAAATGTATGTTGAATTTACCTAAATTCTATTATCTCGTGACGATTTGTATGCAAAATAAGGAGGAGTTGGACTCTGTATTTTGTGAATTTTCAACCCAGTTTCTGGAGGAAAATTTCAGTTTTTTGAAGATACCATCAAGAAATTTTAAAATCAGAAGTTATGAGATCACAGTTAAGTTCGTTCTCATTGTTTAACACGTTGACTCCGAAGTGGTACGTATGTGTACCACTGAGGTTAGGTTCTGTAATTTTTTCAGATCCTTCTAGTGACTATGCGTACAAAGTGAAGTTTTACACCAATCAGGCAATCGGAGGCAACGTGTTAAAATTGCAATGGAATTATATTCGAATTAGAGTACAGTTCTTCTTACCTGTCAAGTTTCCACCATTCGCCCAGTGCTATACAATTGTCAAGTCCTTGTCGGGAAAACAGTTGTGGCGAAGCCTCGAACCTAAAACTCCTAATTAGACTTCTTATCACTCTCCTAGGATGGGAAAACTTTCAAGCAGCAGTCAGACAGACGTACCTAAAACTTTTTTTGCAAGTTGTTAGAATTTCAACTTAATTTATTTCTTGAATTTTATTTGTAACGTAACCTACTTTATTCCTTGAACTTCTTACCTAATGTCATGAACTTTGCATGGTAGGTGTCTCTAACCTTACTTCCACGTGCATGAAATTATATCGTATGACACGTATTACTGTGGGTAACATTGATGTTAGTTAATATCCCCTGCAAATTCCATATGGACATGCATTGTTGTTGGTAACATTTAATTAAATTGATGTCCGTTGCAATTTCCTTATAAACGGGCTTTGCTGTTCCTGACATCTACATAGGTAAATATCGGTTTTAATATCCTTAACTTTGACACTAGTTCTTTCGATCGTTGCTTTCTGTGCCGTGTTAGCAACGAATACTTGAATGTTTTTAAAGTAGTGAAGACTTCGAAAACCAAACTAGTTATGAAAAATTATGCTTCAGCAGTTGATAATATGAACATGTTAAATCTTGTAATGTTTCCCCACTCCACATTACGTTTATTTTAGCCCAGAAAATAATTAAAGTTTTCGATAAGGATGGGGTATGTATAATACTTTCCAGGAGCCCTCCAGCTACATCATTGGTGGATTCATATATAAAATGATCAGTTACAATGTCATAAACCATGACACTGTAGTATGAGCCCAATATTGTGAGTTCCTGAGTGAAAACCTCGACATTTATTGAAATTCCAGAAATGCCAGAAAAGGCGACAATAAACAATCACGTTAGCGTGTTGTGAACTCGTTGAGGCATGCAAGATCTGGTTGTCGTGTTCTCTATGGCAAATGTTTAACACGTTTCTCAAGATAGTAGAATACGAACTAATTAAGGACCTGAATATATGTTTTATATTTATTTTCAGTGTTATTGAATACAATTTGTTGCTCCATGTAATACAATATATTGTGAAGATGTTAGTATCATAACTTAACACGTTGACTCCGATTGCCTGATTGGTGTAAAACTTCACTTTGTACGCATAGTCACTAGAAGGATCTGAAAAAATTACAGAACCTAACCTCAGTGGTACACATACGTACCACTTCGGAGTCAACGTGTTAAAGCTATTTTCAAATATTGCTTTAAAATTTGAAGACGCTGGAAGATATTTGTTAGTGTTAATACAGAGTGAAGTATTAATTCCTGCTCGTATCTTTACGACTGATCACAACTGCCAGAGCAATTGTGCCGACCGAATTCTGCACGGACTAGAAGGAAGTTTCGTTGACCTTGAATCACGTGCGCAACGCAAAGTTAAAGTTCGCAAACTTTTTGTGTAGACTATTCCTGTTCCAATGCTCGAATAATTGACCTCAACTTTTGCTCCTAGCTTGAACAGAAATGCTCCTACCTTGAACAGAAATACTCCTACCTTGAACAGAAATGCTCCTAGCTTTAATAGAAATGCTCCTAACTTGAACAGAAATGCTCTTACCTTGAACTTTAGAGCGTTTGATCAATCTAACACCAGAAAAATGACTTTAAATAGGTTGATCAATCTTTTATGTCATGTACAACCGGGCAGAGCGAAGGCAACCACGTCGCTTTTTGTTGATTACTCTCCTCAAAGTGCAGGTAATATTGTTGCACAATTAGATATTTCCTACGCGAGTTATTTTTGAGTAATGGAAAAAATATTTGGTATATCTGAGGCTTATAAGAATATTGTATGTCCTTGTATCCATATATGTATGTACACTACTAATGAAATAACATCGAGTTTTTTATGGAGAGATGCGTTTTGACATGCGCTAAATATGACATAGTTTAGAGGTGGTTTTGAGTTTTGTGTTAGATCTGGTTCATCATGCGCTAACGGGTTTAATTAATCGTTTGAACCTGTTTTTGTTACACGTTAAATAATCCAATATTAAGCCAAACGTTTTTTATTTTTATAATTTGGAGCATTGATTTTCTCGTTACAAAATATATTATGTAGCGAAGCTGTGATTAAATTCTAGAACAGTTTTTCCAGTCTTGGAGCTATTCATTCAGTTCCCCACCTGAAGTTCATTAGATTTCTAAACAATTCGTTATGTCAGAGGTGAGGAATATCATTTCTCACTTCTTAAATTTGAAAATAATGAATGAATTTATATTCAACGTTTTTTGTCATTTTTCGTATAAGGGTGCAAACAAACTGCTTTTTATTTTGAGCAATTTATTTATAGCATTTATGTATATTTGTTCATTGAATTAATTATTTAGCAGTCATAAAAACGCAAAAATTCAATTATTTACCCGCAGTCTTTGGGTGAGGCCTGTGGGAGTTCCAAATTACGATGCAATTGTCCTTATTAGGAAGAGGGAGTCGGGAGGGGAAGAAGGAGGGGGAGTCGGGAGGGGAAGAAGGAGGGGGAGTCGGGAGG
>VCRD01000735.1:109130-126322 GCA_006783055.1 Trinorchestia longiramus
GGTGACGTATGCAATGGTGACGTATGAAATGGTGACGTATGAAATGGTGACACATGAGATGGTGACACATGGTGTACCTGCACAGGTGTACCTGAGCAGATCTTCCTGTACCTGTACTTGCTATTCCTCTTCCCTAATAACATTTAGCCGCGTCCTGCATAAGTTACCTCCGTTGGGAATGTCGCTCTTGGTGCGTAAATAATTGAGCTGTTTTCGTCATAGTGCTCGCGCTAATCGAACACCAGCGATTAGTTCTCTTTGAGAGTCAGATAGGCCACTTATCTTGTAGTGCCTGTGCAAATGTTGATACAGTGGACTAGAAAATAAGTGTTGAAACGTCAAATAGTTCAGATAAATGTAAAATATCCGTTGTTTCGAGCTAAGAAGACGACGATGAAAATGTGTGTGGTATTCAGGTGGGGTTCATATAATTTCATAACAAACCTGGATTATAGTTTCTGTCTCGTGTTATTTGAAGTATGTCGTGCCGAATGTCAGAAAATTATACAAAATAGACCATAACCTCAACAAGAAATATCGTTTGACAATTACCGCGTGCTAAAAAGTACAATTTCTCTAAAAAAATTCTAATTGCAAAACAGATTTTCAAGTGCCTAGATAAATTTAAAGGAAAAGGTTCCGTTATAATTACTCCCCCAAATTAGAGCGGATTAAGCAGGTTGCTGTGCAGTGATGAGCTGTGGTTGACTGTCACCCTGACGGTCTAAATAAGAAGCGGCTCATTGCACAGCAGACGCAACTAAGCAGAGTTCATACATCAAAGAAGCTAATTCTTCTAATTAATTCCCTGTGGCCGGGCTGAGTGCAAGCAAAGACTAGAAATCCTAGGTTCGGGGAACCGGCATTTATAAGCACTATAATAATCTTTCTGTTGTCAAGCTGATGAGTTATTGTGATAACGATGATGATAATAATGGTGATGAATACGATGATGGTGATGGTGATGATGGTGATGATGATGATGATGGTGATAGTGATGCATTAAATATCTGCCTTAGCGTTAAGGTGCCAGGTTGTAACGTGCTAAGTAATCGCGTAATGTAATTCATGAACAGAGATTGTACAAAATTTACTCGAAATGTAAATTAGTGGGTTCAGCTTCCATATTTCTTAAGCAGTCACATTTACCTCGTTCTATATTAGGAGATTGGGTTCAAATTTGAAGGGAAGCGATGCGTTTGTTTCATAGAACCATAATTTTCTGAAAATAATCCTTGGAAGACCGGATTAGTTCGTTCATGTCAGCCTGAATTACATTCGAATTTAATTCTTGAATGACAGTAAACTCTTGAACAGAATTCTGAACACCAGTGGAAACAAAGGACGATAGCTTCACTTTCATGTCGCTGTTGCATTCCCTTTCATTAACAAAGTTAAGTACTCTTTGTTCGATACGATCGTTCGTGGGCCGGCTTGAAGATTTAGGTATTCTTTAGACCTTATTTCCTAGAGCCTAATATTGTACGCACATATACGTACTTGGCGCAATGTAGTTCCGTGCTATTACAGTCCTTACAATTACGTGACTGTTTTCAACCACGTTGCTCGACCTGTCATTGGGATATAATGTAATCGTAACGCGCGTTCTATACTTAATAACCATAATCCTCTCACTAAAGCACAGCACAGACTAGGTGCTGTAAAATGATCCGACTTATTCGTAGGTGTAATCGCAAAATGAAGTGAAGAGCGAAAATCGTGTTTTTTAATTTTTAAATATGCATACAATGCCATTTTATTGTACGACATTTGTATGTTTCGTTAACTCACTTTTCGTTCTTCACTCAATTTTTTTATTAATCCTGCAAATGAGTCACATTTTACCGTACCCTGTTAACACGTTCCCTGCGTATAGGTATTTAAACAGTATTCCCTGTTAACACTCTTGGTACACGGGTGTACCTTAAACCACTGAATTAAAGTGCGTTGGGCTTCATTTCAGGTTTCATTTACTCGTCCTGTATGTCAGCGTGAATTGAGTTTCAAAGTCCAGGCCTTTTTGAAGTGGCGTGTTCGTGAACACTCTGCGTATCGCCGCCGCTACAATAAGTCTTGTCTCAACATACTGCGGCTACTAGTCTTCTACGTATTCTTTCTATGGGAAGGTACTTTACTTCGCTCGCGCGTCATTCAATTGCGGTTAAATAATTAGTCCTTTGCCAAGTCAAGAAAATCCAGACTTTTTTCTCATTCCATCTCAATTCAACAGATTTTGGAAACTATGCTGGCATTAGCAAATTCTGTCAATGTTTTTTCACTGGTTTCTCATATTGATGATTGATTACAAGTTCAAAAGTCCTCTATATTTTTAATTATTCGGCCCACAATACCTATTATGGTATCGAACCAGAACCCTTCTCCTGCAGCATTCTGTTATTTAACTTAGGTGGCTCTTGTTGGCATCATACGTTCATGGTCATCATGTTACTTTTCTTTTTTTTTTCTCTTACCACCCTGGTGTTGTAGAGATTCATTTCTTAACATACTTTTTAATTTACGATGATTTCATTTGATTTAGCTGTTTTTAGTCTTCAAAGTGAACTATAAACCTCATTGAAGTTTTCTACAGACGTGAGTTTTATTTCACATATCTTTTTTAAACTCAAGATTTCGAAATCCTTTAATTATATGAATTGCATTGCAGTCAACAAGCTACCGTAATAGGCTCACTGAGCATTGTAACTCCTGCTCACTCTAGGCATATTCACTGAGTTTCAGCATTTATTAGTGTGCGATCTAGGTTTCAGTTACCTGAAGTTCATTCAGGCTTGCTCAAGACAGGTTGAGGTCAGTTTTTCAGTGTGCTGTTCGCCCAACTCAATTTCCTCTGGACAATGGAGCTTTTCTTACAACAGCTTCGAGTTACTCTAAAATTTAACGGATATTTCTTAGTACATTTTCTTGCGATATTGCGGGAACGTAGGACTTGCTTGTTAAAATTAGATTTAGACGAGTGAAATGCTTTATTTTTCTCCGAATACGTAACTGGCCTGTTACTATTATGCTGTAACTATAGGCTTAGGGTTACAAAAACTAACTACAGAAATATTTCTGAACATTAATTTATTTTCTTTCAGAACGATACATGTATCTTGACTAACTTTTCGCACTTTAGTTAACGAGCAAATGTTTGCTTCAGCTTTAGTTTAACTGCAGTTGCTATCGAGGAGGCACAAATAGAGAGCTGGGAATCTCTTTCATGTGTAAATAGACGTACCGTCCCCGGCCCGAGCACGACTACGTGCATGCAGAGAAGCAGGACGACTACATACAGGGCTCGGCACCTTAACTTCCTTTTTTTTCAAAAGAAGTTTCTTAAAAAAAAGTCGTGTTCCCGCACCTTTTATGTGTGCGACTCGCTGCTTATCACGTACGATATTATGTTCCATTATATAGATATTCAAACTTATATCGAGCATATTATATTTTTAATAACATGTACACATCGACTCAAGTTTTCCTGTTAAATGGAAGTAGTAATCTATGCACGCACATTTAGGAGTGTATTGATAATAACACTAAATGTAGATTATAAGAACATTGGCTTGTAGCAGCTCACTGGACGACACTTTGAACTTCAGTGCATCATGTGTGTGCCAGTTTGGATCACCACATCTTAATTGTTCATAAGTTAATTACAATGAACGGCAGCAGGACGCTTGCAGTCGCGCTCTTGGGCGAATGAATATCATATGCGTACATCGGTAACTTCTATTACGGGAAAAATTCTCGTATTTAAGAGTATATCTTTGAACGTTATTCTGCTCCCTAGTCTAGCAATTTATTTAAAAAACTCGACACAAAGAATAAACATGTAAATTAATATACATGAGTGCCTGTGAATTTCCCCGTGTTCGTCCCAGGCAGTGATTTAAATCACGACGTTTTGTGTTAACAGTCACAGTGTGACGGACACTTGGCACACTGTCACAGTGTGACGGACACTTGGCACACTGTCACAGTGTGACGGACACTTGGCACACTGTCACAGTGTGACGGACACACTTGGTACACTGTCACAGTGTGACGGACACTTGGCACACTGTCACAGTGTGACGGACACACTTGGTACACTGTCACAGTGTGACGGACACTTGGCACACTGTCACAGTGTGACGGACACTTGGCACACTGTCACAGTGTGACGGACACACTTGGTACACTGTCACAGTGTGACGGACACACTTGGCACACTATCACAGTGTGACGGACACACTTGGCACACTGTCACAGTGTGACGGACACACTTGGCACACTGTCACAGTGTGACGGACACACTTGGCACACTGTCACAGTGTGACGGACACACTTGGCACACTGTCGCAGTGTGACGGACACACTTGGCACACTGTCACAGTGTGACGGACACACTTGACACACTGTCGCAGTGTGACGGACACACTTGGCACACTGTCGCAGTGTGACGGACACACTTGGCACACTGTCGCAGTGTGACGGCGAAGTCGGGCAGTATGTCTAGCTTGCTGCAGGTCTCTCTGGCCAATTATGACTCGGTGTTTGAATGATTATGCCGCGTTCAAATACAAGCTTTGAATTCTCTTTTACAGGTTGACTGGTAATGACTTGTCAAGTACAGGACGTTTGTGAAATCGCGCACCGTTAAGTCATATTGAAGAAAAGTTTAGGTTTCAACAACGGATTAATTAATGTATGGTAACCCTGATATGTATGAGGATATTAATAAATGGTGTCTGATTGGATGAGCGATGTTTTGTTGTATGTATTTACAATAATATGTGCGGTAAACTATTGTTAGCTCATTTGCTAGAGTATCTTTTTACGCTGACTTGACCATTCGTATATAATAGAGTAATAATATAAATACGAGCAATTACATTGTATATAAAATACGAGTATATCTCAACTGTAAATGCTAGTAAATTTCAACTATTTTGTCGTTATGACAAGACCAATTTTGAGGCCACTGCCCTTTTAGCATTGTGGGCAATTAAAAAATAATTGCTGGATGCACGACATCGCTGCTCGACCTTGGCAACAGTTCGCCTCAATAAGTTCATCAGCAGCTAACGCTTGATGTTTTTTTAAAACAAATGTTTTGAACATATAAAATAATTGTTGCAGCTGTAGCGGAACTAATAAACCAGAGCCACTTCATGATTTTATGAAGGAAGGCTGAAGGTTTTCGTACAAAATTCGAACAAAAATGAATGCATGAATAATCCCTAACTTCATTTTAAAAATTCTTGTTTCTAGTTTTTTAGATGATCCTTACCATTTAACATTTTGCCTTTCCACCCTAACCCGAAGGAGTAAAGGCGCGGTGTGCCACTTGATCGACCAGTTAGTTTGGTTTGTTGTATGTTACCAGAACGACAACAAAAAGATGCTACCTTTATTCTTCTACGCAATGACTAGGCTTTAAGAGCAAGAGAATTATCACCAGCTTGGTCGACTGGTGAGCGAATCTGCTTGCGAGCGGGAAGACCCGGGTTCGAATCCCGCTGCCGACATGGTTGCCGCGGCTAGAAATACGGCATGGGACTTGGGTAAACAACCGAATAATTATCGAAGTAATTATCCGACCCAAGAATGGGCCAAAAGGTTTGTTCCTATAGCCTCATTCTATTGTATTCTATTCTAGAACTAAGAAAATGATCATGCATGAAAGATGTTACCTTCCTATGTAGGGGAAATGTGGCGAAAATGTATAATGAATTGTGGATTTTGGACCGGTATGAAAATTCGAATGTCTTCAATTTCAATTGTTGTGAACATGCTGGGACGCCTTAAGGTGAGTTTGTCTTCTAACGTGAAGGTAAATTAAGAAGTTTTATTGAAAACTTTGCTTACCACCGCGAAAAATATGTTTGTTTTAAAAGTTATTTCATTCATGTTTTCTTTTTGTTTTGGTTGTTCTAGATCGCTCCTAAAAAACTTCTCGTCAGTTATGATGGCGAATGGAAGATCAAAGTATGTTGTCAATGAATCATGTGCATGGAAGTTAGACACAATTTCCTAGCGTACGTCACATGAGTTCCACAAATCGGCCGTTCCATAACATGGAATCAAATCCAGGAACTCTCTTGTTCTGAAAGTCATGCAAGCTCGTAATTGGGTTTGGAATTCATATTGGCGCGACTGGAGCTTAGAATACTATTAACAGAAATTTATTCATGGACTTCACTTATGTTCTGTGTACATTTTACTATAAAGCAAGGATCCAATACCGCATGTAGCTCTACAATTTACAATTTAGAGTGACAATTTGTTCCAAACACTCTTTATAATTTTCGTGAGCTGTCATTCTAATTGCAGTATTATTTGATAGGCCTAAAAGTAATTTAAATCTCGTGTAACATTTCTGTAGAGTGGGTGGACATTTGCTGTCATTGAATTGACAACATTTAGTTAATTCCTTTTTTGTATAATGACCGTACCAGGCGAATAAAATTTTAAAATGTGGAAAGATCTCTGGAGTTCAAATTATGCCCTGTATGCGCAATATTCCTGATTTTTTAGTCATGGTATGGACAAAGATACATAAGAAGGCTGACAGCAAGAGGGTTTGAGCAGCCACTGCTGCTTCGTTAGTCGTCTTTAAAATAGAAAAAATCCCATCATAGGCGGTGGTTAAAAACGCTTCAGGCTTCTTTTGCCGGCCAAAGTCTGGTCTTTGAAACTTGAGAGGGAAATTTTTCCCTTTTTCGAAGGTCGCCTGGCGATTTTGTCAAGTTATCGAAAGTGCTCAATTTCTTTGAAGTGGAGCCCTAAGTTTGGCCGTATCGGCCGTTGAAGTTGTGAAGCTTCACCAAAGAATCACTGTTTTCTCATAATTTTGTTGCTTCACCGTGTGCGGTATACCTCTCTCTCTCCCTCACCTCATCGCGGCTGTTCGTTTCATGGGAGCTTCGCTAGGTTGTGTCTGCTTGTTGTAGGGAAGCTGATGATAACTTTTGCTGTGCTGAGCTTTGTTCCCTGGAGTGCAGGCTGTCATGAGAGATTCATCCTGTTATCTCATGGGAGGAAAACTTCATCTTGGAACACATGTCAGAGTTACCATCGTATCTGTCAACAGATCCTTTTTAGCGGTGCACATGTTAATGTGTATTCGTGGAATTTCTTTGTACTCGTTTTGTATTCCTGGAATATTATAGCGCGCGTCTTCAGATTATTATTCTAAGGCTTTTAGATATATGTATATATATATATATATATATATATATATATATATATATATATATATATATATATATATATTTTAATCGTTTATTTTATTTTACTTTTCGAAGGTATAATCAAAAAATTCATACGTTAATGTTAGTAATTGTTTTGTTACAATAAGTGACTGTAAAACCTCAGAACTTTAGTCTACTACAACTTTTTTATATCATCTAAATCTTAACAATTTGAGACATTCACTCTATTTTATTTTATTTTTTTTTATATATATTTTTTATCTTTTTCTCTTATATGCAACGTCCGTTTATATTAAACATGATGATATATACAGATAACTGTAATAATGATTAAATTAAATCGATCATCAGCAAGTCATACTAAACGGTCAACTAGTAATTAGAAATTACAATTTCAATTTAATAACAATAACAACTTCATGTTTTAAGTTCTCACTCTCATAATTTTCTTTTTTCGGTCTTTCTCGGATGTTAAACATAAAATTCAGTTAAATGTAATGATATTAATTCTAAGCTGTACCTAAAGAAATATTTCGCTTATCACTTGAAATGGGTAGAATACCTACCACGTCAGAATTTACATGTATCTCCAATGTGATACACCTCTTAAGTCATCATTGAAAAAGTGAAGTTTCATTTGTTTCACCATGTATATTTAACGTTCATTGCGTGATGTGAATGTTTACGTTTACCCGTAGGTAGCGCTGTTATATCATCTACTATGCATAGAATACCTACCACTTAAGGATTTTATGATACGGCATCTTTAAAAACCAATACTATTACATTTCTTATGCACCAACTTTATTGGAAATATACGTTTTGTTTTTGTTTGTTTGTTAATAAATGCGTTTGTGGAACGTGTCTGTATTGTTTTGTATCCCTGTCATGTAATTTTATTTGTTCACATGCGCATGTATGTATCACTTAATTGTGTGTGAACAAATGCAGTTGATTTTATTTTTTCATTTTTCTTTACGTTTTTATTATTCAGACGCGATGCGTAGGTGAACATCATAAAATTAAACAGGCGAGCAGTGCTTATTTTTTAAACTTTTAAACCAACGACAGATGCGTCGTACACGTGCGCTTGTCACGGGTTTCACTTGATGCGTAAATTCATTTCAAAAATATATTCCGTTAAAAATGTTCTAAACCATTTTATAACATATTTGTTGCGAAATTACCAGCTTCTGCACGCGTGTACTGTTATTGTCATGTAATCACAGGGAGTAAACAAGAGCAGTTCAACCTATTTTACTTGGGCTGCTTTTCATGCTTATTGTCTGTATGTATTTACAACCAATTAGGACTGCGTTTCAATTACATTATAATCTGACCTTGTAAGGTCACTTAACGCTAATTAACACTGCGTTTTAATTGTATGACATTCTAATCTTTGCAAGTTTTTTTTGCCTCTGATGCACGTTGTGTGTTTCGTGGAATTATTTGTTATGAATGGACTACGTGTTTTTTTACAGTAACGGCGGCCCTGATAATTATTTACCTCCTGCTCACACAGTGGCTACTAGTTTGATACAAGGCTGGTGTCCCCCAGCTGTTGCAGAATAATTATTGCAGATAATTGGCTCAGGCCCAACAATGGCACTATTCAGAACAATTCTATTGCTTCTATTAGACGCTTGAACTCATGTTCATTGAAGCAAGAAGAAAATCCCAACAGCGTTTGTTGTATTTTAGTCTGAATATTGTGGAGCTGTTGGTAAATTTACAATAAATTGAGACTGTCAGTGTTCTAATCATATGCCTTTCTGCAAAATAGTACGCACATTTTTGTTGATTACTCGATATAGCCTGAAATTTCACTGGAAACCATTCTTTTAAAAAACTTGAAAAGTGCATTTCCGATTGATTTCTATTTATATTTCTGTAGTGTTTTTGCTTTGTAATCAGCACTTCCAACTTGTTTATGAAACCGTGTGAATAGAGATGTAATATTAAGCTGATTGTGTGCCACCAGCTACGCAGACGTTCCAACGTGACCGTAGAGGTCGAGAAATAACGTCCTTTTTAAAATTCGTTTTGTTCTGAAAAAAAGGAAGTTACGTTGCCGCACCCTGTAGAAAATGAACAAATTCTCTGTTAACGATCTTTAATTTTTGTTGTAAGCACACAGGGTTTTCAAGCAGCTGAGGCTTGAAACAAGCGAAGTTTCAAACCAAAATGAGTTTGGAATGAAAACGCGTTGAGACTCAACTTGTGTTGTGAAGAATCTTGGTTTTGAAACAATCGATGCATTGGATCAGCTTCCGTTGAGAGTGATATTTTGTAGCAACTAGTTCTTCCAAACAACCAGCAATTGGAATTGACTGGTGTGTAAATACCCCTATCGGTAAGCACTGCTCATCAAACATTGCACCTTGAAGATTTTTCTTTCCTCCATTTTTATGGCTTTCTCAGAAACTGGAGTCGGCCAGCTAGTTTTGTTCTAGATTCTATCATAATCTTAATTGGGAGCAGCTGTAAGTCATTGTCTTCGTACTCAAGGTGGTCAAAATCGTGTGATCGTAAATTTCTCACTCCTGCGTTAACTTTACGATCGTTGTTAATTTCACACGGAATCTACCTGATGAAGTTACTGTTAAATGAGCCTTTACAGCAAGTGCTAGTAGTTTGTATACAATTTTGAAAACACCGTTGGTAGCCACGTAACCCTAGAATGTTTTACATGTTCAATTTTCAAGCTTTGGCTGACGGTTATAAGGATGTTTCTTACTTTCAGAATTAGACTTTATAATTTATTGTGTTGTCCTAGAATACCTGACTCCTTCAGCTTGCGTCATGTTTGGACAGCTGCTCGTTCCTTTAGTTTGAATGGTCTACAAATAGCGAATGTTTTGAAGGTCTCTCACGGGTTTACTGAAAGCTTTTTAAGGTGATTATCCTTGCGTGAAAAACACTTTTTGTATCCTTCGTGTCTTTTCCAAGGAAAGCGCATTTATTTGATGATCGTACGTCTTTTGCTTTTGTGCTTTTAACATATTTCAACGACTTCTGGCAGATTGCAGCGAATTTTTAGATTTTTATTTCTCCCCACATGATATATCATATTTTGCAAGGTGCTCAAGAGCGCTTAAAAACGTCTTCTTTTCGGTTCAACATTTTCGAAGAAAGTTTCATGTGCCCATTAGTACGAAATATAGTTTTTTTCTAAACTTCATCGTCAACGCCGGCTGTACGTATAGATCTACTCTCACATCGTCATCAACGTCAACTGTACGGTGTGTTGCGTTTTTTATGCACTTTCAGATCTAGATGCGAGATAATTTTGAGAAATTAACGAGTTTTCGCGACAACGAAGCAAGAAACTACAAATACGTCGGGTGCAAATAATAGAAATCCGTAGCAAGCATGACTCATGTCAAGTACCAGTTCATTGCTTCCATTGCGCTTTGACCTGCACCATCACAACCCAATGCTTGCAAGAGGTCTTCTTGTTTAGCGATACATACATACAATCATCGTTAATAAATCTCTCCAGCCCGTGGTACACTACACGCTGGGAATAGCAGACGAGATACAAGTTTGAGCACTATCAGTATCCTAGAAAGAAGATTTTTCATATAATTCATGGTTCCTCGCCGTATTCATTCCTAACACAAGCTACACTTATTCATGTGTATCATCCCTTGCGTTCTTTACGACCTTCCGTGCTGGCGCTGACCATATTTTCCCCTGCAAACTGCGAGGTCATCAATCAGACCCAAGTAGCGCAATGGCTACAGTGTATTGCTGAGGCAACTTAGTCCTGATATTGCAGCACTTCATATTATGGCCAGTGTTCCGCGTGATGTTATGTCCAAAGTTACCTTTGATATTTTGAAACAGGGTTGCACTTGATTATCTCTGATGTGCTCTACTTGCTCAGTTTTTAATATTCGCTGAATGATATTAGTGGAGAAAATATTATCGGTGCTTGACTTCTTGTTCGTGTTTCTGCCTGACGATATTCTAACACTAAAAAATGTTCGTTGGGCATAGCAACAGTTCTATTAGTCATCTCTTTATGAAATCATTTTGTTTCCGTAAGTTCTCTCAAAAATGTAAGAAGTTTTTTCTTAAAATTCCATTTAGATTTTTAGCAATATGTCGTCCAGAAGGCTTCAAATTTAGAGCAGCGTGCATCAAGTTTTGCTTTCACGTGACGTTGACAACTGATATTACTTTAAAACTGTGGGTCTTCTCTGTATGATTAGAAACTTAAGGATGATGAAGGTGAGACATCTGTTGTGTAGGCGTTTTAATGTGACTGCAACCGCGCAGTCATGATGGACAGAACGATCACATAGAGACATAATATTTTGTGTCCCACACGGCAGTGTTGTGCAGACTTGAAGGTCTGTCCACTGACGTTACTGCTAACGTGACTGAAAATACGAGTAAGATCTTTGTCTCATCAGCCGTGCCGTGGCTGACAACAATTTTTGTTTTGGCCGTGACTGGCCATTTTCCAGTAACTAGCAGTTTGGTCGTGACTGTCAATTTGGCTATAACGGACGATTTGGCTGTGACGGGTCATTTAGTTGTGACTGACAGTCGTCTTGTCTACTGTATCTTAGAGAGCCATTTGATAACAAGTCTGCGTAGGAATTACATGCGCAAGAATCTTTCGTCGAATTTAATCTTTTTCTCTTTCTCTCTCATTTATTCCTTTCGTTATTGTAGTTATTAATTCACCAGTCATCGAGTACTGTACGTAACGAAGCACTGAAGTTTTCGATGACATGCTGATGGTCTTCATATGACATCGTGCTATGTATTAGATCATTTATTTTGAACATAACACGATTGAAGTGTAGACGCCCTTAACGAGGTGACCATTATATCTACTTACCCTACTTATCCAGCAGCAGTTCACTGAATTTCAGCCTATCTCCTTTTAACAGATCTCGAGCAGCGAAATAAAAAGCTTTTTGTCTTTGATGTCGGAGATTTGAGCTAAGCTGGTCCTGAAAACCCTTGAAACTGTGCCTGCTAATGGTTGTGACGAACGACTCTATCGCAGTCGTTTTTGTGGACTTCCCATTTGCATCATTTGGACGATAATGTGCAACCTCAGAAGAAGATTACGAAGAAAAATGATCAAGAACTGAGGAATGTTACGATTACCTTCTTATTTATAAGGTACTGTAAGCCAGACAAACTGGATTATTCCCTGTAAAATTTATACTGTGAAGGTGAGAAGGCTAGAAAGCATACCGAGCCACAACATTCTCGCCTAGTCAGGATAACTAGTGCTGTCAGGCTTGCATATTGAGTGATGCAAATTGATCTTGTTGCCAAAAAATTTTTAATTGTCATTTCAACATCATGAGCTCTGCCGCGAGTAAACTCAGTCACTGTAGCGCCGGTCACGATTGTTCAAGTACCCGCGTCCAGTCTAGAAGATAACTTGGCGAACTTGTGTCCGGCGCTCTTGTCTGATTTGTTACTTACGCTAATTTTAATTGCTGGATCTTAAGTAAAGGCTCATGCTTTCGTCATCAAATGCTTTCGTCATCACTTATTTTGTGGATACGTGAGGTTGGGTTGCAATATGTTTATATATCATTATTACGCTTCAGAAAATCGTGAGTAAGCGATTCGTCCGGTACACCTGTCATGTTTGTTTGAGCTAACATTCGTACCGTCTACAAGAAGGTGGGCAGTAAGGGTGTGGGTAGACTTGGTATAGGTCAAATCTATTTGTCTATCCCCGTTTCAGTTCTTTGAACATCAGCTGATCACAGCCACCTATGCAGATATTTTGGGTGCTTGTGTTAGGTCCTCCTGAAGTTTCAATCTGTGCAGCAGTCTCGCTGAAGAGTAAAATTTAAATTTTCTATGGCGGCCACAACTTTAACATATCGCAAGTTTATGTTTCATCCTTTTTTCATTAATCTCGTAAGTGCCTGGTGCGAAAAATGCATGCATGAATATTTTTGGAACTTTTTCGCTGATTTTAATACTCTAGCGAATATTCCGACTATTTTTTCAAACTATTTTACTTTCCCTTAACTACACTGTGCTCATATATAACAATGTTTTAAATAATAAGTGCTTTTTAAACAATCATTTAATTCTGAAGCCAAAGTCAGCACTAGCAATCTATTTATGAACAACGATGGCGAGGATTATTCCTTCTGGAATCATTTAGTTTACATCGTACAGCGGAAGGGATGTCAGAGCAAAATTGCATCCAGATCAGAGATAATTATTTAACTTTATACGTTCCATGTTGAACACATTGCTCGATCCTACTAGAATTTACGTTAGAAATAGTTTTTTGAGCTCTCTAGTGAAGAAGATTTCTTCATTAAAACAATTGTTAACAATATTGGCTTCTTGGCGAAGATGCAAGTCTGTATCGTTCCATTAGTAGGACTTGATTGAGATTGTGAAAATTTCGGCTGCCGAAATATACAAACGATCCTCTTCTTTTGTGTTCGTAATTTTGTGGTTTACGACTTTATATTAATTAATATGTAGTATCTTTTTGCTATTCAGGTTATCATTGTTGCAACTGATGATGATCAGTTTCTATCTACTGCACCGATAAAAGATGGTACGTTAACGGTAAGTACATATATCCCACGATATACGTACGATATGAATATCATGCAAATTAGCATAATTCGTACAAGAGCTTTACAATTTCTTCAATGTATGTGACTACTCTAGACTAGTGAACGAAATAAGATAAAATGACAAGAATCAATCTGCGTGAGACCATTTTTAAAGAACCATCAAAATTTTTTGGACTTCGCTCAGAAATAGTCAGTTAATTATAGTTATAAGAAATAATTTCTTAGGGTTTATTAAGAAAGGATCATTTTTACTATTAGTTCGACTTTCTCGTATAATTAAAGCAATGATTAGACCACTCACGAAACATAACCAGGTGAAATAACAAAACTTTTCATTAAATTAAATGATTACTTCGACAAGTAAATCTCATGCCAAATATCTAGATTATTTGTCGCGTAGTTTTAGGGAACCATTACTCGGCTCATTAATTATGATCAATAAGAAATCCTTATAATTGGAGAGTCCCTCAGGGCTTGGTTCAATCAGTCCTACAAATCCAAGTAAGCGTGGATTTGTTTCAGTGTACCGTGCATTGGTTTCCACCTGGTGCTGTCAATTCGAAATTAACTTGTCATTTTGAGGCAAATAATTCAGTTCAGCTCGTAGTAGAAACTAGTCAGAGGCTGGTTTTCATTTAGAAAGGAGCATGTAGTATGACGATCTATGTGATGAGTTCCAATTTCACGGACAATCTTTAGTATTATTTTGAGGTAATCTGAGTGTTGCCTGCAAAACTATTTTGCCTTGGTATTTCTAGTCAAGTTTGCCTGGTCAGCATTGATAGATTTGGTATGTTTGGACAACATTTTAAATTTGTTTATGCTATATATTTTTGAAATTTCCTGTGTTTTTTTATTGCCATGCAAACGTCCGGTGAACTGCCCAAGCAATTCTGTCTGTGTACAAGGCTGTGCCACTATTCAGGTGAATAATATTATAATAACTGAATAATATTATAATAACTGAATAATATTAAAATATCTGAATAATCAGTATTCCGCTTTTAAAATTCTTATTCTGTTACTGTTGAAAGGCGTCAAAGCCATCAAAGTGATGGTCTATTTTTACTAATCATAGATTATCAGTAGCCCTGGCAAAACGTTGCTGAAGCGACGTATATTAGACGCATAACACTTTTCCTGTGCATCTCTAACAACCCACCGCAGTGTCAGCAACACAGCCGGCGGGAGTCTGCTTTGCCTTTAACTTCATACGAAATCGACTTCAGGTTTCCGTTCTTTTTTCTCCTCTGAAAGGATAAGCATACCAGGGCATTCTGCACGATTGTTTTCGATGTTGTACGGAAATGTTCCCATTATCCTCGTTTCTCTTTTATTATTGAGAGGCCTTCATTGAGACGAAATTGTTTCCTACTTCTATGCCTAATCTAAGGTTACAACAATTGAATATATCGTTAACAAAATCTGCTCATGAAGGTGAACTTTTTGAGAGAGGAAACTGATGTGTGTAAATGAAACAATGTGATAATAAATTAAACTTATGCCAAAGTCAGGGCTAGTAATCTATTTATGAACAACGATGTCGAGGATTATTCCTTCTGAAATCATTTAGTTTGCATCGTCCAGCGGAGGCGATGTTAGAGCAAATTGCATCCAAACTGGAGAATTATTTAACTTTATACGTTCTATGTTGAACACATTGCTCGATCCTACTAGAATTTACGTGCCTGAGGTGACGGGGGCTGGGGAACAGCAACAACAACCACTTAATTTAGAATTAAATGTATCAAAAGACAATAGGTTTTCAATAGCCAAAAACTTGGATGATCAACTTTGTTTATAGATGTGAAGTGTTTAATCGAAAATCAATTTATTAATAATTACGCGATTTAAAAACAATCGTTTAGAGAAAAACATATACATCACAGAAATGACTAGATTAAAAGACATCAAATGTGGTATAAGTACTAAGAGCACTGTTCATGCAAGACAAACTTGTTCGCTGGAGCGGAACATCTTATCTGGCTCAAACCAACGTAGTTTCCACGGCGCTTGTCAACGCTCACGTAGTCGGCACAGTTTCGAGTCGTCACGTTTCTGTTGAACGCTGAAACTCGGAGACCTGAAAGAGCTTTTAAGGAGAGCTTAAGTTGGCCTGAGTTTGAAGCGGCTCTAAATTGGGGTAACTCTCTGCTGCAGTTAGCAAAGATGAATGAAATTCGTGAGCGCTGTAAGACTGAAACCACTTTTGAATCTCCCTCTGACAGCCCAAAACTTAGCAAATAAACTCGAGCTCGTTGATAGCGAGTGCTTTCTTGATTGAGTTTACCTCCCAAGTCGCCTCTATAGTTTTCTTGCCAGGCTCTGGTTAATTGCACGTTTGACTTGGAAATTCTTCGAGCAAAATTGATCGTATTTTTATACGGTTACTTTAAGTCCAAAATAAGATGAAGAGGGACGCGATTTCTACTATTTTGAGTCGTAAACATTCATTCAAAGGAAAAATTTTCCAAGTTTAGTTGTATATAGACTCATATTGACGATATGCTGTACTGCATTGCAGCGTGTAGGCGTTTTACAGGGGAAACTCTATTTAATCCCTTAAGAGTTTTGACGTGGATTTGTTAAAACAATTTCGTGGGAGTTAACTAAAACATTTAAAATTTGAAGTCTGTGTGATGTCATACGAAAACATTGCAGGTATCATACTCTAAGAATTTTCTGGATACGAAAAGAAGTTATTGGATTTCAAGGTTAATTTCAGAGAACTAGAATTTCAGAGGTATGCAATTAACCTTGCATTCTGAATAAATATTGTTCTATTTGACTAAATATCAGATTGTTTATTATTGAATGATGCAACTTTTTTTTTGAGTGCATCCAAATGTTTTCACTTCCAAATCTTGAAACTTAATTTCGCCTGCGATTCAGAAAAAACATTAGTTCTGCTGATGCATTTTTTATAGAAATTATATTGTGGATTGCGACTAAAGTTATCAATTAAGTTATCAATTGAAAGAGGCATATTAAAAACATTCCCTTTATCATTCTGGAAGACCAGTTTTGACTGAAGGTATTGAAATAGTGTCATAGCCTCAAGACTGAGCGCTATGAACTGCTGTATTGGCCTTCTTGACTTTCTAATATAACATTTTTCTTTCCAGTTTTGATGAATTGTATGACTGATTACATTTAAAATCAAACATAAAAATCTAACTGGTTGTCAAACCCCACCTTTCACTGTCACATCGCCCTTCACTTTCATCTCGGCCTTTCATTTTAATCTCGCCCTTCACTTTCATCTCGCCCTTCACTTTCATCTCGCCCTTCATTTTCATTTTGCCATTCATTTTCATCTTGCCCTTCATTTTCATCTTGCCCTTCATTTTCATCTTGCCCTTCATTTTCATCTTGCCCTTCATTTTCATCTTGCCCTTCATTTTCA
>VCRD01000735.1:130521-141444 GCA_006783055.1 Trinorchestia longiramus
TTGTTCATAGAAGGAACTTCAGGATGAACACAATTATTCAACTCTGGCAGAGGTAAAGTCCCAGAAACTTTCGATGAGTGGTTGTATTGTATGAAGGACATGGTTCACGTTGTCATTCGTGAGAGATGTCAGTTCTTCCATAGATTTGAAAAAAGATAATTAGTGGACTGAAGGGCTTCGAAATAATTTTCTTTTGAATAGTCAGCCATGTAAAATTATTCTTGTAGCTGGAGTAGATTCAGAAGTAATGAATATATTCTAAATAAATTGAGCACATAAGACTGGTCTAATATGACTGTTTTTTTAATGTTAAGGAGCGTGAGATCGTTTTTTCCTGGACTTAGCTTTGCTGTGATTGAGCTACAACTCACGTGTGCAATACGTACAGGATGCGGCAACATGACTTCCTTTTTTGCCTTTCAAAAAGTCTTGAAAAAAGGAAGTATTATCCACGGTGCAGCTGGAATCTGACTGAGTGATGCATGCGTGCGTTAGTCCGTGTCGCGCATACCCCTGTAGCGTGACATGAGAGAGAGCCGATATCGGTTCCAATAGCAATATATCTTCCAAATTTAGAGGACTCTTGGTTAATGGTCGCTATTTAGTGACCGTTGCAAACGCATGTGAAATATAATTATGCATACTTGTAATGATTGTCTTGAAAACATGATAAAGAACAACCTATTCCTAAGCATTTTGTGGACTGATTTTCATAGCGGCTTAATTTTCATAGTTCCTAAGTGCTGTGATAGAATTCAGTTTCAAATAAATCTTATGGGTCTCAGATATTATCAATACTGCTACAACTAACAGGCATTTGCGAATCATGACTGGTGCCAATAATTATTTGAAAAGGAACGCTGATTTCTTTCAAAATTTATCGAAACTGTAGGTACCGACGAGCTGGTACGAATACCGTCATTTTATACGGTACAGAAAATAGTGGTAGAATTGAAACGAAGGACATCGCTGAGCCCAATCCAGAGAATATTTGTGCATCCATAATCCAAATTTCATAGGAGATTCTCACCAAATTTAGCCTCGCCAATATCACCCGTGATCCTGCAGAACAACGCGTAGGCGGCCCTAAGAAGTCATTCCATTTCACTTTATGCTCCGAATAACCCATATCATGTGTGAGCTTTTTGTGTCTTTCATTACGTTATGAGCAGAAGCAGCGTTCCTCTTCAGCGTTATGTGACATAAAACGATCGTAACTGTGTGTCCTAACGCGCGGTCCTGTCTCATTGTAGAGATAAGACAATATAGTTATAGTTCTGTCTCATTGTGGAGATAAGACTAAGTATAGTTATAGTTCTGTCTCGGTGTAGAGATAAGACGACTGACTTTAACCTACTGAACCTTATATGATACACGTAAGTGTTACAGACACCACTCCAGGATTTGGGATGTTTATTGTCATTCTGGATCGCTGTATTAAGGTATGAGGAAATAAAGAAAAACCAGGGTAATTAATTACTGTCGTGTCTTCATGCCCCAGTGTAAAATATATTATGGAATTGTGTCGGCTCAAGGGAGCTTTTTATGCTGCCGAAGAACGGAAGAGCTCGGCTATTTTTGTAATGGAAGCTTCTGGTCTATTTTGACAAGCTTATCCATATGGTAGTTTAATTTGTGCTACCATCTTAAAAATATGTAGAAATTCTTAAGGAATGTAAATTTAGTCTCTACAGAGTATTTAATTTTTTTTTACTTGGCCTGCAATTTATATAAATACTAGATAAATACGATAAAATTTTAAAGTTACAGACTTACTTCCCTCCACTTTTTCACCTAACCTAACCAAACCCTTTGGTTCAATTCAACACTACCACTAATTTTTTTTCGAGAAACTTCCAGGCAGAAAAAAATGTCTCGCTTCATAACATAAAAATTATTCTTTGTAGCTCCTTTCCGTGTCTCAATTCTTGTTCATGTTGTGTTATTTGGTTGTGCAATTATATAAAGTAAAATGATATAGAGATAGATACAGTGTTCTTAAATAATTAAGAATAAGTGACCTTAGTGTTCGAAGGAACAGGTATGCAAACTTTTCAATGAATGCGTGTTTTCTTGACTAATGTGAAAATGTTAAGAAGAAAATTTCATATTGGACAGTAAACTTCGTGTCTATTGTGCCCGTATTTTATCAGCAATTAGTACTTTCAAAACTTTTCAAGTTATTCAAGTTTTTTTTTTACTTTTGACATTTCATTTCTCATCTCGATTGGCAAATTTGATGCAACTTGGTGTACTATTTTTCTTCCTTCTAGTTGTTTCTTCTTGCAAAAAGGAATTCCCGAACTTAATAAGTTAATAACGTAAACTTATGTTGCCATTTATTAACAGAGGTCAACTTAATTCCGTCTAACCAACACACGAGATGTTAATTAAATTAATTAACTAAGATTGTAATTATTTGATTTTTAGTATCTTCAATCCTGATGTTTTTTGTACAGTTTTCAATCTTTTGTAGAATTTGCCAAACTTTTTTTTACCGAGTTGTGCAACTTGAGAAGTTGAACAATTGAAAAAATTTATCAATTTCTGTTGGTTAAGCATTTCATTGAAATTTTTATATTAAAGTAATATGCACTGGATACATATACGAGTACATCATTTGAATGCATAATCATATGGAATAAATTGTTTTGTTTTCATTCTGCAGAATTTCTCCAGCAGTAATAAGATAATTTCAAGCCCTATAGAGTTATGTTGGAATGTTTAATTAATGCGTCCAGTTGTTTGCTAAACTTCTAGGAACAAATTACGAGTTAGGATTGCGAGTTTACGACTCACAAGAAGAAATATCTTTTCTTCGTTGAGAGCTCATCTTATTGTAATCTTGAAATTCATTACGAAATTTAGACTAGCTTTTTGTTTAGATACAATGAATCTTACTTCAGGTTGCTCCACTTCGAGACTTTTGTATTTATTTATATTTTCATTTCGGCCAGTGTAGTGGTCATTCTCTGTTTCAGAGTTTCACGAATATACTTGAAGAAGATCCCACTCCAATTTGCAACGGCCGAAAAAAGTTTTGTGGAATCAAACTTAAGCTTCATTGTTAGCTGTTATTTCTTTGGTATGCGATTATGCACGACATGGAGGCGTATTATGACATCCAATTAAAACTTTCTGGTTTTGAAATGAGGTTTTGTTGCTCCAGTTCTTCCCTATTCAATAATTTTAAGTTATTGCTTCTAAATAATCTGATGAAAGAGGAGTCTCAGGTGTGGGGATTGTGTTTGTCTAGGCAAGTGCTGCATGGAGAATTAGATCACACCTAAAATTGAATGATTATAATGCTACGACGATACTTAATGTATTGAATTATGTTCCTGCGTAGGTTTTAAAATAGGCACAGCATCATCCACATTGTGAACTGTACTTTTTATTGAAAACTTTTTAGGTAAATTTCAATTATTACTTGAAGCGATGCTAAAACAGCGTCCCTTTTCCTGCTCTTTGCTAAATAATAGTTTTTAGAAAATCTTAATGTAAAAATAAACATTCTATTTACTCCGTCTCTCAACATTTTTTTACGAATGCTTTTTGGACGCGCGCTCTTTAGTGGCTAAAGAAAGAAATCTGATTACTTTTCCAATGAGTGTATATTTTCAGTTGTGAAACCACTCAAAAGATATATTTCATAAAATGGGTCATAACCTGAGGAATACATTCATATTTATTCATTGTTTTATCGAGTTATCTTTAAATTAATATAAAATTTTCAATTAAAAATTGTTAATTGTAGACACATCATGAAAATGGGACCCTCATGGGATCGAAACTTTCAATGGTAGAAATTTTGTCTCAAAAGTTAAAAAGTCGTTCTTATTAGATTTTATTTGATTCATTCATATTAGCAGGTACAATCTACTTATATAATACACAGTGTATCTCCATAATGATTCTTCAAAGCCACTATTCGTCGACCATGCCGTCGTACATTCCAGCTGTGAAATTCATTTTCAGTGTTCGTATTAAAAATTGACTAACATTTCGTTTAACTAAATCAAGCTCAATTCAGTAGTTCCTAAGTTAAATTACTGTAAATACTCAATGTCACTTATGCTTCTCAGAAATGAATTTAAGTTTAAAGTGTAAATTCAAGTTTAAACTCTCTTAATTTTTTTCAACGATAACAGTAGATCTAAACTCAAATTAATTGCCGAAAATCAATAATAATTGGACCTCCGAAGTCAAGATATCGACGATCACAGGAAACGTTGGATTACACATAAAGACTTTGAGCTCACAGAGGCCTGGCGTCGCTGCAACGCTTGAATTAATCCCAGGGATAGGGAAAATTTGCCTAATTAGAGGGCGTCAAAGCCTTTAATTTTTTCCAGGGTTTTGTTCATAGTACTGTGAAATGTTGCCACATCTTGTGCTCCTGGTGGTCGCTGCAACGGCTGGTGCAGGTGAGTTGTTTTTAGTTTATCTGTATGATGGTTTTTAACTTCTAGTATATGTTCACTATCGTTCTTTTTTACGATTGAAATGGAGGAATAAATCGGAGAGAGAGAAAGAGAGGATACCTTATCATGCTCCCTGCCTATTGCTTGTCTTAAAGTTGAACTTAAATACCATAAATAGGTTTTCTGAAATATTTACACCTTCATTCCTGTGTCCTAACTTCATCGTTTGTAAGGCACTTTCGTTACCACTCCAAAGTAAAGTGTCACAGTTGAATCTGAATGACCAAATGAGCTAATAAATACTTCTATTCCTACCACTACCTACAGTTCACATTCATATTGCACTGCAAACGCTTGAGAAGCTCGTTTGCGTAACTATGATACCGTGGCGTTCGCAATATTTTATCTGGTGCTTCATCTTCCAACACAAATGCACTCTGAAAGCCACTTGCGCAACTGACAGCTTCTCTTGCTATGTGATGGATGAGGAGATACATTTTATTGCTGCCTGGAGGTGCTGCGAGACGTAAGCTTTAATAAACTAGTAGCTGTGTTGACCAACGTGAACTGGTCTCCGTCGATTTTTCCTAACCTGCTCCACACTAGCCAGTTCAACTCGTGAAATGTCTCTCAGCTGAACGTAACACACTGATTGTGCTATTTATTTATCTAACTCGGTAAGGTTCACCTTGCTATAACGTAAGTCTAAGAAGCAAAATTTTCAATTTCACGGTAAAAACCAATTACGGAAGAGATGATAACTTATCTAGCGGTATTGACTGGTTGACACAATGAGGTATATTTGATTATGGTATCTGAAGTACTACGTGGCACAAAGGATTATACTACAGGGTGTCTCAAAAAAATGTACTCACCCTTTAACCGTTGCTAACATGCTGTCTTCTTTGTGTTGCAGGTGTGAGGTTCGAACCTTTGCGAACATGATTGAATGTGATTAAAGAATCATGTTCGCAAAGGTTTGAACCTCACACCTGCAACACAAAGAAGACAGCATGTTAGCAACGGTTAAAGGGTGAGTACATTTTTTTTGAGACACCCTGTATATGTATTGTGCTTGAAGCATTGAACTGTACTGGACACAACACTTCAAGAACAGTACGAAGCAGTCTACTGTACGACACACTACGTGTCATTGGATTTCTTACTGTTCTATACAGTATATGCTACATAATAATCACGCCCTGTTTTACGCTCTGCATTATACTGCGCAACTATACTGTACTGTACACTAGTTCCTTCGCCTTACTGGGCATAGCTACATATACTGAACTGGCACCGACCTGTGCACACAAAAACCAGTGTCAAGTTAAGAAAATGGTCTGGTTAACCATAATGGGTTAACGTGAAAGTGTTCACTGGTTTGTTGCCCAACATTGATTGAACTTTGTTATATCGCCAGTACTACAAACGCCAGTAACGTTGTATCTCCAGTAACTGTGTCGCCTCTTTTTTGTGTGCACACTGCATCTGTATACAGTTCGAAAATGAATTGCCCACTAATTCAATTTTTCTGAGCTAATAAGTTTTTCTGTATCTGTCCTTTCTTTCTCTTTTTTTCTTCCCGTACCTTTTTCTCCTCTTGATATCTTTCTTTTTGTCCTCACCCCTACAGAGTGGCGTGAGGAGACGAACTGGGCGGACAGCAAGTGGTCGCGTCAGCGGACAGTGAGTCGCAGGGGTCCGCAGTTCTTGCCCGGACTGCCGTCGCGCGTCCTTACAACAGTCGGTAATGACGTCACTATCCCATGCAGGGTCTCCAATCTCAAGCGGCGTACTGTGAGTTCTGCTTAGGGAATATAGTCGTAAAATGCACAAGGGTGTTGATAATAATAAGAAAATTATTTTTTTGAGTTGGTGCCACCATTTCAAAGCCATCAGTGACACATCAATGACCGAAGTAGATTACCACTTCTGAGCAGAAAAACTTTAGAATGAGATAGAATACTTGGAGGGAGGTTCATTATTGCACTTCCCCGTGTATATGCAGCCATAGAGACACGTGAAACGTTTCTTTAAAAACCTCCATTTGTCGACTGTGCCGTCGTACAGAGGTTGTGGCCGAAGAATTCATGTGACTGTGTAATCTTTTTCATGAACTAGAAGAAATCCATGCGGGATAATTTCCCGTGGGTTTTTAAATATCTATTTAATAGCTAACCATCGTAAATCTACGAGCAGGTATCATGGATACGGCAGTCAGACCTGCAGGTGCTAACCATCGACGCCGTCACCTTCACGTCTGACGACCGCTTTAAGGTGCGTGCTTTCTGCTCAGAGCTGTGGAGTTGGAAGTTATATCCATTGAGTTACGCCCTTATATTTTTAGATATTCTGGCTCCGACTGTGATTCTGATTCTATAGCCGTAATTTTTGCTCGAGTCTGAAATCCGCTCATATTCCACAGTCCTGTTTCTGTTCTTACAAATGGTGAGAATGCTCATATTTGTTCAAAATTAACATCAAAGCAATCTAAAATGGGACATGATTGCTTTATCGTTATCAACCAATGTACTCCTTGTGGTCAGAGACAATTGGTGCACAATCAAAGAAACATTTCGCATTAATATTGTGAAAAACATTCGAAAAATTAAATTTGGATTGTTGTTTTTTGCATATTTTTTTAAAGCACATGTAACTTTCAAAGTATTATATACGAGTTAAATTTTTAAACTTTGTCAACAAAAAGTATGCACTAACTTTTTTGGGCCTGAGGAGGAAGTATTTGTCGCTTATGAATTTTATTGAAATGACATTTGAAAATTTAATGTCAATACGTACTTCATGTATGAGCTTTTTTGGAGATAAACGACTTTCTATATTTCTTTCCTGATTTTTGATTCCTTTTCTTTTTTTCTTTCGTGCCATAAAGGAGAGTGAACAGGTTTCAGAAGTTGTAACTGATTCAAATTCAAAAGAGTGTAAAAAAATTGTCTTCACGTGACTGGGAGTGAAGAAATGACATAATAATCCTATGATTTCTTGCAGTCATTTCGCATCTGCTGACGTTGTTGATCAATTATGTCGGCTTTCAGAGAAGAGCCTTTTGAAGCCTTCGCACCTCCATTCTTGTGTCGAACTTGTGCGTCAAAGCTTTTCACTAGGTCATGTTGGTTTCGTATGGTATTGTCTCCAAGACACAAATTATTTCAACATATTTTGTCAAATTATGTTGTTAGGTCTTAGACAATACGTCATTTTTTTCTGAAGTGACGTTCCTGGTCGTTGCATTCATAGTTGAGGGACGACCTTAATTTTAATGTATTTATATTCTCATCCTGAGCCAGAATCTGTGGCAAGCATTGAGCTGTACTGAACGCATAACTGTGTTGTACAAAGTACGAAGCTATTGTTTGTCGAATATGACGTTCTCTTCTCTCTGACCTACGTACTTGAATAAAACGTCAGGCACCTGAACGCGGGACCTTACTTTGAATTTCGTACTTTGAATTCTGATCCTTAGGATAATAAAGTTACTACCTGCAGGTACAAAGCTCCCCACGATCGTTGAACTCTTTACACAAGGGGGCACAGGGGACGTGGGACTTACGTGTGAAGGAGGTCACCATGGAAGACTCCGATGTATATCTATGTCAGATCAACACCCGGCCCACTCTCGCACATGCCATCACTCTCGAGGTCGCTGGTGAGAATCAATTCACTTTATGTCATGCACTGCATGTCTTGCGATCAGGTGTTCAATTATTAACGAAAACATCTCAGCGTCAACAATGGTCGATAATCATCTATAATATATAATAATTTACACTGATGTTCATGTATAAGGATGGTCATTCAGGGTGACGAATATTAATTTACCTGCCGGATTACCTGTTGTTTAGGCCATGTACTGCTGAGAAGGTTTAAGAATTGCACCTGTTAGATAAGCTGTTTATCGTTACAGCTGTTTATTGATAAAGTTTCAGTAACAGTTTGAAATGTGGCGATATGGAGTAAAAGCCTACTTTTTATTATTTATGTAATGAAATATAGAATGTTTTGCCTACTATTAATTGTACAATGATTGATTCACAATGAGTTCCTCTCTCATAATTTACGTAATCTTGGTTGCCAAAGCATGGTTTTTCTGCATGCTGTTTTTCCGTTGTTCTCCATTAATGTTTGTAAGTGGCATAATTAATTAGTGCAAGAAATATGACATCGCCTTCGGAGGGGCCCTAGTCCTCCACATGAATGGAATTAAAATGTTCTTGTTCAGACACATAATTTCAAAAGCACCTTAACACGTTACCTCCGATTGCCTGATTGGTGTAAAACTTCACTTTGTGCGCATAGTCACTAGAAGGATATGAAAAAATTACAGAACCTAACCTAAGTGGTACACATACGTACCACTTCGGAGTCAACGTGTTAACCAAGAAATTTTGGATATCTGTTAGGAATACGATTTCTAAATTTTTTCGATGACGATAAATTGTTTCCTTCCAAACGATGAAGATGACTAAATATTATTTAGTTAAATGTATAGCCAACAAAAACAGGAGAAAGGTGGATGAAAAATTGTAAAAATGTTGATAGAAATTAGAGGGACGTTGAAGAAATTTTACGGATGATTTTATTCCTGTGCAGGAGCACAGCACAACACAGAATTTATTTGAATGTGAGAATAAAGTTTTTTAAATATTTGTCATTCTGCTGACTTTTGATCTAAGCCTGTTTTTACGCGTTGCCTCTGACCTTTTTCTTTCGGAGACTTGGTTTCGTATAAATTTCTTATGAAATTCAGCATCTGAATCGTTTCTTTTGTGATACGAAAAAGAATAATTCCAGGAAATGCTATTTTTCATTTTGGATGTATGTAAAAATATTTGTTTTAGACTTCGGAGCGACATCAACGACAGCGTCTTTTGTACGTAGTACATTGCCATGTATTTTATTGAACTTTCAACCATAACGGTAGAAAAACCAAAGGGAAGTGAAGATATTTATTTCCTAACAGTTTTTAAGTAATTTTATTGGTATCATTTGAAATCACTGAAATCGTTTGAGAAATAAATTTGTTCCCTATAATTTGAAAAATAATTCGCCATATTACTCGCATTTTTCAACCGAAAACTCACCCAAAGATTCTTCAAAAAAGGCGAATTTTGTTGTCGAATCAAATGCAATGTCTGCCATTGTGTAATATTTTACAAAAATGCCCGTAAACTGACATTCATGTGGCGTTGGAGGTAAATTAGGAATTAAACTAAATATCCTTCTCGTATACCCACCGAAAAAAGACTCTAGTGAAAATAATATACCAAAAATAGACCCATTCGCATGGGACTTGGGTATCAACCCAAGAATGGGCCAAACGGTTCGTTTCTATTGCCTTATTCTATTCTCTTTTGCCTTAGATATTCTCTATCATACAATCACTTACGTCTGCTCGAGCTCAACATCACATGAAGATTTTGCCTTGAAGCTGTTGTCTCTTATGGCTTTTGATATTCTGGATCCAGGCTTTTAAGCATTTGGAAATTTCATGCAGTGTTTGTTGAAAATTTTTATCCCTTATCGTGGCACTCGAAAGTAACTTCAGGAAAGTATCCTAATGGTTAACGTGTACACCCTTAAAATAAATTTTAAATACTGTGATGTATTATTTTATAATCAATGCTCGTTGTTTTCTAAAGTAACTCGTTTTTTAATTAGAATACCGAACCCTACAGACAGGCATCTCCACATAAATGGCTATTTCCAGGAAGTAAATTATGAATTTATTATATCTCGTCATTCTATAATCAGCGTTCAGTATTTTCTAGAGCAATTTTCATTTTATTTAATCAATTAATCGGACCCCACAAGCTAAATCCCCAGCATCAACAATTATGCTTCTAAAATAACTTTCAAAATCACTATATTATTTTATATTAAGTGATTATTTCTCTCTAGAGCAGGGATTCCCAAACTTTCTCTAACCTTGTATCCTTTCAGTATTTCAACAGATGAGCATGTACCTCAATTATTTTGACAGAAAGGGGAGTAAAAACGTAAAATTCCACTGAATTCTCGATAAAACTTATAGGTTATAAGAACTATAAACTAACATTGAACGTACCCCTTTAGACAAGCAAATGTACCCAAGGTTGCTCTAAAGTGACTCATTGTTTTCGAATTATTACATGGGACCCGTCAGACGGGCGTCCCCGCATCAATGGACCCCACGAAGTGTATCTACACGCGGGGTCCCACCTGTTGCTCACGTGTTGGTTGATGGCTCCTCCACACCCACCCTCTCTCATCTGGAGGGTCAACGGCACGACCCTCAACACCAGCGTCGCTGCCAGGTGAGTTGTGAGTTGCTGTGGGGTCTATTATAATATAGACCCCATGTGTAATATAGACCCCATGTGTAATATAGACCCCATGTGTAATATAGACCCCATGTGTAATATAGACCCCATGTGTAATATAGACCCCATGTGTAATATAGACCCCATGTGTAATATAGACCCCACGTGTAATATAGACCCCA
>VCRD01000735.1:142222-173627 GCA_006783055.1 Trinorchestia longiramus
CATCTCAATCTTGAGGGTAGCTGTTACATGAGAGAAGTACATTATATACTAAAGAAGAACCAGTCCTAGCACGGAGTGATACTTTGTGTTACTTCATGTATAACATTGCATCATCAGAAATGACAGTGACTCACAATTTATTTCCATTCCACGAAATAAATTCCACATATCCGCATGTAAATCATGAGAAATACGTCGAAGTTTTTAGAAGTGTAATTTGAATTTACCCTTCATTTTGCCCTTCTGTAATCCATACCCGCTTTGAGTTTCAACAAAATACCGCTCCTCGATGCAGCTTCTATATTTTGTGCATAAAAGACTTATCTTATATAGAACTCCACGGAGGTTGCCCAATAGTTTCATAGGGCTCTGTTTTAATGGAATACATTTCAATACTCGATGAGATGCTGGAGGGAAGTTTAAAGCTCATTTTAGATACGATAGATCGCACCATTTTGTTTTTAGAATGAAGCGAACTGCCGTGTTGCTGCTTGTCGTCTATTAAAAACTTTATTGCGTGCATGCGAAATGAAGACACAGACTGACTCACCAAGTGATGGAGAAATCAATTGTTAAATAAAAAGTATACATGGTATATTTTTTCTAGAGCTACAACTCTTGAACTGCAGCTCGCATAAAATCATAGGAGATTGCAGCGTCGAAGGAGTAATTTATTGTTACATAGTTATTCAATAATACAGCATTGACGTCCAAAATTTCCCCTGAATAATAATTCATGTCTCATTACTCGGAAAGCTCAATTGAAACACGTCAGAGCACTAAAATTGCAATGCAATTTCTAACGCGAAGCCAAATGATAGCGTTTTTCTTGACTAGTGACATTTAATGACTGACAATACATTGCGCGCTTTGTGACATGTCATACGCTTTAGCACGGGGGAAATCTTTTGTGAAAATTAAAACAAACTGTACGTTCTTTCCGACTTCGGGAAAGATGGGAGCTTTCATTATTGTTTGTTCAATTGTATCTTGCGACATCAAAGACTTTTTGAACTGGAGCCATTGAGAGCTATACGCGCGCAAGATTGATTTGCGCTCATATTAGAGTGGAGTAATAAATTGCAATTGTCGAGTCATCGCAGGGCGCTGCATCGTACCAGCAAATGGCAAAACCGTCGTATTTCCTCACACACAGATGTCTTGCTCACAGGAACTCGGAGCATTGTCCATGCATCTCGTGATGAAACAGTTCCGATTATCTTTAGCAACATATATATCTTTGTGTGTGTGCTTGTATGATGTGTAACTTCTCTGTGCATCATCATACATGTGCAATAAATTTGTTGTACACTTTTTTTAGATGATGAAAGTGGCGTACTGATATGAAATATTGAGTGTAACGAAGTTTTTATTAAGCTTTTTTGTTTGGCTGTGTTTTGAGATGATAGAAGCAGAAGCACGACGAAAGAACATTCAACTAATACAATAGCTACTGATAAAATTCGGAGTTCGGTGTGTAAAAATGATTGGATAACTTACGTGAAGCCGACCACTTTACTATATATTTTGCTGGAAAAATTCAGGAGATCCTTTCTTTCTATATGAGTGCACATTGTGTCTCGGTGAACAATGATGTTCTCCTGGGCCACAGAATTTCAATTCGAAGCATTGAACGATAGTGAACTACGTACAAATTTTACGTCAGTATCGATATTGGGAAGCTTTGCCATACGTTAGTAAATTTCATTTCCAGTTTTACCAAGACACTCTATTATAAGCAGAAATATTTGAATTTGAGCCTGTATATATGATGACGCAACATTCAGGTCATGATTCCATGAATACAATACGAAGCTCACAAGTTGCCATTTTCAGTCTATGGAAAAATAAAGCACAAATTTCAAGTGTTGCTTAACACTCTTCAAGATCGAGTCTTTCTGCAAGCATTTAAACAGCAGAAGTGGTCGCAGGTGTGCATGTAGAACTCTTCACTAGAGTAATTTTGATTGGAATGGTGCCCGAAATTAAATCGACATTGTAAACACGTAATCTTTCAATCACAAACCATGGTGATAAATTCACAATTATTTGCCTTGTTGCAATGATTCAATGATCTAGTGGTTGTATGACACCAGAGCACCCTTTTCTTCCTATCCGTACGTGCGAGAAGCTAATGAAGAACAAATAGAATAGAATAGAAGAATAAGGCAACAGAAACGAGCTGTCTGGCACATTCTTGCGTTGTTACCCAAATCTGTTATCAACGGACGTAAGTACCCTCACTTGGCGACATACTGCATCGTGAGGAACTGTTAATAAAATCAACTCAATTGTTACAACCAAGAAATTGTATGATTGTTTAACTCATTCTTACGCTAGAAAATAAAAAACAAAAGTTCATCTCCGGCTTCAACTGCACAGGCACAAGTGAAGAGTTCAGGGTTTAAATGTTTTTTCTTTGAATCATAGGAATCTATTTTGTACGTAAAACAATTCGTATAAGTAACGTGCGTGATTTGTCATGTACGCAAGCAATTAAGATTCCGCTCAGAAGCATTTCTGACTCGAAAATTTCGATGCGCGGCTGAATTTGCATGGAATAATGTCGTAATACGAAGCTAAAGTAAGGAATATGGCACTTAAATGTTTTTATATATGCTTTAAATATTTTCATAGCTCAACCTACCTGAATTTTTTGCAGCAATTTATGAACTTGCTAAAAAAGTGACACTCGGATATGAGTTTAGAGATTTCTTCAGTCGTCTGTGCGTTGTAAACGCGAGTTTGTCGCGTGTTGCCTGCAAAAACCAGCGTGTTTTGAACAAGGATCTCTGCGCTAACGATCGAAAAAGTTCTGAATCTTGTGTAAATTCTTCCAGATTTGAGCTATTCCTCTGAACGCTCTGAGATGTGGACTTATTATATTTTTAAGAGATTTATCAAAAGTTTCATCTCAATACCATCATTCGTCAGTCTTCACGAAACTTGTTCATTTTTTTTCTATTGGAGTTTGTTTACATACCTGCCTGATTATCAAATTGAAGATATTGATGAGTAACCTGAAAATTAATTATAATTACCCGTAGTGATAACGGGGAAAATAATGTTCCTAGAAAAAAGCTTATAAATTTCCGTCATTATGTATTTGCATCGCGTTTCTTCCTAGCTATTGTTCTGCCCAGTAAACAGCTGTGGAGCTAAATTTTTATTTTTATTTTACACTTACACTCTCAAAATTATTCGTAACACTTGTACTCCTACACTCTTAATTATTCATGTTAATGTTCTCTTTCATGCGACGTGGTCATGAGTTGCTTTTGCTGATAAGAGATGATAAAAATGTACTACTACACTTGTATTATACTTGTACTATTCATCAACTTTTTTCAGTGCGCATTGACCGAAAAAGTCAATGGCAGACAAGCGTTCTAGCCTTTTCCTCAGACATTTTGCTGTACGTAATTTCAGTTTGTTTTCTAATTCTATGTAGTTTATCTAATCTATGTATTTAAGCTTTTGAGGCCGCCGTACGAGATCATGTATTCTTGTAATCCGACACCCAATTCTGGTCACTGAGCAGTAATGTGGTGATAACATAGCGCCCTAAGCAGACAAATTTTAAAATCTTCCTTTGTTTGTGCACATCAACCCTCTCTCGACAAGCAACTTTGTTGGATCAGCTCTCTATTTGAACTTTTAATTATCAGTTCTTCTATGACCTTCCTCTGCTTTGAATTTTAGTGTTTTTAAATGTTCAATTACTCTCTAACAAAAAATCCTATTATTTTTTTTTGTGATTACATACAGGGTGTTCAATAATTATCGTTACAACTTTTTTTGTCCACATTTATGAATTAAATTAAATCAAACTAAGATGAACATGTCATTAAACCATTAATATTTCCGAATATCTAATTTATTCAATATGCTTTCCATCAGCGTCGATAACCTGCTACGAACGTTTGGAGAATGCTTGACATGAGTCACGAATGATTGTTTGAGGAATTTTTGCCCATTCCTCCTCAGCTCCTCAGCTTCTCCCTGGTGGATTTTACGAATTTTGATGTTCGAGGGCGACCTTGCCCTGGCCTATTAGCTACCTTCCCAGTCTCTTTGAATCGCTTAAGTGTTCTCCAAACCAGCATTCCGTTCACATTTAGTGATTTGGCAATGTCCCTTGGTGACTTTCCTGACTTATGTAACTCTACAATTGCTATTCTACTATTTAGATCTTTGGCCATTATCTGGTAAAAAGTATCTGGTGAAAGTTTAGATTGTATTTAAACATAAATAGAAAAGGTGTAATGATAAATATTGAACACCCTGTAGAATATGAAACTCTGCCCAAACTGCTCTATGCGTCAGGAATCTTTATTAAACGATTCTTGTCATCTTATGCTACGGTCTAATAAATTTTTTTCATTATACTTGGGATGATAAAATAATGACTGCGTGACATCAGTAAGTACCGCTTTTTTACTTGTTTATCACGTCTGTTGATTTACATTCAAAACAAAAGCTGTTATTTTTAATTACATCGCAGCTAAATAGTAGGAGAAAACATTAGTTAATAGTAGTCGTAGTAGTAATACAGTCCTTGTCAATATGTGCAGCATTCGACGTGTATTTGCATGTTGCTCATGGTCAGTTTTCCACGAGTTCATCTCCAGCTGAGGTGTTGCATTATGATGGGTACCCCACCAAAAAAAACAGAAAATTTGGTACTGCAAATTTTCAACTTTTCAACTTCGCGTTGAAAATGTTGCAAGTATTGCATTCTGAAATACGAAATAACAAATTTAAAAATCTATAATTGTTAATTTTTGTTTTTGGTAAAATACATGGTAGAATACATCGTATATCCATGGTAAAATATTTGGTAAAATACGTGCTAAAATACGTGTGTGAAATATGTACATAGTAAAAGACATAGTAAAATACATGGCCAAAAACATTGTCAAAATCATGGTCAAATACATCGTAAAATACATGGTATATCCATGGTAAAATACATGGGGGAATTCGTGTGTGAAATAAGAGTACATAATGAAGACATAAAGACATGTCCTGCTACTGCAGTCGAGAATATTTCTAGTAACTGCACTTTCTGGTGAAGTGGAGACTTGTTACTTAATTTCATGGTAAAATAAAGTATTGAATAGATTCTAAAAATGATTACATTAAGAATTATTAACTTGATAATTATAAATTATTTCGTAATGAACAGTAACAGCTATAGATTAGGAAAGTCGACTTTATACATACATCGTTTAGCTAATTATTTAAGCTATTTTTTAAATATATACCATTCTGTTGGAACTTTCAAAAATTTATCATTTGAAATGTTATTAATGAGCAAATTTTGTATTACTATATACTATATGTTATGTATAAAGTCAATTTATAATAAATTTGAACATCTTATGTCTAAGGGAATCGCCGTAAGTGACAGTTTGAAATTAAGAGTGTCAATTCATACGAAAATCATTGTTTACATGCACAAGTCAGGAAGAGATATTATGAAATTTCAGTCTGACCTTTATTAGTTCTGACTTGTAATGTTTTGTATAAAATTACATTATAACTATCGTAACTTGAGAGCTGAGTGAAAATTGAGAGTAATGGTTATTGAATTTCGTTCTTTATTTCAGCTTTTCATTTGTTACGAAGAAATAAGTTTACACAAATTTTAGGCGATAGATGCCTTCCTTTTCTAACTTTAATCTTTATAAAATCCAAAGAAATCTTGTGTCCATCGTAGACTAGAGTTCAGAGAAATGTACCCTTTGAATGATTTAATCTAGTATTCGTACAGGCTGAGCTGCATGTAGAAATAAATGCACAGATCACACAGGACGTCCATGTCCAATATTCAAAAATAAAAAAGCCTGTCAAAAACACAAACAGCGATGCCTCTTGAGGGTACACAAACTCTGAAATATTGACTCTGTCGTTCGGACATTTTTGAGTCTCTTCTCCAGCTATTCATTTATACCTGGAAGTTAAATTTATACCTATTTCTAGTTGGATGTTAAATTTAAATCCATCTGTACCTAGAAGTTACATTTATATCCATTTTGTACCTGGAAGTTACATTTATAGCCATTTATACCTAGAATTTACATTTATATCTATTTATACCTGGAAGTTACACTTAGATCTATTTGTAACATTAAGTTGCATTTATATCCATTTATGTGTACGTGTAAGTTACATACATATGATATGCACTCAAAATGATGGTCTCATATTAACGCTTTAATACTTGCATTTGAGTAACTGTTGGAGTATCTGCTCAACTTAAGTGTGACTTGGTAACCCGGGTTACCTTAGCTGCTCGTTACCCGATGAGGTAACATTTATACTTTTCAGTTATCTGATACATCTAAACGTAGGAAAATAAAATGCAAGAAATCATCACTGCATCTTTTTCTGATCGCATTATGAAATAAAGATATACAAGAAAGCATTCAAAATTCAACAGGAATTAAAAAAGGCGCACCCTAGCACCTGTTCTTGATATAATAACTTACTTCCACGAAGTCTATAAATTTTCCGCTGGTGAATGAAATTCTCGAGCGTCGAGCGGCTGTGCCGTGACCTACGAGCAAATTGTACGTTAATATTGATAATAGAATGCTTGAACCTGCTCAAGAATAGAAGAATTATTATTCACACCTCAAGGAAACAAGAAGAAATTTCCAATGTATATGGCTTTGTCGTTGGGACGTTTTTGAATCTCTTTTTCAGGTATTCATTTATACCTGGAAGTTACATTTATATCCAATGGTAACTGGAAGGTAAAGTGATATCCAGTTGTACCTGGAAGTTAAATTGAAATTCATTTGCATCTGGAAGTTAAACTGATATTTCTTTGTACCTGGAAGTTAAATTGATATCCAGTTGTACCTGGAAGTTAAATTGATATCCATTTGTACCTGGAAGTTCTTTGAAATGAATATTTATATGCAAAGACAAAGTGAAACTTTTTCATTCTTATATTTTTCACATTATCTTCCAGAACACAATCGTGGTGTTTCAGTATCATCGTCTGTAGCATCTACACCAGTGGTATGATAGAGGACTCAAAGTTGAACGAAAGACAATGACACTCATGAAGGCTTTTTTTCTCCAAAGAATATGTTGAGAGTTTAAAAATTTGTAAGAATCTGTGAAAAATTGCAGTACTATACGAGGATGTAAGGTATAACAATACCAGCAAGTTTATTTCCGGGAATACTTGGCGTGTGTGAAAACGGGGGTGAACATAGTTTACGTGTGTAAAATTCTTCAAAATTTTCCCATCATTTTCAGTCCATGTTATGAGATGAAGCCAAGTAATGACATTTTGGTCCTAACATTAAAAGTGAAAAAGCATCTCCTCATAATTCATTCTTACATGTATAGTAAATTTAATACATTCATTAAATGACATCAGTAGTTGTTTGCCCGTGATTTCTTTGTCGTGGAATACCTCCTTTTTTACAAAATTTGCAAGATAAATAGTGTCCGTAAATACACAGGTGAATGAATACTCATTTAAAATATAAATACTCACATCAAATACACATTTAAAATGTGAGTACTTACATTAAATACACATATATACAACAAGCTATTTGCATACCACATAGTGTAAATCATGTTTATATATTTCACTTTTTCACAGTAACATTAGCACAGGGTTTCCTGGATTACACAAAGCTGAAAAAACCATCGTAAGAGCTTCATGATTCATTTCTTATGTTTTCAATCAAATAATATTACACACTGCCTGGAACCAATAGTAATCTTTGAAAAAACTTTAATAGTATTTTCTCAAAAGAAAAGTTATATTAATACGTATCTCATTGCTAAGTTTTATTCATTACAAATCTGTAAATGTTGAAATTATTTTTAACTTTGCTGAGATTGCATATTTATATTGTAGAAAAATATTGTGCAATTTCGTGTGACTCGAGTAATTACTCTACGTTTGAAACTTTGTGAATAACTTTTCACAATCCACCGGATTGTGGAGTAATTCATTCAATAGAAGCTTTAAAAACTTTTATATTTTCATGATTGGGTATCAATTTCATTTCGCGCTCGAGTCGCAGTCATGCATTCATAATCCACTTTACTGTTCCTAAAAAACCTAACATTGAACCTCGGCAAAAAAATTGTCTCTCGTCAATGACCTCTACAATTGGACTCCACCTACGTATCGCATGTGCACAGCGAGCGATTGCATTGACTGCCACTAGCGTCATTCAAGAGGTCCCAATTCATAGTTTTGTGCAATATTCAGCTAGGGAACCCAAAATTTGCGCAAAAATTTAGACTTGCAGATTGAAGGATGACAAGAGACTCTGTTTCAAATCCCTGTGTGAGTATTTTTGTGGACGAGAGACTCCCCACGAGAAGTCTCTCAGAACTGAAAATATTGCTGAGCGGACTGGTTCTTGCAAGTTTTCATGCCTGAAGTTTAATCAAGAACTTTTTGTGTTTTGTATGAACAAGACACTGGTCGTTATGAAGGCGCAGATGCTCTGGTTGTTCCCAGTGTTTCAAAATCTTTGTGAAGTTTATTTTGAGGTTTATAAATTTTTGAGCCCACTGGATTCATAGAAGGGACACGACCGAATGCATTGGATGAATGGATCAAACTTTATTCGAATTTCTTGTGTTTGGAGGACAAATTCTAATTTTAGAATGAAAATAAGTCGGCCTTTTACTTGCGTCACGAATTAAATACGGAAGAACTTCATAGTTGAAGCTTCTTTTTAAATTGAATTAAGCTCCGGGTTTGTTATCTGTTCGCTAAAGGATATTTAATTTTAATTAAAACAGAAAGCAAAGCAAAATACACAGTATTTTACTAACTTTGTTTTCTACTTATGGTAGATCTTCAAGATAGAATATGACCTCATAACCTTATCCATTTACAGTCAAGTAAACGAATTCGATGCAAGTGCATGAAAATTTTCCTCTCACACACAGCGAGACACAAGTCTAGTCATAATCTGTTAGAATTTGTGTGTTAAAGTAACTGCTTTTGTTATTGATACGTGTAAGACTTAGCTCAGTTCCAAATAAATTAAAAATTTGTATGTTTTAAAATTATTTTAAGAAACTATCTAGATCACTAAAATAAATACGGATGTATCATTCAATTTATAGAAAGAAGTGTAGGTGTAACTTGAAATCATAACGATAATGCAAAGCAGTATGATAAGATTTTCGTGAGTTGATATTTCGTATCAAAAGGTATATATAACTGTGACGAACCTCTTTTTGTTAGGAGGTTCGTTTAATGGAACAAGTCCATTGTTTTCAGCAAGACTCTGCGCCCTCACATGGAGTTAACAAGACACAAGAGTGGTTAGCACCCTATGTTCCCCACTTCATTTTGAAGGAAAAATAGCCTCTTTTATCGCCAGGCCTGAATCCTCCCTATAAAGAAATCTGATCTATACTATAGAGTAAAGTTTCAGTAACAAATCCCCAAAATTTGGAAACACTGAAGTCAAAAATCAAAAAGGAATGGCCAAGTTGTTAGTGACTCGTGCAGTTAATTATCAAAGCAAGCGTCTTTAGTTTGTTATCGACGGAGACAGAGTCAATGTATAAATTTCCAACTAGTTCACAGTTAACAATTAAGTACATTTTTCATGCATTTGTATCTATTCGTTGTTTCATAACCAAGAGAGTTATAACTACAACTGAATAACACTGTAATCTGTAATTTACATCCCAAACGTCAGCGGGGAGGTTATATTTATTTGAACATTACAAATTTGTTGAAATAACATTTATTTTTTTCATTTAGCAGAGGTGGGGTGAGTCTGTACGACGAGATCAACGAAGGCCGTTCCAGCTCACGCTTGTCGATCCAAGAAGTTCACTCTGGAGATTCAGGCAACTACACTTGTGGTCATGCCAGCGTTCTGCCTGCGCAAGTTCTTGTTTATGTGTTGCAAGGTGAACAAACTTTCTTCTTCCTTGTTTATGTGTTGCAAGGTGTACAAACTTTCTTCTTCCTTGTTTACGTGTTGCAAAGTGAACAAACTTTTTTCTTCCTTGTTTACGTGTTGCAAAGTGGACAAACTTTTTCTTCCTTGTTTATGTGTTGTAAGGTGTACAAACTTTCTTCTTCCTTGTTTACGTGTTGCAAGGTAAACAAACTTTCTTCTTCCTTGTTTGCCTGTTGCGAGGGATATTCTTCTTCCTTGTTTGCCTGTTGCGAGGGATATTCTTCTTCCTTGTTTGCCTGTTGCGAGAGATATTCTTCTTCCTTGTTTGCCTGTTGCGAGGGATATTCTTCTTCCTTGTTTGCGTGTTGCGAGGGATATTCTTCTTCCTTGTTTGCCTGTTGCGAGGGATATTCTTCCTTGTTTGCCTGTTGCAAGGACTATTCTTCTTCCTTGTTTGCGCGTTGCGAGGTAAACGAATATTCGTTTTCTTTGAGTGTTGCCAGGTCTTTTCAAGTTTTTGTTGACGTTTTGAAAGGAACAAATATTTTCCTCAAGTTCTTCTTCAGGTTTCCAATGTCAAAAGACAGTTTGTTGTTGTTTTCGTTTAATGTGTATTTTTTGAGCATGGACGTATCATTAGAGCTTATTTCACGGAAAGCGAGCTAAAAATGAAAATAATTGAACAGAGAAATACTGACACAGGTGTATGTCCAATAAAGAATCTGAAAACACCTATACAAATTTTATTTTTTTCAGAACTGCCGTGTTTTCAGTTCATGTGTTTGGCAGTACACATATGGACTCAAAACTCTAAAATTAATTCAAGAGACTACTCTCTCTCTCTCAATTGAGACATTAAAATAAAGTTTCTTTGGTGCTGTTTGAGAACCAGCGATCATTATGATAGCAATGGTTTGTGGATTTATAACATTAAAACGTTTCGTAGGTATTAATAAATAATTTATTAAACCTAAAAGTTTTGGCATGATCTTTACTTGATTTTGCTTCGTTACACCCAATTGAAAGATCATAAGTATTTTTTCTTCATGTGTGAGGTTAAATAAAGAACTTTACTTGAATCAATATTCTCACAAACATAACCATTATTGTAACTTAAAGTTCACGCATATGTCGTGTGTGAGCATAACCATCGTGTCTTGCTTATGAGTTCAAGTCTAAATGTTTCTTCAATTGTTATCAATTTTTTAACATAATATAAAGGAATATTTTGTTCATTTTCCGCACAGAGAAGCAGCCGGCAGCGATGCACCACGATAGCAGAGCTACGTCACGTCTCAACTCGGTCATCAGTTTGTTTTTGTGTCAGACTTTTGTAGTCATTTCCTTAGCCGAAAACCTTCAGTTTTCTTTCATATTTAGTGCAATTCATCCTTATCTGAGCTTCAAGGCGTTGTGCCATCAGTTCGTGTGCTTTTTATTTAGAAGAAAAAATTCTCCTCCCTGAACTGTACATGGAATTTCAATCAATTGTACATAGTTTCTTGGATTTAACTGATAAAGTTTGTATCTCTCGTACATGTGAGCTTGAACAGAGTTTATATTTTTGGTGCACATACTAACAGAATATTGTTAGCTCTAAGAATTTGTGTAGAGCTTGTAGTATTATATATTGTGTGTAGTTCAGTGAGTAGAAGAATCTTGTAGGTATATGTTATAGAAAATCCTAGAAATTCATTTTATACTCAGATCCCCGACTGACGCATTGCTGTTCCACTTAAAAATCTCCAAATGATGCATTAAATTTTCCTCAAAAATTCCAAAATGATTCATCATCGTCTCACCTAAAAATCCCACATGTTGCATCACTTTTTCACTCAGAAATCCTCGAATGTTGCATCACTGTTTCACTTAGAAACCCCGTAGTAAAGCATTAACGTTTGACTAAGATATTTTTATGATGTTTATCTGTGACCACAAACTTTAATGGATACTAAGCTAACATTCTGCTCAACCGGTTTCATTAATGATGTTCCTGTACGATAAAATCCTACGCTCTGTTTTCGAATTGCACTTTCAATCGAGCTCTATGATTATGAAAGGTAAATGCTTGTTTTATAAATGAATGCATAACCGATTAAGTCAAGTTTTCCAGTAATTTTACTTCAGTCAGCAATTGTTTTTTTTATCTCGTCGTGCAACAGTCATTTCGGTTGCATTTCCCCCTGCACCACAGCCGCTATTTTTATTTTGAGCTGTCAGTTCAAATTATAGTGAAGTCAGACCAAAATTGTACGCTTATCAAGGTCCAAAAAGATAAACAAGGTTCTTCAGGAATATTTTGAAAGTGTGAAAACAATATAAATATGCACGTCACTGCCTGGTTTGAAGGCTTTACACAGATCTTTGAGATGCATCAAATCTGTGTTAAAAACACTGAAGTGATTAATATAGATATTATGTATATCATACATAATACATATTTGTTAACTTGTGTGTAGAAAAGTTAAGCACAGCAGCCATTTCATTAAAACCCTTCACACATGCACGTGTAGTTTACATGTAAGAGATTTTACTGCAGCATGTGCAAACAAGTGCAGAATTGGCTGTATAATCATGCAGAAACAATTCAGGTGGCTGATATCCTGATCAACTGTCACCTATTTTGTGTGTAGTTCACTCGTAGTAAATTGCAACTGTAAGAAATACGGTGATATCTGAAGAACATTTCCCCATTTTTCTAGTTTCTGTGTGATGCAAAGGGCTTCCATCTGCGTATGTCAGAAAATTGTGGAGAAAATTATTTCAGAAGGTTCACACTTCGATGAAATGAAAAGATCTTCTCAGTAGCCTTGCCAAATATTAGTTGGTGAACAACGCAACTGCAACAATTTAAAGGCTTGTCAAGTCTATTCGTTACTTGGCAGGTTTTCTGAACAGCTATCGCACTTACAGGTTGCTTCTTATTTGATTGCATTAAAGAAATTTTGGAGGTTCTGTCAAGTCATGTTCATTTTTTTTTTTGTGCGGTGTCATGTCATTATCACGTAGCGTCGTTGCCTTTGGCCTGTTTTAACAACTTTTCTTTCGTCAGAAAATGTTCATCGATTTTGCTCAATATTTCGCCGACGAAAGGGCCGCTAGATTTATCAAGTTAGTTAGCTTATATCGTCGCATTTTCCCAAAATATTATCGTTTAAATCTTAACTGTTTTCATAAGGGATACTGAACTTCGCTCAGAAAGGACTGTAAAAGGAACTCCGCACATACGGGGTACGGCAACATAACTTCCTTTTTTTCAAAGCAAAACTCTTTAACGAAAGGAAGTTATACTGCTGTACACTGTATGTACCTTGGAAATTACGCTTCTCTGGAGTACCGTAGCCACCCTCTGCTGAATCAGCAACATTTGTTACAGGAGGCTGTTGTGGGTTAAATTTTATATAAATACGATTTTATATAAATACGATTTCTTTCTTTTTTGTGAGGAAGGCTAGCATATCATGTAAGCGATATGGTATCATGCACAAAGTATCTTTTATATTTTATTTCTCAACTTCATTCTTTATTTTTTCGTCTCATTGAGATACTACTAACCTTTGTTAAAACATTCTTCTAGTGGATACGGTGGCTTAACTCGTGTATATAACTATGAAAAATGTGTGGATTTTTTATTCACTTTTTAAGCATTCTCTAAATTGGAGAGCAGAAATTTCACAAAAACTTATAGTATCCAAAACCCCAAGTTAGAAAATATAATTTTAGAATGTGTCCGATGAGCTGTATTCAAACTGATTCATTTAGCTCAAATCATCGTGCGGAAAAAATTCGTTCAAATTTATGAATCTGCTCTCTTAAAATAAATGCTCTGATCATCTTACATTTCAATGTTAGAACTTTTAATATCATGAAGGGAATGTGTGCGTATATTCCTACCCCCGTCATAAATTTCAGCAACTAGTTCACTGAAGAGAAACTTGAAATTTTATTTCTTCTGCATGTGTTTACGCGCATGAAAACGAAACACAGATACAGGTAAGCATAACCTTTACATGTCGAGTCTAATTTCTGTCATCTTGGGGAAAATAGAACTCTACTTCATATGACTCATAATATAAACGTCATGTTCTCTATATGAGACGCCATGAGGTAATAATGCTTAAAATGGACGTTTTCAAACTAGAAAAATACTAGTCAAAGCACTCCTAAAAAGCATAACGTATTATTATGATGTACTATGATATTTAGATGTTATTCACTTTTCTACTTACCATAAATTGGTGTTCTCGTATGTTCATAACTTAAAATGACTGTACTGTGCAATTGTACAGTTGATGTGTGTATGTTCCATCTTTTCGTTGCGCGTAAAAAATGTGAAAATACTTATAAAAAGCGCAACAACCTCAGCGAACCATTAACGTAAGTCGTACTTGTACTCAAAAAAAATAATTGTGACTTGTATAGAAGGCTTTGCATACCTACTTTGCTACGCTACATATTGCATTACATTATTTACTTTCCTATTCACATTACATGATCTTGATTGTGCAAGGTTGAGCTTGCCATAGCGTCAATCAATAGCCATTTGAGAGGAAGCATTCCAATTGAGTGTTCCAATATTAACCCCATGCTTGATCGAGCCACCAGTTCTCTAGTTCTCTAGAACACGGACACAATTGAAGGTTCTGATAGATGTCACATCTAAATCATTACATCCTACAACCCTTTGCGATTCATACAACCCTTGCAGGTGTTCATAAACCTCAATTAGCGGACCCCAAACGAGCTACATTCTGCCGTACGTATTCTGAATCAGAGTGTGTATCAGGTGGAGCTTTGATCGCTTAAGAATGTGCAAATCGCCGAAGCTCTGACTTGGCATATGCTGAGGTAAATCATTTATGAAAAGCATCGGAAATTTTCTGCGTTACTTCAGACGAGCTGAAATATTTTACAAATCACCGAGAAATTTCCAGTGGTCCATATTTAGATTATAATATTGAATATTCTAAACCTACCAATAGGCGTCTAAGATTAAATGTGTGACCAAAATGGTAGCATCTGTACCTGTGTTAATGTGCGTCTGGTGGTTCTCGTGTAAGATTAAATTTTGTGAAAATATATCAGTAAATTTCCGTTTTGTTATTTCCATACAATTTTACTTTATGCACAACACGTGTTCGGCTTCAAATACGACACAATTGGGATAATGAAAACTAACTGGGATAATGGAAGAAGGAAGTCAACTGGGATAGTGGATCATTAAGCCTAACTGGGATAACGGAAAAAGAAAGTCAACTGGGATAGCGGATGATGAAGCCTAACTGGGATAATGTATGATGAAGACCAGATGGGTCCTGCTGTTGTCCGGTAGCCATTATTATTCATCCCAATTGTTGTTGTCTCTATTAGAACATGAAAACGCTGCTGCAGTCGTGTTCGCTCCTTTCAATGCATTGATAATAAACTGAACGGGTGTTAGGTCTGGTAAACGCAGTCTGTTTCATTAAGAAAAAGCTTGGGTGGGAGGGTATTGTGCCATCTCTCTCCCCTTCCTCGCTACAATCAGGGGATCCATGACTTATGATCCGTATGAAGTTAACACCTTACATAGATTCAGTTTCTCGATTATATTCTTGTGTTTCAGTTAACCCTGTACCAGTTTGAACATAAATTATTTTTCTTATCTATTATTAACAGTTTGTATTTTTAACTGCAATTTTATGTATTCTTCATAGATTCTACATTTCTAGACAGAAAGGTAAAAATCAGCCTCCAGTTAGAGTTTCCTAGGGGGAATGCGAGCATGGTACTCGCTGAGACGTAGATTGTAAGGTCGGACTTTTTTGTTCTTTTAATTAAATTAAAAAGTCCGGACACGAGCTCACGATGAGGCTTTAAAGGCTTAAGATTCTCGAGTTTTCTCGGCTGAAAAATGTATTCACGGTGCAGTTTTGTTGACTTTCAAAAATGTTTGTTTGCAGATTTGGAAGCCAGTGTTTTTGAAGTTGAGTATCATTTAACGTACAGTAGTGATCAAATTATTATGAATTTTCAAAATTCCGTAATTTTTATGCAAAAATGTTACGTAAAGTTATTTTAATTCGCAAGTGATTGATTTATTTTCATACATACGGCAAAAATATCCTCACATTGATTGATATTTAGTTTGACCTCCTTTAGCTGCCCAAGTGCTCTGTCATTTCAATGAAATTAACATATCTCTACCATTTGTTTAACACTTTTTTCTTTAACATTTTCTTTTTCAAGAAGAAGATCTTGAAGGAACATTGCAAGCGAACTGTTAGAAGATGGAACTAGCCTTCCTAAAATAACAATAAATAGGAAGTTACTGGACGGTGAATTTCAAGCATACTGCCCAAGAAAGAAGCCTTGGCTCACTCCAACCAGCAATACTCGTACAGGTACGTCAAGTCTTGGCTAATACTCATGTTGATTGGACTTCTGAGCAATACAAACAGGTAAGAGTGGTATATTTATTTTCTTAATTACGCAATATAAAATTACGCAATATACTGTACTTACTGTAGTAGTACAGCATACTGTACCTATTGTTCATGGTTTATAAAATAATTTCGTCATTTGTCTGGCTGTTTAACTGCTGCCACTAATATCACAGGTCGTTTCAGTACTGCTATTGTAATTGTAGTATTATATATTAGTTCATTAACAAGTATACTGGAACATCTGAACTTCTTGTTCATTCGAAACTTTCCATGGCATTGCATACTGGGCATGAATTATTGAGGTATTATTTATTTTAAATGCGTGAACATTAGTACATATACCAAGTGACCTAACTTTTGTCTGATAGATTAGTTTTTAATTCTATGGGTCGCTTTTGCTTGTTTCTAAGTAAATTTTGCGTAAATAATATACAGGCTAGTTAAAAAACATTTATAAATGATGGATAATAAGTAAAATATTGAATATATATTAGATGTTCCCCACATCCTTTTCTTGTTTCAACTAACACAGATAACTTCTGATCTGTTTAAGATAATATTGCAGGTGCTCCAGTGCCAAATGCCACAATTGACAAAACTATGTTTGCCGGAAAGAAACATTTGAAGTTTTGCGCAATTTGATGTGCGTGAACGAACATTTCACCCTGACTTCAACGTAAAGTAAGTCAAAAGCCTAATTCCTTTAGAAAATGTGTATAAACTGTTATTCCAAATGACGAAGTGCTGACTGCAATGTGTTTTATGGCTCTCTGGCTGCGTTAATCGAAGGGTATTTTCTACAAATGAAATTTCCTCTCTGCGAACACATTTCGTATAATGGAAATGGTTCCCCGCTCTTCGTTATCTTTTACAACGGCTTTCCCGATCCACCCTCGACGATCCATTTGCATAATGCTCTCGTGAATCCTTTTTCCTTCTCAAAAATATTGTTAGTCTATCTTGTTCCCTGAATAATGACGTTCTCATTGGGTATTGAAACGTTCCGTTTCCGATTGAGAACAATTCTCTTTTAGATGAACGCAATGAAAGAATGTGGTCTTGTGTTATTGCTGGCCTTCCACTCTAACTCTCGGTGAACTTCATAGTTATCAAGAACAGGTCATTAGATACAACAGTAAACTATTTAATACCATTTATCATCGTATTTTCTTAAGACAAATAATTTGAAAACTTTTTAACTTATACATAAAAGTAGCAATCACTACACCGACATTTAAAAAGAGTATAAGCATAATTAGTTCAACTGGTGAAAACGTGCTTAACACATTTCCTGCGAAGTGACCCACCGGTGGGTCACTCAGGTTAGGTTCTGTAATTTTTTCAAAGCTTTCTAGGGACTGTGTGCACAAAGTAAAGATTTGAACCGGCTAGGCAATCGCAGGAAAAGTGTTAATCTAGATTCTAGATCAACTGTCGATTAACACGTTTGATGCGATTGCCTAGCTGGTGCAAATCTTTACTTTGTACATACAGTCACTAGAAAGCTTTGAAAAAATTACAGAACCTAACCTGAGTGACCCACCGGTGGGTCGCATCGCAATAAACGTGTTAAACGATCTGGAGCAGCGCATCTTTGAATAACTTTTAAGCTTCCTGTATTGTGGGTGTAGAGAGCAAGTAATTGTGCAGTCCTTTGTGTTCTTTTATTTACGAGAGTTTCAATATTCTGTGCCGATATCGATGCCTAGCTCTGCAGTGTGTATTGTCCACGAGCCGCAGCTAAAAGTTTGCTATAACGATGCGTGTGTAATAGTTCGATGCCGACCACTCTATTCAACCGAGCACGCTTTCCCTTCTATTTTCAGTTCGCGTAAATTGTTGTCAGTGTTCAGAACAAAATTTACCGTGAGGATGACTGATGAGACCTTGTATTCGATCACGCCGGCCTCTTTAGGTCGTTAAGAGCCATGGTGACTCGAGGATAGCGTCCCGAATTTTGTGCTCACAGCCTGCGTTTCTCAATTATCTGCATTCTGAAACGAGCAGGAAAAATGTTCAGGGCTAATGCAAATTTAAAGTAACATATGATTTTTCAAAATCAGTGCAATTTACAGATTGAAGTTTTCTCTTTGGAGCAAAGATACTCGGAGGCTCAAAAGTTAGGTATCCTCAATTTAATGACCGAATGTAGTACGCGCATCATAGATGTTAAAATTGTATATCTGATTTAGTTTAAGATAAATCTCTTTAACCCCGATCTTTTTTGTGGATTATTTATTCATTTTTCAAATTGGTAGTTTACGTATAGAAAGTAGAAAGTTAACAAGCTTCTGAAACGCACATCTATTTTGTCAAAGTCATTTTCACCAGCACTATGCATTCCCTTAAAAAAGAAATGAAAACCTGGGTAACTTAGTATTTCATTATCAATTTCTTTCAGAAGAACTTTTCACACGTTGAAGATTTTTCAAAGTTAGCTATTGCGTGAAAACATCCTTTAATAAACAAGAACGAAAAACGTTTTCAATCCATGGATGGCACCATACAAGATGCATGATTAGCCTTAATTGGTAGTACCGTATTAATAAATAGCAACAGAAGTAGTAGCAGTATTGTAACGTCGACATCCTGCAGTGAAAGATTTACGAGATCAAGCTATAGCATGTACAGCAATTCTCTTCTCAAAAGAATACCATTTACCACGTGTAGTTTTGCATTAAGGATCCGTTCAAGGAATATTACAGAAGTTTAGCCTCAAGGATTACATGGCTTCTAGTAACGGGAATTGTTACCTCCACCGACCTGCTCGTCAAGAACATAATAGACTTTATTCTCGGCCGCCCCGAGTGATGGTATGATCCAGCGTTCTCTGAATTGGCCATTGAGCCTAAAATGCAGCTGTTAGGCAATTGTAATGAATGTGTAATTCACTCTAATGGAGTTTTTTGAGTTCCATAAGTTTACATAGTAATTGCTCTTTTTGGTCAAACTCTGTAATAGAGCTATGGTGAAAGACGATTAAAATGAAAAAAAAAATTATTTCTATTTCAACATAGCTATTAACTCGAAATGTTTTTCGATAGTTCATCGTAGATTAAAGACACTGTCAGTCAAAAGTACCCCCATTTTACGGCATTTTCATTTTATTAGTGACGTATTCCCAATCCAATTTACGACGTTAATGGGATTTTTTATATCTTTTTATGCAGTTTAAATTTGGAATTTGCGTCCCAACCTATCTGACCGAATGATAAACATCATCCGAGACTGTGTGCTAATTCTACTGAAATGCATACTATTTGCGCATGCACAATTTTGATCCTTCCAACAGATGAACTGTACGGTTATTTTGCACAAGTGGCTAAATACACTGTTCATTAATTTTTAATTTCTAGTTTAGTTTCTAACCCATTATTGGTTTTCCTTATATTATCCCAGAATTTCGTTACTAGTCTTTAACCTTCGAAATCCCAGCTTTTATAGTTCGATCATTTTAATAAAACAAATGAAAAATTAATAAGCATGCGTAAAAGAAAGAGCACCACTATTTTATGTGTTATGGTATTGACCATCCTAAGATAATTATGGTATTGAATACCTGAGAACTTTGTGTCCAATACTTTTTTTTAATATATCTAAGACATATTCATTTCATGGAATCTATCTACTACTAAGAATAACCGTCGTGTGTTTATATATTTATTTATTTATATGTTTCGTGTCACGCTCTTAAGAATAGATAGGAAAAAATTAGCACTGATGGTATTGGTTTCAGTTCACTGGTAAATTAATACACTCATTTTCGCTGTACAAGTGCACTATAATAAGTCACTTTCAAAAAAATTAGAGAGATCCAGAGCCTTATATATTCGAGTCCGTATCATGGATACCGAGTTCGGCGGGGTATTGCATATTACAATATACATACACAAGCGCGCAGTTGCTTCCAGTAATGCTGAATTTCTGTATCTAGGAAATGACACGAATAACATCTACTCCAGTTCAGAGGGAATGCATATTTTTGGCTCCACCTATGTAAATATATATAAAACTAACCATATTGCATTGCGTTCTTATATGTAATTTTATTTAATATCTTTCCAACAGTACTTGTCATCATTTTTGATGGCACGGGTACACTAGTATCAAAATATTTCCCATTAGGCGTCAGTTTTTCCATGCGAAAAACGAGATACGAATAGACCTCATTTCCAGTGAGTTAGGACGACCTTATACTGGCAGGGTTTTGACAAACTTGGTTAAAAATTCAAAAATGGCATCCCAGCTTTCTTTTGGCATGGTTTACATGTACGCAGTACATTCTCATACCAGTTAATTCACATGCACTTCAGAGGTTTGTGTCTGTGTTTTGTCGTCGCCCGTGTGTCTAGAAAACTCTGTTCATTTCGATGTCCTGAGCGACCCACCATAGATTCAGTTGTGCTGGTTGCATGGAGATTGTTTGTAAAGTTCTGCAGCGATTATGACTCAAATTTACTCTCCTCTGTCTCTCCTTGTCTCTCTCTCCCTCTCTCTCTCTCTTTCCCTCTCTCTCCCTCTTTCCCTCTCTCTCCCTCTTTCCCTCTCTCTCTCTTTCCCCTCTCTCTCTCTCTTTCCCCTCTCTCTCTCTCTTTCCCTTTCCCTCTCTCTTTCCCTTTCCTTCTCTCTTTCCCTGTCCTTCTCTCTTTCCCTTTCCCTCTCTCTTTCCCTTTCCCTCTCTCTCTTTCTCTTTCTCTTTCTCTTTCTCTTTCCCTTTCCCTCTCTCCCTTTCTCTCTCTCATTCATTGAATGAACGTCAAACCATTCAAGCAGCCCCAACTCACGTGTACATCTATATTAGCGCCTACTCTTCAGATAATAGACAACTTATTAATTTTCTTCGATATTCTCTGAAATATTTGCTACTGACTCGTGCTCGCTCATTCGCTTGCTTCACAACAGCCTCCAAAACTCGTCTTCAATGAAGGAATATTGCTGGATATTGCTATGTATATTTGTATTGGGGTGAAGGAATGAAAAATTTATTCGCCCGCAGTTGTTACTGTGACTAAAATTTCATATTCTGCTCACGAATTGCATCCTGAGCTCCCATTTGTTCGCTGAGGCCTGTCCAAAAATTTTAGGGGGTCTGTTGCAAAAAAATGTAGGCAGCGAAAAATTTTGTAAAAAATTATTTCGAGTAAATGACTTCGAGTTGATTTAAAACTTGGAAAATGAACATGTCGTATCTAACAATGAATAACTCGTACGTAAAAATAAGCTTGTTCTGAGTGGGTGTATGCTCGATAACTATACAAAGGAAATTAAGAGAATAATAACATCTGCTATTCAAAATATCCAAGCATCGCAAAAAATTGCATCTGAAAGAAAGAATTAGAGGCTGAAATTCGAACTAGCTTTCAAACCATTCCATGACTTCGTTAATCGTACGGATACATAAGAAAACCTTTTACCCCATCTTTTGCAGTTTGTCATTCAGAATATTGTGGGATTTTCTTGAAATACTTGGCAGCGTTCGGAAGGAAGTAGTGCCGGTCGAACATTATAAAAATGAAGGGCCTCCCCATTCACTTGATATAACCCTTGAGGTTCATGTCTTTAGTTATCCGTTACTGTAATAAATAATCACTAAATTCTTGTGGGGAACTACGCACAGTACAGTTCCAGCGACTTTCTATTTGACTGTTCTGCGCATGCGCTCGTGTACGAGATAACATCCACACTAGGTAGAGAAAAATAACGATTGATCTCGTAGCACTTCTCTTGTTATGGAACTGATCTATGTATTTCTTTTTGTCTTCGCATATTTTGCACTTGAAAACCAAATACCATATTTTTGAATACAGCTAAGTGTAGAGACATTGTTACTAAGCTTTCAGTTATTCTAATTAATTTATGGTTTTTTACAAGTTTTTATTTCATAGATAACTTACCCACGACGTCATTACGAGTTCATCCTCAGGAAATAAGCTCTGTGAATGTAGGTGTATTCAAACTCCTTAAATTTTTACAGTTAACTCGCCGTGAGAAAGTGCCCCTTAGAAGTTCAACTGTAAAACATGAAGAATTAGTAATTTTTTTAACGAATGGATGAAGCTCAAACTGAAATAAGGCCAGCTATTCGCAAGTGCACCATACTTTTTTGATCAACTTTTTCATAGAGTTTATTTCTGAATTGTTTTTGTATATGTTTGTTCGTTCTACTCAATTTTAGGCCATGTCTAAAAATTTCTGAGGCAACACTCCACTAACTTGAGGTATTATTTCAACCATACGACCAAATTCAAAATAATGATAAATTGTTAAATGATGATAAACTTAAATTAACTTAATTAAATGATGATAAACTATTTGCCTTCCTTTCACTGTTGATGAAAAATATCTGCTCTCGTAAACAAACTAAATATCAGAAGTTCCTCGTTTAATTAGACTAGTTAATTGAATATTTAAATACAATTCAAAAAATCATCATTTAAGACTGCTTCCTTAAAATTTAAACTGTGGAGGATTTCATCGAAAGAGATCAAGAAGAATGCAAAGTATTACGGTAATTATATAACCTAATATAGAATGCTAGTGGTCTATTTTACTACAGTAATATTTTATTGGTCTTATTGAAGTTTAGTCAGAACAGAGTGTGTTGACGTTACTTTGACATTTTCGCCCTCGAGTAAATAGTCAATAATCGAACAGTAAGAAATTCTCCATCAGAAATAAAAAGTTCTCTCATGTCCGCCTGCGTAATGATTTTCTTAAAAGTCCTAACGGATGATTCTAAAGCCCATTCTAGGAGCAGGAAGCGGGCCATGAAACTTTGAGGATCATCATCCATTCGCTGCCCAGTGGGATCTCGGAACTGCCACGCTTGTCATTCTAATTGCTCAGCCTCGAGATTTTATTGCCTCTGGGAATTATAGAGCGACATGATTCCATGCGAGCTAATTCCCGAGACACAACTTGCGTCAGCTGGCGTAGAGGCCCTTGTTTCCGTTCAAAGAACCTAAATTACTTCTAGAGTTTGGTTCATTCGCTATCTTATGATCTAACTTGTTTGTTACCCTGGTGAATTGGTGGTTAGACCGCTATTCACTCAGCTACAAATTAGTTAGTTCACAGGCTACTTAACACGTTGACTCCGAAGTGGTACGTATGTGTACCACTTAGGTTAGGTTCTGTATTTTTTTTCAGATCCTTCTAGTGACTATGCGTACAAAGTGAAGTTTTACACCAATCAGGCAATCTGAGTCAACGTGTTAACACGTTTGTTGCGATGCGACCCACCGGTGGGTCACTTAGGTTAGGTTCTGTAATTTTTTTCAGATCCTTCTAGTGACTATGCGTACAAAGTGAAGTTTTACACCAATCAGGCAATCGCAACAAACGTGTTAATTAATCTGCTGGCTAGTTAGTTCATCTGCTGGCTAGTTAGTTCATCTGCTGGCTAGTTAATTAATCTGCAGGCTAGTTAGTTAATCTGCAGGCTAGCTAGTTAGTCTATAGACAGGATAGTTGTTCTACAGATTAGTTAATCAGTCTGCAGACAAATTATTTTGTTGGTTTTATCCCTGGAGTAGGTAGACAAATGTACTGCGAACGTTTGGAACTAAAAGTGCGAGAATTTTACGAGTCTATCGTGAATTAAAACTCAGAAATGACAGAACTGAGAAGCCTTTTCTTTCGTAGAATAATTTTCATGATCGACTACCATACTAATGTAAGAAAAATATGCTAGTATACACTGTGTATACTCATCCTTTTTGCAGTTATATTGACATGCATACTGCAGCAAGCTAAGCCTGCTTATCAAAATAATTTTGTACTGTATGTAGATGAGCTAAATTAACATGAGCAATGCCTACAGTTTCTACATGTCCTAGCAAAGTCTGCACTAGTCATGTGTAATTGTTTTTACATTCGATTTCTTAAACATATCATTTTTTTAATAAAATATTAATAATGATTTAGTCGTTGATCTTTTGAGAGATGGTCCTTAACGAATCTTTTAGACTAATTAATTACGATCAGTGCAAGATTTTTGCGATGATATGTCGACAGTGTCTGTCTTCGTCGCCATGCCTTAGGATCTTAGGACTCGCAGACGTATCCTTAGCTAATTTTTGTTCAGAACTAGCAGCACTTCATACATTGTACAGGGTGCAGCAAAATAACTTCCTTTATTGGAATGGAACTTCCTTTGAAAAAAGGAAGCTATGTTGCCGCACCCTGTATTTGTTGGACCATTGATCAGAAGTTACAGAGGTTTTCGCCCTATTCTTTTAAACCAGTGATTCTCAAAGTTTTTTCAATCACTTAGGACACTATTTGATTTTCCACCGCCCCCTAATGATTATATTACTGTATATTATACAGTAATATACGCCCCCCATTCAAGGCGTACCCTCCTACCGCCCCCTTGCATTTCCTCAACGCTCCCAGGGGCGCGGTACGGACACCACTTTGAGAAACACTGTCTTGGACGTAGCCGCTGTGTATTGCACAATCAAACAATGGTGCAAGTGTTTTCTTACTTTAGATGCTTTCAAATTTAATTGTCTGGCTCATGCTGAGTGCTCAAAACTAGTCTAGACACGCATCTTGAAGCATCCCTGCTGAAAAATTCCGTGTTATGTTTTCTGATATCTTTCTAATTTTATCAGAGTATATCTCCCAAAATATGCCTTATCTTTCGCTGTGTGTAATGTGTATGTCGTTTGCTATTGGATATCTCCTAACACAGCTATACTACGCTCTTGTACTAACAATTTTTGTTTTAAAAAATATTTCTGCAAACAATTACTACCGCAGCGATCCTTTTTAGTGCTATAACGGAGCGTTTTCATAAGGTTTTTCAGCAAAAATATACTGGAAACATTTTCTTGCAACGGAGATATCACAACACGAAATGAGTTTTCGATCGAGCTGGTCGACCTGCCTCCACCTCGTTATTACAGGATTGTTAAAATTGCACTTGCTTTCAGTAAAATTTTCTCCGTCGCTCATCCCAAATTGGAATCGAGCTCTGTGAGAGAAAAGTATCACTAAAAAAACAATCTTTATTTCCAATCAAGTACACAGTACATAGACATTTAGTACATTGGTTTTTCAAATTCTTAAGGTTAATATTCTTAGAGTAAGGATGATGGTGAGCTCCATGCGACGATCCTGGGATGTGTCCATGGGCGATGAGTTGAGGTCTTACCGATAAGTCCGAGCTCACGGCGTGAAACGAGAAACTAGCCATTATTTTCATGAACAATGATGTAAAATAAGGGGGATGTGATAGCTGATTCGACTTACTGATGACTTTATCATTCAAATGATTCAAATTAATTAATAATGTAAACTGTCATAAGAAAATACACACACATACTTGAGCAATAAAATTATCCCTAGGACTAAGCAGTACAATCGAAAGCTGGACAAACTTGGCATAGGTCGATGATGCAGTTGATATTCTGGCACTGACAGCTGTTTAGGGAAGGAGAGAGGAGTTAACAATTGACGTTGCAATACAGGGTGTCTCAAAAAAATGTACTCGCCCTTTAACCGTTGCTAACATGCTGTCTTCTTTGTGTTGCAGGTGTGAGGTTCGAACCTTTGCGAACATGATTAAATGTGATTAATGAATCATGTTCGCAAAGGTTCGAACCTCACACCTGCAACACAAAAAAGACAGCATGTTAGCAACGGTTAAAGGGTGAGTACATTTTTTTGAGACACCCTGTAGTTGCAGCAATCATCTGGAACTTGAAGTTTCTTCTTAACTGAAGATCTTAACTTTGTGGTCTTGAAGATTGAAATTCTAACAAGAAGCCAGGAAAATAACTGAACCTGTGCCAGTGGTGTCATAAATGTATTAGATCCTGTGTGCATTTTTACAGAGTGTACTTGTTTGTGACTTAGACGCGTATATGTATACACGTCTCTGCCGAAAAGGATATTTTCAGACTATAATATAATTCGTAAGAAATTAAAAAAATCATGATGCAGTTTATTCATGAAATCGGGAGAAAATGTACTATATTAATATCGAATAAAATGTTACAAAAAGGAAACGTTTTTCCAGGAGTAATGGTTAGTAAAGAGCTGAAACGAAATACCTTCAATATCTTCAATATAAATTTTTAACCACGTTCCTGAATTTTCCTCATTATATACTATCTAAACTTGCAGTATTTAACGAGGAACCTCGAGTTGAGAGAAATTCTGAAAATGACATGATAGTGCAAACAGAATTTCAATCCAAAGAATACAAAAATTCAAGAAAACTCCTGCAGAATGTTGCGACAGATACCAAAAATTAATTCATACAGACCACAAAGAATAATTCTACATATGATTAAAAAATACTGAACGCTGTGAATGAAGTAAAAACAAAGGTGAAATTGCTAATTACAACTGACTAAAATTCCTACAGAATCATAAAAGAATATGGATGAATTTATAAAAAAAACGAAAAACTGTTAACTGCCCTGCAGGGTAAATAGATTCAATTGTAAATAAGGCAGTAGTCTCAATACCGGAAACTTCGTGACCACCTTATTTTGTTCGAGGTTCTGCTTTGCCAACAAAGTTCTTCAGAAGACGAAAGCATTTGGGTTCTCGTTACGAAGTTATAATAGAACCTCAACTTTGATGCCATGTACTAACTCGATTGCTGGCGCAGGCGAAAATTGCTCTTATGAATACGGTCGAGTTGCTGCGGACGCTGAGGGTATTGAAATTTGCACGTCTTATTTAAGAGAAGAGTTCGCTTGGGTAATGAGGGAGAATTATGTGAAGAGTTTCAATGATTCACTCGTTTTTTTTGGAGAATCAAGGGAAAATTTTACTTGTTTATTCCTACTTTTCGGAGAATCAAGTGAAGAATTTGAGGGTTTTACCCCTGCTTTATGGATTTGAAATTCAATAAGGCTCAAAACGATTCAACATTTTACTCAACCTGAAATAATTTATTTTAAGAAAATTATCTTACATTAATTCCTTGTACGATATAAGTTTTATCAATTGTTATTGCGTTTGCATTAACTATTCTGGTCTATGACAAAGAGATAGAATGACCCATAGGAAGTTAGACGGCATGGGACTTCGGTATTGAACCAAGAATGGGCCAAACGGCTCATTCCTATTACCTTATTCTATTCTATTCTATTCTAGGAATTTCATAACCCAGCAATGAAATTTTATTCCAAAAGCACCGGTCTAGCAACTGTGCCAGAACACATAAAACGGAGGAAAAAATCATTACAAATTTTGATAGTCTATTAATTTTCCCGAACCACTAGCGATTTATCAAGTTTCTGAAAAAATGTCGCTTTGTTTCTGTAGATATGGATAAAATTTCTATCACATGGATATTCAGGTTGGAAAATGGCAATTGTTTTTCATTAAAATCATAATTAAACCTATTTGATTATTAAATATATATATATGCCCATGATGAAAGGCAAAATTATTATCGATTATTGACGGTAGAAGCGACCTATGACAAATATCTTATATTCCTTCATGCTCAGTTTCTTTTCCAAAGGCACTTCCATCGCACAAAAGGAAAGTTAGAAAACTTTTCCGACTCTTCCATTTCAAAGCAACAAAAACTACAGAGCCCTGCCTATCATTAAACTTCTCTTGGCATTGAAGCCCAAGTTCATTTTCCTTCTTTTGCCTTTGCATTGTGCCTGTTCAGTCTATTGACCGTGGTATCATCCCCAGACGAAAATTTCTGTTTTTATACCTAACTTCACTGTCGGTATGAACTGATTCCCAGAATTTGTTGATCCAGCAGATTCTATACCTGCGTCATTACTTGTAGAAATTTTACGCATTTGGCTTTTTACCATCGAATGATCCAACAACATGAGAAGATTTATGTATGAAAGGTGCACTCCGTACTTGAACATGAACGTTTATTCATTTTTGAAGGCGGTTCTAATACTTTTCAAAATCACGTTACATCAAATAAAATTAAAAGAAACATAACGAACATAATCATGTAACTTTCGTAGCGGCGTCGATCACCTCCTAGTGAATGAAAGCGAAGGAAAATAACAATTCAAATTTTCCTCTCCATGTAACTGTACGCACAATAAATTCTTACAGCCAGTGCTGTTTACTCCGCAGAGGAGAGCCGTGGAATTTTCAAGGACACTCAAGTCCTGAATATGATCAGAAACACTCAGTCAGACGACCTTCCGTACGACCACAAGAAGTGGAAAAGAAAAAAGTTCAATAATAATTCCCTTTATGTCTCACTGCACAAATTTTACTATTGTTTACAGTATTTTTTAGAGTCGGTATTGAATGTTGCGCAGCACAACATTCAACGTGGGTAGAAATCGCTCGCCCAGGTGACCTTACTAAAATAAAATGAAAATTCAGTCATATTTTTTTTAAATTTAGACTCCAACGCCCAGCAGCGTCCAAAGAAGTGGCTGTTTTCGCCTGCCGAGTTCCTGGACCGGAGATTTTATATTGCTGTTAAATTGAATCATTCTGGCCGAGTCTCTAAGAAAGCGTACTTTTACAACAAAAACAGAGGCATCGACCTTGCTCGTTGAAAACTGAAAGAGCAGTAATTGGGCAGGAACAATAAAGTATTGAAATTGGGCAATTTACCAAAGTCGACGCTGATTTTCCTGCGTTCCGGGTTCTAAATTCCGTCTAAGCTACATTATTCAGAAAGTTTTCCTCCCTGTCTCGTGATCAAGTCTAAGACTGTACCAAGTTCTATCGATTAGCATTCGAAATTAAATTTTGTAGGGGAATTGGAGTATTATTTAATATAACCAGCAAGGCAATCACAATATTTCCCACCCTTTGGCGAGTGACAGGAACTCTAGGGCCACCCAGCAACCATCAACCGTGTATCCTTGAGATCATACGATCCATTTAAATACTCTAAGAGACAGAATTTCCTTGTATTCTTGTTTGTCATATGAGCGACATTATGAATTAGTTGTACAGTAGTAACTGCATCTCATCTAAACGAGGGAGATTTATGTAAAGAGTGTAATCAAAAACAAGCACTCATTACAGCCGTAGATCATCATGTGTTTCCGTTACGACCCACTGTAAAGTCAGCAACAATTGTCACAGGAATTAGTTGTGAGGCAAGTTTTCAAATTCAGTAAACATTGTTTGTCGGTGATTTTCCATTTTGGTTATTTTCATATTTAATGCACGTTTTTAAAAACAAACCTCGATAAATTTCATAATTTGAAGACTCTTTGAACTGCAGTGTGAAGAGGGAAAAATTCTCTAATTTTTTTCGAGTGTTGGTTGCTTTTACTTGCTCCGTTGTGTTCTGTGATATAATGACCTAAATTATCCTTCCTACTGCTTCCTGCTATTGACGGTGTTTTGGTAAAGTGCATGTCACTGTTTCAGTTCTATAATACTAAGTGCAAGTAATGGACAAATGGACTTACTTACTTATTAGTAATTGACTAATACCAGCTGTTTATTTGAACGTTTGTGAAAAATGACTTTCTCGTAATATAAGTCTAGATGCAATAGCTCTGTACAATATAAGTTTTTATCTATTTTATGAATACATTTCGTAGTTGCTCCACTTCTGTTATCTCTGAAGAATTTTACAACTGAACGCCTCCATGCCTGCAGTAATGATGCCAGTGCTTCTATTGAGACTAAGATCGTTGTGCAGATTGTTCTGCAATTTCGAACACGATTAGAATATTTTTCGAATGTTAAATCATTTTAAATACACGAGCCAGATTATGTTGAAAACTGTAGTTTACCATAAGTTTATATGTTAACAAGATGGAAGTTCAATACTTTTACTATATTAGTTCATCTAATTCGATAGATAAACAGTTCACTTTGCAATCCTTTAAACCTTTACAACCAATTTTTTTATCACCCTCTATTAATATTTCTTGGAATAACTTCATGGAAATTTTCACATTGTGAAATAGGTGCTCGTATATTTAGCTTGCTATTATGTTCAAGGTTTGTAAACCCAGGAATAGATTTATGGGAATACTAATTTGAAGCTAGTTATGCAATAGTAATAAAACTAGCACAGTGAACCTGTGAGTATTTTTTGTATTTTGTACAATACAATATGCCAGTTCAACGTCATAAAATAATATACTTATTCTTCGACTGTCTATTACTAAGGAGAGACTAGACTAGGAACAGAATATTTAGGTTTTCTGTTACGTTATTTCAGTTTCTTAAATTTAATGTAATTTTTTTATTTGACTCATTCGATTGGTGTATATGTCAATAAACATCTAAATCAAATTAAAATATATGAGAAATGGGCAGTCAAAGAGTGAAAACATTTTTTGATCACTGTGTATATTTAATTTGTAATTATTTATATGTAGAACATACTGTTAATTATTCACCTACAAATCCCTACGTATGGTACGTTACGCGCGTGAACAAGCTCAGAAAATTAGTAATTTTAAATGGAAAATGCTTCTCGTCAATTGCAGTAAAAACTTGGTTTCACTACTCTGTCACGATATAAACTATAAAATATTGGGGCTGTAGTTTTATCTTCAAAGCCACAGTTTCTTTATTTTTTGGTGTACAATATTAAGATTGGTGTTTGAGTAACATTGTCTGATCTTGTTGATGCGACTAATACCATAAATTATTATTATTATTATCATTATTATTATTTCGTCTGTTTGGATAGCGAGAGTACAAATCAATACACCGGAATTATACAGTGATAAATCGAAATTCCTACTCGTCAGTCCATAAATTTAGCTTAGTCCACTCGAATTTCATTTCAAATTGATTAGTGCAAAATACAAAGAGCATAGCATGACCTTTGAATCGCCACGCTGGTGCAGAAAATGGTATGCATGTACAAACATATGCTTAATTTAACGCTCTACCCAAGTAAAATTCTGTCTGAGAACTTTTTGTGATGATTTCAGAACTGTGTTGGTGAATAAAAAATTTTTTGTTTAAGAGAACGGCCTTCGGTAAAAATTTTTTCTTTTTCAGAATTTTGTTTTTCTCTGCGTAATTTTTTTCGTAATATTTTGTCCAGTTGTTAAAACTACAGATATATAATGTATAATGTAATAATGTAATGTAATGTAATATAATGTAATGTGTATA
>VCRD01000735.1:173666-216228 GCA_006783055.1 Trinorchestia longiramus
TATATATATATATATATATATATATATATATATATATATATATATATATATATATAATCATACATACGGACTCTAATAAATTTTTCAGGTTGTCGACGATGTACGTGTTTTTACTTTAAAGAGTGGGGTATGTGCCAGATCAAATAGCTTTCCATTGTTCCAAGGTTAATTTCTTACTTGAGGTACGTATAATATAAAATTCTAATACATAGAATGGCACCAGGTGAATGGTTTGGATTTCCGTACAAGAAGAAGCCTAAGACATTGATACTAAAAAAAATTTTAGTAAAAGCTCTGACTGATTTGACAAAAATATGATGTGAATGTTTCTTAGTAATCTTATTATAATTTTACTAGTTCCTTCCTTAGTTAGTTAGTACGTTACGCTTTCGTCGAGTTTGCTGTATCATAGCTACCGAATTCCGTACTGTAACATTAAAAGATGGCCTTTACATGCATTGATATGCTTGACATTTTATATCAACTTCTCCTAATTGTTAAAACATATATTTAATCGGAGAACCATAATTTACATAAAAAACTGTCACAATGGAGCGAAGATTGGAAGCTGCTTGCGATAGAATGAGACTTTACAGGTAGACAATAAGGAATGAACAACGGCAGGAAATCCTTGAGAGGGAGAGGCAACGTCAGCAAGTGAGGCGAGCTGCAATGAACGATGTACAACGTGAAGAGTACCGCGAGCAACAAAGAAATTTATCACAACAAACAGGGAAAATATGGATGAGGAACAGCAGGCACAGTGCCTTGAGCGGCAGAGAAATTTATTTCAGCAAAGAGAACAGAACATGAATGAAGAAGGCAGAATGAATTATCATCAAAACCAAAGAGAGAGATATAAGCAGAGGATTGAAAATATGAATCTTGGTGAAGTTAACCATTTAAGGCCAAATCAATTGCAAAGACAGCGCATCAGAAAAAATGGACCAATATATTGCTCCTTCCGTGGAATTTCCACGGGTCCTGCTAGTATCAATTAATTGCCTTGTGCATAGTTTTTGCCCGATACTAATACAAGAGAAAAATTTTGAACATTTGGCAAGGGAGACTTCTCGGTATTCGTTTCAAATTTTAACCAAATTCTGTTGCTGCCTACAATATATTTTCTTCGTCATTCTAGCATTGAGTAATTGCCTGACCTCTAGCAATAAAGATTTTTTATTTAATACGTCTCTCGAGCGGAATTAGGAGAAATGTTGTAATTAGAGACCGAACACAGCGCAGGCTAATTCAAAAATTGCGCAGCAATTACTGTATCCTGGCTACGTCAGCATCCTGCTGCTCATTCATATGTCAACGAAAGAACATTGAATGTAGTCCTTCACACCGAAGCTTATAACTTTTGAAAAGTTGGAGGATTGCGGTTGCCGTTTTTTTATCATTATCATGGTTATGAAAAGCAGACGGACCAATTCAAATCCATCACGATGGGCAAGTTTTATCAATGATCTAATTTCAGTAGAATGTATTTCATTTCAGTTGCCCAGCAATAAAAATACTCTTTGGTAGTTGGATTTTTTGTTCAGTTCGAGGAAAATATCGATACGCAAGCTTGGCCAAGTAAAGCGTGCCTTGGGACCCTCCAAAGCTTGGTGTTAACGACTCGTCTTACGCCTCAGGGACTCTATAAAGCTCTTCTTGAATTGCTCGTCTATTTGGCCCCAAGAATGTGCTCCCTGTTGGAACAAATTTTGAAAATGTACTCCAAAAATGCATTCGTTCTGGAAAGAAAATTTGAAAATCACGAAGCCGGAAAGACGTGGACAAGCAACAGCGAAGGTCTCCGGAGATTCAGGAGATATAAACTCGACTCCGTATTTACTTTAGCTAAACTTGCCTGGACTCCACGGACTCTGAAGTCAAATTGTTGCTTGTCATCCGGAACACAAAGTAATGTTTTACAGAAACTGTGAACAGGAAGCCTGACTACTGCGAACGATACCTTAACATCTCTTGTTAGGGCATACGAATCAATTCGGTCTCATAACTGCAAAAGACTTTGATTAAACGATTAATGAATGTCATTGCATAAGGGTTGCTAGGACGATCTGCAATCTAAGCTCCTAATCAGGCAGAAGCCACTCGTCAATTGTAAGATTTAATGTCGTCTCTGAAGTTTGTAATGAGGAATTACTGTCTCATTCAAAAGAGATTTCAAGTAGGGTGGAAATTCACGTCTAACTAAAGGCTGCAATCTTCCTTTGTTACAGCAATTATTGAATTTGCAGTACCTTTGTTCTTCAGAGGGGAATGTTTGGCGGCACAATTAAGACATGCATTTATTTCACCTCAGTGATGTTACAGAATACTTCTTTTATCTTATTCTTCATTACCTGCTCTTAATACCAAGACCTCGACATCTCTGCGATTCTGTGTAACTTCAGCATTATTGAGCTGCCTTGTTAGACATAATTATTTCATTTCTTCTTTGTTATATTTTTCTTCGGTATACCTTCTCTCGTAAGTCTACTCAATAAGTTTAGTTTTTATACGTTCATGTACTCTCTCTCTCTCTCAAATTAAGAAGCCTTGCATTTCTTTGAGATTGTGATTCATTTACACGTAGGTTTACCCTTTGTCTTCTACTTTCCAGTCTTACATTGCTTTAGACTTAATTTTCATTGTCTCAAAGTTGTGGCATTTGATTTCTCATGGCATCTAATCATGTATTTCTTTATTTTTCCCTTTCACTTTGCCTTCTAGCAGCTATTCTAATTTTTTTTACAATCGCATAGCACATAATCTGTCATGTGACAAGCTAGTGTGCAATCTCTTTCTTTCTTCTCAGACTGCATCTTGTTGTTGTCGAGATCTGTTTTTACTTTGCCTTTTCTTTATTTCCTTTCCCAGTTGACTTCGCTTTTCCAAAGGAGTTTCCATGTTGAAGGAGAAGAAGTCTAATAACGAAAAAAATGTCCTATTTCACAGTAATAAGGCGCTTTAGGTATCCACAATACCTAAATTTCAGGAATGAAAATTTTCTCTTACATTTCCCTTAGGGTGTGTCATCAAAGACACGTTCATGAATGCGCAGTGGCTTCTATTATATAGGTTTCATTAGGACAGTTTTCATTTCGTCTATTTAAATTAATTGTTCCTTTTCATTACAACTGTCAGCTCATCAAGCTACAGACTTCATAGAAAAGTATTTTTTTGGCATGTTAATTAAATTTCTTTTTTTTCAGGGTCAGATAATGCTCTGTTTATTCTTTCGGATTAATATAAATTTTATTAATTCTTGTGAAATATTCCGCCTATGTCAAACGTCCTCAGGCAAATGTCATTAAAAAATTGGGCTTTCAAAAAGTTTGCATGATGAGTTACCAGGCCCAAAACTTTTCAATTTGATTTCAAAACATCTCAAATTTTCTTCCTTGTTTTGTATCATAAAATCCTCATCATTTATGCAAAGGGAGAGAAGAAGCACTTTTCCAGTCAATAGACAAACATAAAAACGGATTCAGGAGTTTTTTGTGTTGTTCTAGAGCGCATATTCTTTTAAATAGATTCCGAATACATAGTCTAGCACGTCGCCATCTGTACAAATGGGAAGAGGTGCTAGAGAGAAAGGAAAAATAGTCACTATGACATATCAGGGGTTAGCCACTGTAAGATGGTGATCCCTATGGCGTAAATTTACTCTTAGTAGACGCCTTTTCTACGTTAAGGAGAATTATGTGCAATTAGAGGGAATTCATGATTTTTTCAGGGGGTGGTTGAAGTATGTAATTTGAATTAAAGGCCTCATCGCCTTTCGACTTAGGGAAGAGCACCGTAATCCAAAATAATGGAAAATCATGGTTTATGAATGAACTTCGGTGATGTATAACAATATTTAATGCTTCAATAATCATAAACACAGAGGATAATTTAACGCACGTCGTTGGACAGGTTGACTTGATTAGTAAGTTTATGCAAGCGGCATAATGATGTCCAGTCGGAGCAACTTTGTATGAAATTCTGCTTAGCTGTCGAGGTATTTTTTTAAATCGTCAAAGCTTGGCTATTTCGAAATGATTGTGTAAATTTCATCCCAAGGGTCAACAAAAAGTTAATTGGCTGATATAACGAGTTGTTTTTCGATTGCTGTACATTTTTCTGAATAAATTTTCATGTATGCTCATAAGCTACTAATAATTTATTTACATTGATGGTACTCAATTAGGACAAAAAAACAGTGTTTTAAGTATTAAAATAACGTACACTGGGTGCAATATATATGTGCGAGTATATGTTTGCAATACCTCAGAGGAAATATTGCACATATGAGTCTATACCGTGTTAGTATAAACGATATATTCTAGCTGTATAAAAAGGCGAAAAAATAAATAGATCTTTTCTACTAAAAACAGAATATCTCTTACATAGATTCATTACTGATGGTGCATGCATGACTAAATGATCAAACTGCTAGCTGACTCTTGGTCGTAAAAAAATGTTAAACTAAATATTATTAAAAAGGGGAAAAAACTCTATTTTGTAAAGACATCAATTTGTTTTGCTTCATTAGAAAATTTTCAATTTCACAGCTCAATCGAAGTTTCTACAAGGTTTGAGCAAATACAGGAGCAGTACCATTAACTTTTCATAATTTATCACATGAAGGCGACGTGTCATGTCTATCCTGATTGGACCTCACTTCAAGACTGGCAGCAAAATTAACACAATGTGCGAATTAAATGACAAAAATTCGCTTTTTCCTGAACTAGATACTCCTATGGACGAGTATCTAGTGTGCATAAATAACCATCATTGCCAAGCAATCGAACGCAACGTTAACGCGTTATCGTTATGCAAACAGTTATTTTTAAACAATTCAGCTTTTGAATTGATGTTAAAACGCTGAAATTGCTGCATGGTTTTTTGTGTGGTGAAAGCTGGTCTGACTCGTTAATATAAGAAGTTCACTAGTCTTGTGGCGTAGTTTGTGCACGAAGACTGAAGTGAATACGTAAAAGACTCCATTCAACATGTGTTTAGAAACGCACGTAATCGAGAGCGGGTATATTAGTTCAAAAATGTAGGATTGCGCTCGATTTCGTACTTAGTCGTAAAATCGGAAATTGCAGGATTATTTGATCAGGCCAAATTTTTAACAATTTATAATTGCGTGCGTTTTAATTAACCGCTACCGTCGCCGCTCGTTCACTTCCTTGCAAAAATATTCAGAATTTTCGTCTGAAAATTTCCACATAATAACTCCAAAAATGGTCATAATTTAACTCTGTTGGAGAGATCCAACAAGTCCGACGAGGCTGCTTCATAATCGCAGAGCAATATCGCATGCAAAATTTTATTTTTGCGACACATTCGCCTCTAAAAAATTAATTTGAAGATACGTCGAAATTTGCAACGACATGCCGACAGTGCTCGGACGGGACTGTTATAATGGAAGAATATAATTGGGCCAAAGAATTCCGCTAGCTGTTTCCAGCATTTCTCTCACTGCAGCATAAACATTTTGCAAAATGGTGCCATCGTTTTAACACCATGTCTTGTCTGAAGTAGAGTTGTTTTGGAAGAATGGAATTAATCTCCTAGAATTTTGAAGCCTTGAATGTAGTAATCATTCGTTTATTGTTTTGTTTCATATTTTCAGGAATAATTCATAATTTCATTCGTGTTTTGATCAAGTTTGTAATGACACAAGAATACCACCTCTGATAAAGCACAAGCGAAGCACATCACGCAAATTAGGAGAAAGTCTCCCTGAATTGACAATCACAACACCAAAGTGAGTTAAGTTCCTCTTCTCTTTATCGTACTTTCCAAATTCGAACCTCGAAATGTGATGTTTGTCCTACAAAATAGTCTCCTAGACTTCGATTTTAGGGAAGCACTCATCCTTGCTTGAGCGCAGAATACATTTCAATGTAAGACGACCTGGTACGTAAGGCTTGCTTAGAGTTCCACTGACTCTTTCCCTGCTATGAGAAAGTAAACGTAGCTTTAAGACTTGCGTTTTCTTTTTATCTGCTTGGCTTTACTACTCATTACTACTCTTTCAGTTTACTCTTTACTACTTGGCTTTACTACTCTTTCAGTTTACTCTTTACTACTTGGACTAACTACTCTTTCAGTTTACTCTTTACTACTTGGCTTTACTACTCTTTCAGTTTACTCTTTACTACTTGGCTTTACTACTCTTTCAGTTTACTCTTTACTACTTGGCTTTCTCAAGGATTCATTGAGTATTTTGATAACAGGTTTCGTTCAGTGATGATGTGAAGGTGTGGCCAGACTTGATCGTCGGTAATCTTATCTTATGCAGCAAGATCAAAAGCCAGTAAAGATTTAGAATCGAGTGAAAAATTTTACTCGATTTTGAGATTCCCATTTGAAATTAGCAGCCGATTTTTCTTTCATTTCGTGCTTAGTAAATTCAAATCTGAAGTTGTGCATGTCAACTCTTGTTTCATGATGAGAAATTGCTTTCAGTCTTTTTCTCAGTAAATACACCTTGTGAGAAATTTCTGCATTTACACTTAATTTCTTTTTACAGATATCCTTTTTATAGATATCCTTTTTATTTATCTCTTTCAACGTACTCTGTTTTAGAATTATCGATACTTTTGAGAAAGTTTGCTTTCCTATTTTTTAAGCAAATTTTCGACTGAACTGTCCAGGAACGATCATTTCGACACTCTTTGTGTCTATACCTCCCTCTCAAAACTTTTTCTAACCACCTTATTAACACGTTGACTCCGATTGCCTGATTGGTGTAAAACTTCACTTTGTACGCATAGTCACTAGAAGGATCTGAAAAAATTACAGAACCTAACCTAAGTGGTAAACATACGTACCACTTCGGAGTGAACGTGTTAAATTAAGACACTCCGCCAGACGTAACATTTCATACAAGGATTCAATATATTTCTCTACCTAAAACTCATATTTTTCCAAATTTCAAGTTACTCTGCTCTCGCGTCCTCCATTATTTTTCAGCTTATGAAAAGCAAATCCAGATTAAATAGCAAGTGCTCCACACAGCACAGTTACAGGGTCGCTACGAACTCCGCAGATTAGGCCTCACCCGCGTAAACATCTTTGGGAGCACAAGGACTATATCGCCCGCAATCTACGCTCGGTAGGAATAGCATTATCAAGCATCCGCCGCTTGCTTCCGTGTTATTCTGGAACCCTGATCAACTTATTCCATTGTATTTGCTTGTTTAGGAATCGCAATTCTCGCCTTAGCTTAAGTGGAATATTAAAGACTAAGCTGGCAGATTCCTTAATAATGTATGACCTCGCTGTGGCTGAATGTAGGCTTAAAAGTTCTGGAAAACTCTCGTAACGAGATTGCACTTCAGGCTATTTCTTTCTAAAGTCTTAAATTGTGTATTTTTATATTAAATCCTAATAGTGAACATTGTAAATCAGATTGGACTCCTGAAGTCAATTTTATTAGGTTTGGTACTAAAATTAAATGCGTTATTTTTTCAATATCATATATGTTTTATTCAGCAGATAAGAATAACTATTTTGTAAATTTTTGGCTAAAATTTAGTAAGTTTACTAACAGAACAGGAGTGAATGTAGCGAGTAGCAAAAAATAAGAGAAACATCGTTATACAGGGTGTCCATAAAGTCTCATATAAAAGTCTCTCATAAAGTCTCAACAGCACATCTTTCACAAACATGATCCCTCAAACACACAAATACAAAATGTATTTAAAAACTATAATAAACACTAAATACAATAGAACAAATCTGAATAAAATATTTTATCAATTGCATATATTATAAATTTTTGAAATGATAAAGAAATTTTATGGACACCCTTTACATTTTAATATTCAACTGAATACCATGTCTTGACTCCATGTCGTAACTAAGCGTTATAACTCAGTGTCGTAACTAAGCGTTATAACTCGTTGTCGTAACTAAGCATTATAACTCGGTGTCGTAACTAAGCGTTATAACTCGGTGTCGTAACTAAGCGTTATAACTCGGTGTCGTAACTAAGCGTTATAACTCGGTGTCGTAACTAAGCGTTATAACTCGGTGTCGTAACTAAGCGTTATAACTCACCGTAACTAAGCGTTATAACTTGGTGTCGTAACTAAGCGTTATAACTCGGTGTCGTAACTAAGCGTTATAACTCGGTGTCGTAACTAAGCGTTATAACTCGGTGTCGTAACTTTGAGTCGTAACACGTTCTTTTCGTCCACCCAGCGACTACATACAGCACATGATGCATTCATACAATCAATATCTTTAAATTTCTCCGAGTTAACTTCGTTCTTTACATGAGGAAAACGTGACGAAACAAAACAAACGGGAATGTTTCGTTCTAATTAAGTTCCATTACAAACTCATCACAACAATTTGATCTTTAAATTGTAATGCTTCTTTGGAGGCATAATATCTGGTCGTCATGAAAACTGTTTTTGAAACCGAGAAATTCTTTTAAAACCCATGAATTTTTCATGAAAGACATGAAATTCGTTTTCAAAATCACTCATATTCCCGAGTATCCTCTCGTAATTCATTTCCGAAAGTTACTCGTCACCAGTTACAAAATTGCCTTTGAAATATTGTGTTGTAATCCCATTTTAATGTTTGTAGAGAAGACAAAATTGTGATGATAAATTCTGAATTTATCGATAAATTTAATCGAAACAAATTTATGCATGCAAAAAACTTCTAGGCACTACCGAAAGATTTACAGAAACAACAATGTTAGATGTCAGAGTTAGAGTTAACTAAAATCTTATCGCTACAAAATCTCATTCGTTCTTACGTTAGAAAGACTCATTTACTCATAAACATTCTGGTTCAGAATGCATCATGATGCATGGCCTCATTTAAACAGCGTTTTCTTACAAAACCAAAGCTCTTTGCAGTACAAAGCAACGCAGAAAATCAATTTAGTTTCATTCTGAACTCAACACAGAGAACCATCGATTTTGTGCACATCTACTCTCAGTCTTTTTAAAATACTTGCAGAAAATAGCATTCTCTTCAGACCTTAATGTCTGCAGTAGTATCTTTTTCAATAATTCTGAAAGGAAAACTCCAGCACGAACATAAAGCAGTTGTTACATCGTAAGAATTCGCCACAAAGGTTTGTTGAAAGCAAATATTGCATCGAAGGTAAATAATACCCTTCTGGCCAAATAATAAACTACGGAGAGCAGAGTCTTTTATAACATTCATTCGATGTGTTGTTTGCCTCATCTATATTAAAAACATTGTTCCGAAGATATCTTGGTTCGAGACGTTTAAATTTTCTCTGAGATACATGTAGATGCCAATATTTTTCATCCGTTTTGAAAGCCACACTGATAATTTCTGAGAAAAACATAAATGTATGTTGATTGTTGAATGAACCGAACTGTTATTAGTGCAGTGAATTGTTTGAAGAAATAGTATTATTAGAGTGTTGTACGCATCAATCAATCCTCAACCATGAATTAAATAACTCTGCGAGTTGCAATCTCCGACCGATTAAAATGGGAATTAATTATATGATACAATAAACAATAATAATAAATTCCTCTTGTGCTGTTGCAACACGCGGGAAAAAATTGGAAAATATTAATTTAGATAATTTAACGTGAATGAAAATAAACCATATTAGGCTAACAAGTTTAAATCCATTGTATTACACACTGAAGCTCAGATCAGACTCTGAATGACTTCTAATGAGCCGTACAACAAGAAAGTTTTTCTCTTCGCTCGCAAAAGGCAGAACCGAATTCCATCTTCTTAAATCCGCGTTCCACAGCCGTTCCGTCCGAATGTATTTCTTGTGTATAAATCCACCGAACTGTATTTTTCAACAAAGCTTTAAAAGATTTCTTCCCAGCGGTGTAAATCCACGAGTGTTTTGTTGGACCGTTGCTGGTCGTCGAGTTAATTCTAAATTTCCTGTATTTTCGTGCACAAGCCTGCGCGTCTTCGAAACGAACGTCAATCAAAGTTACCTTTCTAATCTAATCAAAGTTACCTTTCTTTTTAAATCATGGTGTAATGTAAAACATATTGGAGTATTCAGTTTTATGAATTTTAAATAGAGCAATCAAAGCCTGAAATGGGTAGTCGAAGACCTGCAATTTCATATTGTTTGTCAGAGTGACCTGAGAGTTGATTTTATTCGTGTGAGATTGTAGAGAAAGGCAAGAAGAGAGACAGATGGTCCAGGAAAAGACTTGGAATAACCCTAAGAGCGATATTTTCTCCGCTTGGAGTAAGTTGGAAACGCTTTCTTTTGAATGTTATGCGAAAAAGTGGAAATTGTGTCTTCAATTTTAATATTCGAGGTGTTCTCTACGATATTTAACGGTGGTTTTATCAACTGAAGGCAAAATTTCAGATGTGGTTATTGTTGTACATGAACTTTTTGTATGTTAACGTAGAAAATCGTTTCTTGGGAGCTAGTTGGTATGTACAGGGTGCGGCAACATGACTTTTTTACAAAGCGCTTTGCTTTGAAAAAAGGAAGCTAAGTTGCTGTACTCTGTAGTAGTAAGCATCCTAATCTACCTGGAATAGATTCAGCTGCAATCGTTGTTAAAATTTGTTTATGCTTTTAGTACAATGTAAGGTTATCTTTTGTATCGTCCCTAACTTCTTTAAAGTCTTGGTTGTGTTTGGTGAACAACTTCTGTTCTACCCAGTATGCTTGTTGCTGTCTTTGCCATTTTCCTCTCGTGGAGGGTGTGCTGGCAGGGGTTTGCCCTGAGCAACGTTAATGAATTCACCAGCATTAGCGCAAACAATCTCTTGTGGGTTTTAACTAATGAGTTAGGTGGTTGTCAAATAAGCACTTAAATGTGTAAATGGTTCTTGATTGTATCATTTATGTATCGAGTCATTGAAAAATTATTGACTTCCTTTAAAGTCATCATGACTGTTACAGTAACCTTAGTTTCATATTCTATTTCCGCTGTCCAATGAGTCTGCGACGCATCATTTCAGCGAACTCCTGCCAGTGTACAGTCATTTCAGTCTCGGTCCTATTTCTTCATTTCCACAGGGTAAAACAGTCTTTATTGATTGAAGCGCTGCTTACAAAACGGATATGGCCTGGTACCTCCGCACTATAAGTGTAATATTCTTTGTTCATTTCTTCGGGCCGAAATTGCTCATTCATTGTAGTCCAATGTTTCAGCGTAATAACGATAATTGAATTTTCACATTCATTTTGAGTGTATTCGAATAAATTTGAGTGCAGCATATCAGTCAAATTCCTCTAATGAGGATTTTGTTTATCAACTAAATTAAAATGTATAGGTTAAATCGGAGGTATCCATGCTTAGGACCGCATAACTTTAACCCTTTCGGTCCCGACGGCATCTCTGGTAGCCGCAGTCATTTTTCGCCTATTAAGATGCAGAGCAACACGTGTGTCTGTGCAAACGCTGGTAGGGCAGTGCAAGCTACAGTTTGATCAGGACAATGCAGTGACCGTAAAACATCACAAAACAACTTTTTTTAAATTTGATGTTAAATATGTTGAAAAGGTTCTGATATTTGCATCATGGTACCGAAAGGGTTAAAATGCATTTCAAATGATTGACTTTTTCATTTGCCAAAAATTTAACTTTTAAACTGTTCACTTGGGTTCCTTGAGAAGGCACCACGGCTCACATATCGGAATCATGGCTTTCATTTAATTTTTTAAAAAGTAATTTTCTCAGCGTCTTTGAGGCACCAGAATCTGAACAACTTCGTTTGAACGTTCTTCGTAGAGCAGCAAGTTTCGGTCTCCTGTAAAATTTTCATGGGGGTCGTTAATGAACTTCCATGAGATTTTTTCGTGCTCTATTGCTTCATTAAAAGCATTAGGTGAACATTCAGTGGTCGGCATCACCCCGGTCGGGTTGAAAGCCTAACTCTTTTCCTCATTTTCGTAGAATGAGCACTGAAGAACTGAAATACTGGCTCCGTGCTGCATTCTGCAGTGTTGTATATTGAGCAATACGCAGGGCGGCCATTAAACGACAGTCTCCATGAAGTAAGACTTTTTAGGTGAACCATCAAATAATTTTATAAATCTCAAATTAAAATTTCATTAAAAACTTTCAGGATTTGTTTCATCACTGCAATGATACAATCAATCACTAAATTTGTTCACTAGTTCACGAATCACTTCTTCTGCATGACTGGATTTCCTATATTTTTTTGCAGATTATACTCTAATTTCATTATATTCTGCTGTTTTGGCTCATTATATTCCATAAATATGCATTCTTGGGTGAACAGTTTTCTCTTAAATTCTAGAGAAAAATGAGAATAATTGCGTAGCTAACTAAAGGCGTATTAAAAATGACAAAATTTCAGTTCATTCTAGACTTTTGTCCTTCCAATGTATTTAGATTGCTGTATAATTAGTAAATAATATCATTACGAATACAAAACAATACTAGACATTATACAGGGTGTCTCAAAAAAATGTACTCACTCTATAACCGTTGCTAACATGCTGTCTTCTTTGTGTTGCAGGTGTGAGGTTCGAACCTTTGCGAACATGATTAAATGTGATTAAAGAATCATGTTCGCAAAGGTTCGAACCTCACACCTGCAACACAAAGAAGACAGCATGTTAGCAACGGTTAAAGGGTGAGTACATTTTTTTGAGACACCCTGTATTTTAAAATTAGAATATGTTGACCTGAATTGACGTATTTATCACCAAGATTTTTCAACTGGTCTTTTTCGGCCTCTCTGTAGCAACACTCCATTGACTTTTAATAATGCTTGGGTGCTCTACAGAGCTCGTAAATCTCAATCAAAGTGAGAATCATCACGACTAAAGATGGATGAATGCTTGAGAAAGCATTAGCTTAATTGTTTTTAATACTCATGGTAACCTTAATAGAGAATAAATTTAACGATAAATATTTCTTGTGATGGTAGGAAAAACGTATTTTGATTCAATATTGATAAAGAAATAACGCGTCTTTGTTCAAAAGAAGAACACTAAGACAACTATCCCACTCGGTCATATACGAGTATGTACAGCACTTGAAAAATTGTATGCAACTAGAAACTTGTTTGTTTTTTGAATAGCAATTAGAAAACTTTTTGAGCTTATGAAAACAAGGAACGTAGAGCATTATTTAAAATATCTTGTCGCAAAACGGGAGAAAATTTGAACGTTTAAACAGACACGCATCTGTAGTAATGCAAAAGAAAGAGACAGAAAGTGACTCCAGCGCCCCAAATTGTGCAACGAATAGGTATCGATGGATCGGGATCTCTACTCGAGATGGGTTAAGAATGAACGAGTCACACTAACTGAAATTGCAAAGAAGAAAGAACACAACTTTTGGATTACGAGTGTCGTCATATTTATTGATAACCATTGACTTGAAATAGAAAATGTACTGTTGGGTATTCGTAAAATAAAGTGTCTAAAATTCTTGATTGGGCCATCTTTGGTTTGAACCGGCGAGGAAGCGTGGCGTATAGATTTATGATACAGAGCTCAGAGTGCTCAGAAAACATGCCTCTCTATCTGTACGGTAATCAATGTCTCCTTTCTACGCACAAAACGAGTCCCTCCCGGACGATAACTGTATCTGCATAGCTGGCTGTTTATATCCATTGCTTGTTATGTAATCACGTTGGAACCCTCGTAGAGTAAGGCTCTTATAGCATAGGTACGATAAGAAATCGATTATGGCTACATCAGTGATGTCAGAAAGTGGGAGTAACGAACTGTTCTCGACGTTCGTAGTGATTTAACTGTCTCACTCTACAAACTTTGTTTTGTAGCTGTACCACGCAGAACACCACCACTCTGCTCTGCTACACGATCGACCAATGAGCAGGCCAGCTCCGGTGGCTAAGCCACCGTAGTCGAGTGGTCTGCGGCCCGTGTTCTGTATCGGGTCTCTGCTTGTGCAGAAAGACTGTGGGTTCGAAACCCGGCAATGAATACGAGCTGTTTCTCGTTTCACGCCGTGAGCTCGCACTTATCGGTAAGCCCTCAACTCCCCGCCCATGGACACATCCCAGGATCGTCGCATGGAGCTCACCATCACCCTTACTCTATGAATGTTAACCTTAAGAATTTGAAAAACCAATGTACTAAATATCTATGTACTGTGTACTTGATTGGAAATAAAGATTGTTTGTTTGTTTTGTTTGACTGAGCCCAGCCAAACACCTATATATGGCGCCTGTCTGACCCAGGCTGGTCTTCCCTATTGGTACCGACCAACCGACCGGCTGGTCACCCCCTACTGAGCGCACACAAAGTCCACAACACCACCAAGACCTCTCCTTGCCTGGACTCCACTCACAGCCGACAGGAAAGCGAAGGAAAAAGAAACCAGCCATCCCGACTGAAAACAGGATGGGCGCAAACAACACACATTAAGAACTCTATACTCTCCAACTCTCTACATTCCTGCAGTCTGTCGGCAAGATGTCAGTACTCGACGTCAAGGCATGGACAATGAAAGAGGCTTCATCGTATAGAATATTCAAATACCTATATACAAGCTATTAAACTCATGTTTCTTTTATTTACCTTTTCTCCTGTTGGGTGCCTCGACAGTTCCTTACTCCTTAAGACGCTCACTCCGAGTAGGACAAAGGATAAATATATTCAATGTGTACTTGAAGATAAGAGACGTCTGAGAGTTGGGACTGAAGAGTGATACTTAGAGGTCATCATACGCTTTTATTACCGTAGTTCTTATATTGGAAGGTTTTGCGTGTGAAGTGCTCAGAAAAACTCTTATAGTCGGATCTGTTATCTGTGATGTTGGGTTATATATGTAGTTTGAAGATAGTGTCTTTGTTGGGAAAGCTTGCTTATCAGTCAAAAGTCCGTAGTCTATCGACACTCCGACAGTGCTGGTAAAAGGGAAGAAGGAAACATTGGATTGTCGATGCGCACGTGAACCCCTGGGTCGAATATCTGCACTGCTTATTGCGTTTTACTTCTCGAGTCACTAGATTAAATAACAATTCTCAAAGCTTGTATTGCTCTGTCTCCAGAAATAGTAATTGACAGATAACTTCTTTGTTTTTTTCATCCAGAAATCATAGCGTTGAGATGTGTATTCGAATTACACCATGATTGGTACTTATTTTCATCCTAATGAGCTCATTGTAAGTTACTCCATAATTTTGTTGAGTTAAAACTGAAAATAACACTGCTATCACTGCATTGTTCTGTGCTGTTTTATTTGATAAACAGCTGATACAATGTTTGCAAACAAACTAGTACCTCGATCACTCATATATGTAACCTGGATCCAGGAGTTCTTTCAGATCACTTTAAAAGTCAATCTAGCTGGAATCACTCTGAGTAACATTTAGATCACTTTGATACGACGCCTCTAGTTGCGAATATGGGGTGTCATATGTCTCGATACGATAAGTTTAAGGAAGAGAGATACACTAGCTTCTTTCGTCGGATTGTTATTCATAACATAGACCAAGATCAAGACCTGCACATACGGCACACAAATAATTTTGAAAAAACAAAAGAATAATATGGTAAAATATATATAATGCGAAAACGCAACGTTACAAAATAACCCATAAATCTACGTTCTAAGGTACAGCAATGGGTTTTCTCAAGTTAATTACTGCTTTGCCTAGGCAATTACAACACACGATTGATCCATTTTCGAACAGTCGCTACCTTAACAAAACAGATAGCACGACGCAAGCATTACGTAATTGCTATCAACGTTTGTATCGAAAGCGTAAGACAAGCAATCAAACAAACGTTAGAAACTACGAGTGTAATCAAAGATAGCTGAGAGAAACAAAGCTACCGAACGATTAGACTCTGCAATATTGAATGCTGTGATGAATCTTCCAGTTAAACCTCGGTGTACAAGCGAACAGAAACGAATACTTGACTGTGGATAAACATATGAAGTAGAACTAGGCAATGATATGATTAAATTACGCAATTATTATTGCTGAATTACGATATCATTGAATTAATAAATTGCCAAGAACTTAGTGATGCAGAATGTATATAAACTACTAAGGATTTTAAGAAGTCAGAAATTGTATTAAGACCGTTAACTACAGAACACAATTACTAAATTCAATGAGAAGTTCACTACGACGTCTAAAGCACATTGATTATTAATTGGTGAACACAAAGAATATTTTATTTGAATACATGTATTTTTCTGTACCATACTAAACACAGATTATCACTTGCACAAACGTAATTGGGACACAGAACTATTCGAACACCATATATAGAAATGGCTAAGAGTTAAAAAGATCGTGGATAGCTTATTTTCTTTTCTAGAATTAGCCTGATTCAGCTAAAAACAACCTTTTGATATTGGTATTAAGAATGAACAACTGATAACGATCCAGTACTAATATACAACATTGAAAATAAATATTTCTTTGTTCCTATTTGAGGAAGTGAATATTTATATGTTGAAACCCATCATTTATTCAGCTAAAGAAAGTCTAATTCAACCGTTGTATGGTTTAAACTAAAATTTATATCACAATCAAAAAGAATTTAGGGTAAAATATTTTTAGGGATTTACACGCTCGAAGGAAGCCTGTCAGCTGTATGTATATTAAAAACAGAGTCCAAAATCGGAGTTAATGTCATTCATTAGCTCTGGTACCTCAAGAGAGTGAGGTGTGCGACGCTCTGAGTCTTGCAGTTGCCGGTGAAGGAATTGACTTGTGCTGCCACTGTTGAAGGAAGTAAAAGTTATTTTTCTTGGAGGACTTACTGATAGTTTATAATCCACTAAATTGAGTTAATAAAATGGCGCATCACTTTAGAAATCGGTTACTTTCGTCAGCCGCCCAAGTGAGCAAGGCCTTTCAGTTGCAAGCTCCGAGAAGATTTTCTACCCAACTGTGAGTATTTTCTGTTACGTAATGTACATATGTGCTGGTAGTCAATAATTTCCTTCTAAAATAATCATAAATTTTATACTAATGGGTTGCTACTTGGAGCTTGATCAGATATGTATTATTTTTTGTTTTTCTTTTTTGTGAAACTAATCTTATAAATTTATAACTGTTTTAGATATCTAAGTATTATTTGAAACAATGAAATCATAGAAGTTTTTGTAGCATCAGAGAGGAAATCGAGCTTGTGTTTCTGGCAGTTAGTGTAGTTTTGCTGTTCAATAAAATTTTATTGTTAAAACTTTTTCCTTTGTATTGGCTGTGGTGTAGCGAGAGGTGCAAGCCTTGCCTCCGCAAACATAACTGCAAAATGTCCATAATTTTATTAAAGATGAAATTATTCAAAGACCTAAATTTTGGTATGGAGTATCAACACTCTATACCAAACTTTAACAATTTTTTTTGCTAATTTTACCATTTTCTCAACAGCAAAATGTATGTATTTACTAACATGCTTTCATTGAGAATTATTGTTTCTCTGCTTTGAAGAAATTCTATGTGTGCTGAGGGGTGGGGTCATTTTATTGAAAAAATGCAACTGTTTCTTCAAAGAAATTTAATAAAAATGTAGTGAAAGGTAGAAACATTAGTTATTATATACCTGACTGTATTTATTCTTGAGCATACAGCAAATAATTCTGTTTCTCCTCCAAGTGTGACAGAATTAAGCTCACTTGCCTAAAATTTTGTGTGCAATCTCAATATTAATCATAATCTTTACTTTTAAGCTGCTTAAGTAACAATTTGTTTATAAATTTCTTTTCATAACCTTTACTTCAATGTGAGCTATTAGAGGTTGCAGTTCAAGTAATTTTTTATGTAATCATAAAATACAGGACTTAGCCTCATCATTACTCCACCCAGTGCTACTGTGCTTACCACTTTGATTCCTTGCTCTTTATGGCTTTGTATATTTGCTCTTTATATAGCTCTGTAGAACTGCTTCTCATGTACATTTGTCTCCATCTAAGATAACTTTATACATACATGGTGTGTGGAGGATTCCCTTACATATGAGTAAAAAGGGAAATAGCCTTTCTTATAATTATAATACTTGAGAATTTATTAGAATTGATTTCTCTGAAATTAACAGGTATGATAAATGTCAAATGATGTGATTGAAAAAAAAAGTTACTGAGTGACAAGATTTACTTCATCATTAATCAACTGGATGACTCAATATCATGAGATCTATTCCTGTCCTTAATTTATATAATAATAGACCCCTCTGTGCAAGCCAAGATTGTTTTTTTTCTGCAAATGTTATAGTATTCTTTACCAACTACTTTTGTCTGAATTTTTATCACCATTTTATATGGCTCAAAACAGATGCTTACGAAGTGAGCGGAAAGCAGGAGCGCAGGCAGACTCGATGATGGATATAGGCTGCCGAGAGATCTTCAACTCTGACCACGACATCTTCCGTGCTTCCGTCAGAAAATTTGTTCAGGACGAGGTTGTTCCCTACCATGATGAGTGAGTTCTTTTAGTTTTTGTTTCACACTTATTATTACAGAAGGTATAGAACTCTGAATAGTCTACTAAAAAAGTGGAATGTGAGTTTAATCTTTGTGAAGTTGGTTATGCAAGAAATTTATTACATGTAGTATGGTCAGCTTATTCCAATTTGAATTTTATGTTTTAGGTTGTTTGATAAATTGTGTTAAAGTATATGAATCACAAATCCAAAAAAGTCCTCAGTTGAATTAAAGTATTCTTTTTGGGGAATAATTTGTTTATTAGATTGCTAAAAATTTGAGTTATTAGACAGGGAATGTGAGGTGAAATATGGAACTTTTTATTTTATAGTTGTAAGAAAAATTCAAGAAGTAAAACTAATTAAACATTTATTCTATGTAGTTCAACAACTGTTGTATTATTAGATAAAAGTAATTTTTGAGCTGGGAAAGATTAAACAACAATCGGTCGAATGATCATAATTTCTTGTTAAATAAAAGTTTTGGAATCATCACCCTTTCTAAATTTTGCACTTCATTTTAACCATGAACTACATGTTGCATGGTAGCAGAAAAAATTCAATAAATTTCTAATTCAATCTTAGTGATGTGGTCACTGAAGTGCACAGCTGCATTACTATTGATAGTAGGAGAAAGCTTGATACAAGAATAATTGCTATGCAGTCAGTAAAATTGCCACTAAGGAATCCAAGTTAAAGTTGCACTATCTAAATATTTAAGTCTGAGTAAGATTGAACTTCCAACTCCACAGCCCTGGCAACACAGGTTCTTCATATTTCTCTTGTGGTATTTTGTATAACAGAAAAATTTCCACAGATGGGAAAATGGCGGCCAAGTGTCACGAGAGCTGTGGCTTAAGGCAGGAGAGTCAGGGCTGCTGGGCATTGCCACACCTGAAGAGCATGGAGGCATTGGAGGAGACTTCAAAGACAGTGCTATTGTCATGGAAGAATTGTGGGTGTTTTCTGTTATTGTTGCTTTTTTTGTGCTGCTGATTAGTCGTATCAAGAGTTGGTTTCATTTTTTGGCACTTAATGGTTTAACCCTTTCACAACTGAATTATTTTCATGCTGCTCAAAACATTGCATAAATCACCACTTATCTTTACCAATTTTTATGTGATTTTGCTGTAATTAAACATTTAAAATATAGGACTAAAGGGAATGATTTTTAAAGTTTTTTGGGACATATTAACCCAACGGTAGCATAAGGGTTAAGATTATAGTTTTATTATTGTTGTGAGATGATGGAAAGTGATCAAATGTCAGTAGAGCTTGTACTGTCATTTCATAATGATATTTATTTGTGAATTTTGTTATTTTGGAAGGGTTGTTAGTTGTACATATACATAAAAATTTTGAAATTATTTTGAAATAGATTTTAAAAAAATAAATTGCTAGTTAGTGAAAATTGATAATGTTCTGCTGCTCTCATTCTGTGTAATAGGGTATGGCTTGAGGTAGATTTGATAATTTACATATATGTTTTGCTCTGCTAGTAGTCATTAATCATACTTCTTAAGGGAAAGCCCTGCTAAATGGTATATATATTGTTGGAGTCTAACTGGATTGCAGTGGCCTCAATAAAATGTCCTTTTCTTGGTAATTTTTTCAAAATCTGCATCATATTAGCCTTGAACAGACTCGTGTATGCACTCAGCATACATGAGTCTGTTCAAGGCTAATATGAGAATTTTTCTCACATGTATTCTACATTCAATTCTATTCCTGCAAGCATTATTGTAAATTGTGTTAAAGTATCTCTATCATTTAATGTTTCTTTTGCCTAGCTCTTTGAACCTTTTGGTTTACCTACTTAGCCATTCCTTGAGTTACTGGCTTATTGCATCTTCAACAGATGCTCACAGATTTTTTGTCTAGATTTCATCAGTCATTAATACCCTTAATCTAACTTAGCTGAGATTTCAATGCCCTTTTGTAGTTGGCAACTTGCATATTCCAGATTTGTTCTTTTTTCTGTAATACTTTATCTGCAAGTCTCCATGTGTTTCAATAATCGTGTTTGTACTAGGACATCATAGGTTTATTTATAGTGGCTAAAGGAAACTGGATTAATCATATTTTATCTTATTTATGATCTTTTCAAACTATTTCCATAGATTTTTTGTAAAAATTTTACAGAATCATAAAATGCAACCCAAATATATCGATATACCATATCAAAATGTAAATGCATCTTCATGTGTATAGATATTTCACAGTACAATATTCGTCTTACATTGAACATGCATCACCGGTACAGGACTCTCACCAGCTTTTTTTTTTCAGGATGTATGCAAACTGTTCAGGCCCAGGCTTTGCTCTACACTCAGACATCGTGATGCCGTACATCTCACACTATGGCACCAAAGACCAGATCGACAAGTTTATACCAGACATGGTCGCTGGCAAAAAAATTGGTGCCATTGCTATGTCGGAACCTGGCGCTGGAAGGTGAGCTGTGCGGCCCTGCTTTGTTTAAAAGTTTTCTTTCTTAGAATGTTTCTTCATTTTCTAATTCGTCCGTTTTCTTTCTTTAGAATTTCAGATTTGGCAAAGGTTTTGTTGCCGGATTAGCTATTTGTGTATGAAGTGTACGGTTAAACAAGTCTAATTTCTTCAATTTTCATTTTTGTTCTTTATATGTTCGTATGTTCCCTCATGAAAATGTATGCATACAAATATGCTTGGGCTAACATTGAGTGCCAGATTATTTTGCTTTATGAAGTTTTTACATTCTTGGTACATAACTCGGGCAAAAGTTCAAACTTTTACTAATGCGTCTAACGTTTTCATCTCGTGTAAACATCGACATCATTTAGGTATTTCTGAGAGCTCCAATCCATTTCAGTCGAATTTTCCTGTTGCCAAAAACCGTACTCGTCTAAACGAAATCTGAGCAACGATGGGAAAACTAATGTACTTGCACACAGTGATTTACAGGGTGATGGGAAAACTAATGTACTTGCACACAGTGATTTACAGGGTGTGATGACGAACGCCCGTCGTGACGGTGACGACTGGATCTTGAACGGGTCAAAGACTTTCATAACAAACGGCTTCATGAGTGACCTAGTCATCGTGGTGGCTGTGACGAAACCCGATGCAAAGTCCCGAGCCCACGGCATCTCTCTCTTCATCGTCGAGGACGGGATGAAAGGCTTTCATAAAGGCAAGAAGCTCAAGAAAATGGGACTCAAAGCTCAGGCAAGTCTATTGTCGTTGAGAGAATTGATGTCAATGTGTTGCTTTGAGAAGTGTCTCTTGTTCATGTGACCGTAATTTTGATAGCTACTGCAAGGAGCGTTTATTTTTGAGTACCATTGAGTAAGTTTCGCAAGCAGTTAAAATTCTGTAAGATATTGCAGTTAATGAATCAAAAAGCCAAGGTGAACTTACCAACCGTCGAAAACGTTAGTAATCGGTACCATGTATCGTTTGTAATTATTCAGTTACTTACACAGAATAGAATAGAATGAGGCTATAGGAACGAACCTTCTGGCCCATTCTTGGGTCGGATAATTACTTCGATAATTATTCGGTTGTTTTACCCAAGTCCCATGCCGTATTTCTAGCCGCGTCAACCATGTCGGCAGCGGGATTCGAACCCGGGTCTTTCCGCTCGCAAGCAGACTCGCTCACCAGTCGACCAAGCTGGTGATATGGTGATGATAAATGGTGATGATAAATTATATGAAAAGTAACGATCTCAGATTCTTCCCAATAGCAACCTGTTATCTTTGTTGCTTGTTGCTTGCCCAGCTGGTACTTGAGAGAAGAAGCTCAGGGACGTGGGAGTGGATAGGAGGAAAATAGGTTCGTTCACGTCTGCATCTCGGATGGTTTACATTAAAAGGAATGTAGTACTAACACCGAGATATGGAAAATTGATGTCAACTAAGCCAACATTATTTCGGTTGTTACTATTTCATAAATATTACTGATCACATTTTCCAAAATCTCTTAAGTTGGGAAGGAGATATGTTGCTTTGAGTTTAACCCTTTAGCGACCAATTTGTTTTTCTAGTTTCTACGTTTGAGCTCACAAAGACCGTCTGTACACTGATGCAATGAAGCACGCTGAGAGCCAGGCAGCCGAAAGAACGACGCTGTAACATGCCGCCGCGTTCAAACCTAGTAGCAACCTCATATTGCTCACTGTTTAATTATTAGAACAATTCTCCCCAAGACCGTGAAAGGCGACCGAATAGTCCACTTGGTCGCTAAAGGGTTAATTTGAGGCATTTTACTCTAAATTCGTTCTCAATTATTCAACTTTTCAGGGTCCTTTAGGCTAAGAAAACTTGTCACTTCGTACCTCATATGTGTATTCTGTTGGAACTGCCTGTAATTAATAGTTTACTTTAATGGTAGTTGAAAATAAGACTTAATACCATGAGGGTTTTTTCAAACTTGACAAAGATTGTATTCAAAGAAATTTCTAAATGTAATTTTACCGAATCCTTGAATTTAAAAAAAACTAAGGTGGTATTCTGGCATTTGATAGTCGAAGGAAAATTGAAAAAGAATTACTATTAGACCCTTAACAGTGGTGTCTGCATTGCCATTTTTGTGGGAAAAAACATTCTTATACCGTATTTTCGTGGTGTACTTAGAAAGAAGGTTGAGATTTAGAAATGGAGAGTGAACAAGGTAAAATCCTTCACATTGCGTACCATCAGACTGTATGTCAATGAATATTCATCACATCGAACACACAAATACTTACCAGACGATGCTGAACATCAAGCTAGACGTACAGCCACTGTCTCGCGAGACTGAAGCATCTTATTACTAAACATCCTGTCTTCAGGAGTTGGATTTCTACTGAAATAATTTAATAATTATGATTTATTTCAGGACACTGCTGAACTGTTTTTTGAAGACGTACGCTTGCCGTCAACTGCCCTACTGGGCAAGGAGAATCAGGGCTTCTACAAGCTTATGCAGGAGCTGCCTCAGGTGACGTGTTCTCGTCTGGAATATGTTATTGACGTGTTCTCTGGATGTTCTCTTCTGTATTTTACCGTCCAATGGTTATTGACGTGTTCTTTGGATGTTCTCTTCTGTATTTTACCGTCCAATGGTTATTGACGTGTTCTTTGGATGTTCTCTTCTGTATTTTACCGTCCATTGGTTATTGACGTGTTCTCTGGATGTTCTCCTGTATTTTACCGTCCATTGGTTATTGACGTGTTCTTTGGATGTTCTCTTCTGTATTTTACCGTCCATTGGTTATTGACGTGTTCTTTAGATGTTCTCTTCTGTATTTTACCGTCCATTGGTTATTGACGTGTTCTCTGGCTGTTCTCTTCTGTATTTTACCGTCCATTGATTATTGACGTTCTTTGGATGTTCTCATCTGTATTTTACCGTCCATTGGTTATTGACGTGTTCTATGGATGTTCTGGAGTACGTTAGCGTCCAATTGTTATTGACATTTTCTCTTTTGTATTTCAGCTTAGAATGGTTATTGAAGTGTGCCCTGGAAGTTAAATTCTATGTTGTGCTGCGTATTTTAGTGTTTAATTGTTTCATTCCTCCTGTTGATGGCGTGGTGATCTTTTGTAGTATTCATTTACTTTCTCATCTCTTATAGACGTTATATTTTTATCCTTTTATCCTGGTTGTTTATTATCTGTGTATAGATTATTGCTCACAGTCGTTCTTTTACTTACATTTCATTTTACTTCCATGATCCTCTCCTTATCATGAAGTATTGTTGCTCATTTATTAGCGCGTTGTTGTTTTTACTCTCAAATGGAATTTGTCTCATAACGTAAGATCGTACATAGTGATTGATGATATTGCAGGCACAATACTGATGCAGAACTTAATGTTCATTTGTCTTGTACATCTAATACCTAAACTTGGAGTGCTGTATTGCTCTACTTTCGAGTTTCTTGATACCTCAAACATTTTGTGCTGTTAATAATGGTTTCTCTGATATTATTGTACAGTTACCTTTCCATGTTCCATACAGCCTGTTTTTTAGTATTTTTCTGACGTCAGAGTCAATTCTTGCATCTGCCTGACGGTCATGACTGACTCGCTTAGCGCTGGTAACTGACGTGTATTCAGCAACACAAATCACTTGTGGGTGTACACCCACTTAACCGTTAACAAAAAATGGAACCATTAACAAAAAATTTTACTGAAGCAACATCGTTCTTGAAACACCAGTGTATTTCTTTACCATGTGTCTTAAATTTTACTACATTAAACTGCTTTTACTGAAGCAGCATCATACTTGGAACACTAGTGTACTTCTTTACGTTGTGCCTTAGATTTTACTAAATTAAACTGTACTTCATGTGCAAGTACCGTTTGGTAAGAGAGGATCACTATTGCCTTGCAATAACCATTAATTTTATTTTCAGGAACGCCTTTTGATCGCAGTGATCAGCACTGCCAGCTGTGAGTGGCAGTTCGAGATCACGCGTGACTACGTGAAGCAACGCAAGGCATTTGGAAAAACCTTATCTCACTTACAGGTATTTGCGAGGTTTTAGAAATTGTAGAGGTTTTCGCTGGCTGCCCACGCTTTTGTTTATGAAAAATCGTGAAATTATTCAAAGCATTTGGCTCATATGCAGGTATTTGCTCGTCTACAAGAATTACAGACGTTTCCACTCATTGTTCAGTTCATGTTTATTAAGAATCGCAAAAATATAAGTATTTTGGTACTGTTTTTATACTTTAATGAGAAGCCAACACTGAATTTATTATAGTGAAAAAAGGCACATCTTTAAGTAAAGGTAACTCTCTAAAGCTAAATAAAATTGTAGGTGACCGGTACCCTGCATTCTTCATCTCGAGCAGTAGATGTAGTATCACCTATTTGCGCCAAGTAGTATCACCTATTTGCGCCAAGCAGTATCACCTATTTGCGCCAAGAGTATCTCCTTGGCACAATCAGTCCACGTTTGTTCACTTCAACTTAAGCAAGCTGTTGTAGACACCACACCGGCCGTCAATTATTTACAGAAAGTCTTAGTAAAAGTTCCGTATTTGCACATACATCGACAACGTGCACATGCCTTGTTTGTAGGTAGTTCCATGTAAGCCAGCGACTTTGTCTGTTACATTTTCCTCTTTTTTTGCAGACCATTCAGCACAAGCTGGCTGAGATCAAGACGCAAGTGTCAGTGACCAGAGCCTTTACTGACCAGTGCCTCGAGTTACACCACCATGGCAAGCTGGACTCCGCCATGGCTTCTATGGTCAAGTACTGGTAAGTTGTCAGTTTCATCAAAATATTGGGGTAGGTGATAATTGGAACAATCCACGTACTTTGTTTTGCTTTAAGTATCGTCCTTTTTGAAGGAATTGGTAGTGATTTTAATAATTAGTTTTTTATGTGGGCTCGACCATATTTTGTAAGGTATGGACGGGTTTTGATAGCGTGTAATTGACTGTCTGGAAGGTGTTTTATGATGAATGCCGATCTTCTTTGTGCTGCTTTAAGTGGCATCGGTTTCAATTGTTTGCAAGTGTCGGGACTCCACTAAATGGATAAGCTCCGTGCACTAAATTGAGGTATCATTAAATAATGTACATCCGTTGAGCGGACCTTATAGTACATCCGATACCCCAATTTTGATAAGATTCGATCATATGATATATGATAGATATGGCATTGGACTTGGGTATCAACGGCATGGGACTTGGGTATCTACGGCAGGCAGGGGCTTTGAATTTCACGCCATAGGATTTTAGTATCAACCCAAGAATGGGCCACACGCCTCGTTTCTATTTCCTTATTCTATTTGTGTTTCTGTTTAGGGCGTCTGAGCAGCAGAACAAGATGGCATACGACTGCGTCCAGATGCACGGGGGCTGGGGTTACATGAGCGAGTATCCCATCAGTAAGGCGTATGTGGATGCTAGAGTTCAGTCCATCTATGGGGGTGCCAACGAAATCATGAAAGAGCTCATCGCTAGAACCATTGTGGCTTAAACACCACCCCAGTTTGAACAAACGTTTTGCTCGTAACGGTGGTCATTTTATCATATTTTTGAGAGCTCGTTTCTAGGTCTGTTATGTTCAAGGTTTTGGTGTCTCTATTTTTATTTTTATTATGAAGAAATGTTAGTTTGATGATCTGTAGATGGCGATGTATGTAAATGGGTGGTAGCATATCGCAAAAAATACATTGTTGTTCTGGGATTGGTGGTGTCTACATTTAGTTTTGTTGTAGTGAATTGTACGAGGAAGTTAATGCATAGGGAATAGAATTACAAGCTAATAGATTATACAAATTAGATTAGGACAGTAGATTTTATTGCTTGGGTGAACAAATGATGAGCAAAAATTATTCATCTTCTAAGAAAATCATGAGCTTTCAGCGATTGATTTTAGTTGAGATATAATGTCGTTGGAGCTGCACGAATCTCTGGTTTGTCTCTAGCGATACTTGGTAGTTCCAAGAACACTTACTTGTAGGTATGATACAGGCATGAACGGGTGTTCACGTTTTCTCTTTTCCTTGTTTACTCTGCGGTAGCCAACGCTTCGTGCAACCTGCCAACATGTTGTAGTTTTCTTCGGTTAGTTTATTACCTTATGCTTTAGTTTTCTGTTTTGCTCGCTGTAACAAGCAGTGCCAGAAGAGCTTAACGTGTGTGTTTGATGAAGCCTTAGGAAACATAAACTTCACTCGTAAGAAAACATACGTGACTAAAACGAAAACTTGAAACGAAGTTGATTTGAATGTTGCACGTCTTTGCGGTATGAATGAATAATCTGTGGGTTAAATTAGATGTTGAATGTATGCGAAATTTTTCCTGTGGTACAGCACAAATCTCTGTGACTCTAATTAATGTCTGTTTGTCGAATATGTGCTGTGTGAACTAATAAGCTCAAAGATTATCAGTTAATACACTACTCTGGCAAACTTACTTTTGCAGAACAGTACTGACTTCTGGTACCTACAATTATTTCATCAAGATTCTTACGGTGTGAATGAAGAAGTTCAAATATTATACGTAATATATTACGTAGGCAAGCTTACTTCAGGTCTGATTACTTGTGGAACTAATTTAGTTGTTACTTATACTTATTTAGGGTGAAGCGTGGGTTGTGTTTGCAAGTATTAATTGCTCTATCCCCTCTCTACATGTATGACCATGGGTCTTTTAAATAGTATTAAAAAATTAGCCTGTATCATTTCAATGCTGATTTTGGAGATGTAATTAACAACTCTTCCTATCAACTTAAATGTTTGTGATATATCCAACCGATATGTATTGAGATTGTAATATGCATATGTTTCATATTCGCATTACTTGCGTACTTTCTTGAAGCTTTAAGTGCCGTGTAACGGAGCGTGATCTGAAGATAACCGTTGGTGTGTCAGGTTGTTATTTTCCTGATAATACGAAATTTTGATCCAATTTTTGTAGTCTATGAATTTAGGATATTAATAATAATTTCGGTTAGGTTTTCAGAAAATAATTTTACGGAGCTCCGTGTTTGCGTCTGCTCGAACATTTAGTTCAGGGTTCTTAAAAGAAAGACGACACCTATTCAGACAAAGATTAACTAATGCCGCCATTGTTTACTTGAAAATTTTACAACAGATGTTTATAAAATGAAGTTTTAGCAGAGTATTTATCAAATTTAACGTGAAATTTGACAATTGTAGAAATTTGTTTTAAACTTGTGCATCGGACAAGGTGTAGTAGTATCAGGAGTTGAATGTTACCACAACTTGTGAGTGAACCCACATTACACCACTGGTATACAGGCTACGCAGGCTTGTGCAACAGCGCGCCACTTTAACAGAGTTTGAAGGTGAGCAGTTTGAATTTTCGTTTATTTTGTACAGAGGTAAAGACAAAAAGTCGCATGATGTAGTGAATACCTTATGATTTTTAACCTACGTACTGTTCTTCTTATTTTAGGTTTCTGTTTCGATAATGTAACTCAAACGTGCTTTTGTTTCATGCGAATTGGTTTCTGCGTATATCCATGCTATTTTATCTTCGTTTTGGTCATCTCAATCTCAGAAAAATCCGTGAATGGTTCTCGAGAGTGTAGACTCTTCCATTATTTGAATCCGAATTTAACTTTGATTTGCATTTCCTATTTTATTTTTCTGATAATTTTAGTGTCCTTCCATTATTGTCGTGAACCTGACGCTAAACCTCACTTTTTTAATACGTTGCCTACAGTTCAAAATTGCTATGCAAGTAATACAACTAGTAGTATACACATAATACCAAACCGTAGTCAACATGTTAATGGTTTACTGAGATGCATATCGTGCACTCAGAAGTCATGGTTGTAAGAAATTGTTAGTTGTTAATGAACGTACCTTATATTATTCTCGTGATGGCGACCAACCTGTCAGTCTATCAGAAGTAGACAATTTTTCAACACACCTTGAACATTTTATGATTCTCACAGATTGTATCCCTCTTGAGCTTATCACGCTTATATCAGCAGCGCTGCTTGCAGGCAGTTATTGTAAATTCTTATTGTTAAGTAAGCATCGTTATTGCCTTTTCTTTCTTGCTGCAAAAGCCTGAGTGGACTATGGTATGCTTAACTGTATCTACGATTGTTTTAATTCTTTCAATATTGTATCTATCGGTTTCATTCATTTAACAATCTAGAGATGCTCACTGCCACTGTAGAACAGCTCTTTCAGTGGCTACGGGGGCAAAATTCTACGAATTGGCTCTTGCAATAGGATAATTACTTCTGTAATGTCTTTTCTCTTGTTAAGGTGAAATGATTATTTTAGGTAGGTCTTGAGTGTCATCTTCGACCGATGGATTTTGGTTTTTAGTCTAACACGTATCTCGGAATGCAGTTTGAAAGTATCCTTAATCATACCTTGAATCAAATTTCTTTGGACGTAGAGGATATTTTTTTTGTCAAGGAAGAGTGTGCTAAATCCAACCGGTAATTGTCGTAGTTTCTGTCCGCGTTGTTGATTCTTTGCTACGTTGGTTACTTGTTTAGATTAATTCATTGGCATAGCCATAGCAGTATATTTTTAATGTTCTTTTTCTCAATCTGTTTAATATACGAACATTCAACGTGTTCTCAGTCGCTAAAAAGTGCAACGCAACTAAAGAATAGAATTAGTATAACATGAAACTCAGGGAAATTAAGATCTTTGATAAAGTGGTGTCAGAAATAGCCTGAAAATCATAAATATATTTATATTATGCGCTAGTATTTGTTAATTTCTCTATCTCCGTCTGATCATTTGTATGGTCTTCTATAAAAACTTCCTCCTCAATTTTATTTCTTGCTCAATTAATGCTTTACCTTGAAGTGGAAAAAAGTGATCCAGATTATAACGTTTTTTTGGAGGGGGGCTGTCGATACCTCGTACAATTTAAGCGGATAATAGCAACGATGGTTTCAAAAGGCTACAATCGGTAGATAAGGTGTTATTTCTGATTACCTCTGCATCAACACGCAGGACAGCTGGAGCTTAATTTATTCGAACCGTGGTTTGTTGTGCGTGTTCAGTTTGTTTTCATATTCGCATGGTGCTTTCGTTCACTAGTTTCAGCAGTTGTCAGTAGACGTCTTGCTGTAGCGTTTTTATGTAGGTAGCTCTAACACTTACATGGAGTATAACTACCTTTCTGTAGTATTTAGTCGTTCATGTAACAACAGATTATTTTGGGTTATTGTAATAAAGTATTTCCGTTGCTAGAAGCAAATAGTTTTTGCGTTTATTTCCAATTGGTTTTCCCTATTACTCTTACATTGCAGTTTAGCATAGGATGAGACAAAGTCATACTTGATACCTTTATTAATTTCGTAGTGTTTGTAATTTTATTTTTATCAAACTATTTTTTCTAATAAATTCGACAAACTCTGTATTTTAAGAGGGAAGCATGAACGTTTATGTTGAAATGTAATAACTGGGATTAATGAATTAGGTGTTAACAAAGAGAGGACATAGTACAAGGGCTCTAAAAAGTTTGCATTAAAATTAAAGTTCCGAGTTTCTATGAAAGTGTAAGATAAAACCCAAGTGTATAATAATAAGAGTAAGTATAATACGCGATGGAATATTCTTTTTTAATTTCTGTGCAACATGTATCAATTTTTTACCCGCAGGCTTAAACAAATCATGTGTGTGCTGCCTTTTGTACTTCTATAATGAAATTATTATTAATTATTTTATTATTTTGAAGGCCGTTACAAAGGCCCCAGCCAAACGCTGGCCCTCGATCTAAGTCTAAGTCTAACAAAAAATTTTCATTATATGCGAGTACTTTATCTTGTATTGAGAGTGTGTAATGAGAAAGTGAAGAATTGGGTAAGAGACCAAAATTCCCTAAAATTTTCATACAGGTATGTATATCAAAAAGTTATAGAAAGTCAAACGAATTTGAATTAAAACTTCCCTCTTTCGTGCCTATTCCATCGGCTACGGAGTAGAAAAATGGTAAGAATGAGAATAAATATCATAGAAGTAGCATACAAATGTAAAACATGTAAATGTTAACATCTTAGTAGTGATAAGGCTTATCGGCAAGATCTAAAGATTAGTAGCGAGGGATATGGCTGAACATTTCTAGCCACCGATGGTCAAGCACAAACTGACCATGTCGGCAACATGTATCGAACCCAGTTCTTCCCGCACCAGTCAACCAATCTGGGAGCGTTATGTTAGACATTGTTCAATAATATCCAACCATTGAAGATTTTATAATAAGGCACTTTAAAACCAATGTTGTAAGATATGCTAGGTATCAAATTTATTGGAAATATATTATTTCTTGCTCTCATGTCATGTTCTTTACTCTTACTTATCTTATTTCGGCAATTTATCATAAAGATTTCCTGCTCTACTTGAACTTATTAATTTATAAAAACTATTTCAAGCAAATACTTTCAGGTATAGGAACGAATTATTAAAAGCAAGTTGGTGTTAGGCAGTTTCTGATGGTAGTTTTCTACTATTTTAGTTGCTATTGCATTATGTTATACATTTGCGCCACTTGGTAATTTCTTTCTAGCATCTCTACTACTTCTATGTGTCTATATACACAACTACGGTGATGTACCTCGCTTTATATTGGGTCAATATTATTTGAATAAGTCATTTGAACGGAAATTTTACTCACGGATTGTAATTCCGTTTACCAGCTCAGGCTGGGAGCGGAATAGCTCGATTTACCGGATATCCCGTGCGCCATCAGTCTAGGTCTTAGTCTAAGTCGTCTTTAGACGACCCTGGTTCACAGGAGAAAAACTCTGGGATGCTATCCTGTTGTATGTGTGTGTGTGTATTAGAGGGAATTGAAGGTTGTTATAAAGGCCCCAGCCAAACGCTGGCCCTCAAGTCCAAGGCCGTAACAAAGGCATAAGCCGAAGCTGGTATACCAGCTCGCCTGCATGGTTTTCAGCTACGGGAGTCCCTATTCTGCCTGTGTGAACAAGTGAAGACAGTGTAATATTTCCTTCTGAGTTATGACCACTATTTAGCACAGCGTCACCTTCTAAAAAGAAAGCGATTTCTTGGCCTGCAGTGTAACTTGAAGAATATCCCCAATGGCAATGACTACTCGTCTATTATCCAGCTTCACATCATAAGAGCCTTAGCTCAGTTCCAGCCTACTGTTGGAAGGTTGGAGGATATCTAAATAAGGGGTTTTGGACAGAGATTCACTCATTCTTGAAGAACAAATACTGGTGCAAGTTTTGTATATCTTTCCAGAGAAATGTAAATTTTAGCACTTTTAGCTACAGTGCAGTTGCTTGAGTTTAGGCTTGTGAGGCCAGTGTCACTACACTTGCTAAAAGCCTATTTGGAACCTTTTTTGAAGGACTCTTGCTTTATCAACTAACCATTACATCTAAATCCACTTGACTGGCTAACCATTCACCAACAATTTTGCAGCAATATGGAAATGCAGTTTTTCTACTTTTTTATGACCAAGTTGCTAGAATCCATTTCTAAGTCTTTGATTCACTAAAAATTGATGTGGTGTGTGTAAAGAAATGTTTAGATGCTGTTAATATTTTTGTAACTCTTGCAACCTATTTTCTAGGTGTTCTTTTTCAAGTATTTAAAAATTTTAGAAGATACCAATTACTTCTGTTGCCTAATATTATTAAAAAACAGGGTTTACTTGTAGCATGGATAATTGCAGTTGTTAGGAACTTCATAATGTGTTGACTGTTGCTGACTACATTAATAACATCTGTGGGTTGCATTCTTGTTGTCACTGGGGCTATAAGTTGCCTATATGAAATGTTTCTCAAGTGCGAATGTTGATATAAATTGCTGCAGGGCTTTTTAGTCTATCTACAGTCATCACTACAACTCATGTAGTTGTGGTGGGGTGGATGCAACACATTAATTTGACAGCTATAGTAAACAGGTCAAGGTTCAGAATATATTTAGAAAAATTATCTTTCAGATAATGTTGGTCTGTGTTCTTTAAATAATTTGTTTTACTTTCATTCAAGATTTGGCCTCCTTCCTAGTTTAGTTTTAACTTTACATTTACAAAATGACCTCTAATATGGATCAAGACCTAGATGCTTTTGACAGCAGTCTTGATGATGACTCTTCTGACCACAATTTATCTGGAGGGCTGGGAACTAGTGGTTCTGAAGCTCTCAGTGGAAGCACAAGTAAGTAATAGCTAATTTATTTGAATTTGGTTTGTGTTTTGAATTAGGATATCTTAGTATATGTGTATTTAAAATTTAAAAATGCATAAATAATTGTATCAAATCTGTTTTTAACAGATGGAAAAGTGTGTTCTTGTTGATGAAAGCCAGAAAAATTAAGTAGTAACAGGAGCAGTCAATTAAGAATTGGCATTTCATTTTGTAATTGTAAGGATTTCATTATCCAATGGAAAGAATTTGGATTCTTGATTATTGTTTTAGATTGTTCTTGTCATTTTTTAACTGTTAATGTCAAAAAATACTATAGTCTAGGATGGCAGTGATTATATAACTCATTGCATATTTATATGTAATGAGGAGTATTTAACTTCATGAGGCTGTGCCATCCTTGTCAAATTCCAATTGTGTGGAAGGCAAATATATCTGTATAAGTTTTGAAAATTTTAAGAAGTTCTATTGCTATAATTATTTCCTTGGTATGCTATTAAAAAGAAGAAATTTTATCTGAAATTTTATGTTAGAGAAGTGGCTCATACAAAAATAGAAATGGCCCAAAGCATATTTTGATAATTACATCAGTTCAATTAGCAACTTTCTTTTTGTTTTAGTATTGATGAACTAGCACTATGGATACTAGCTAGGGTTTTTCAATCTGACTACTTGGCTACTACCCTGCATGTCTAAGTCTCTAAAGAATTAATGGTTGTTGAGTTTACTGAATGTATTTAGCCTTGTGCTAAACATGTTTTTATGAGGCCTTGTACTTAGAAGAACATGTTGGCTTGTGTCTTTAGTGTTCAACTAGGATTATAATAATAATTGTCTTGAGTACAGAAACATCTAGCAGTATATACACATCTACCTTTTTTTGTTAGTAAATAATCTTGCATTGGGTGTGTCTCTTTTGTAGGTGGTGATCAGGAGGCTGGACCATATGACTGGTTGCATCAGTATGCTAATGCTAAAGCTGCTTCTTCTGCTCAACAGAGACTGTTTGAACAAGAAATACAGTAAGAATTTTGTGTTACAAGCTATAGCTCAGTTTGTTCTTTTTTCAAATAATTCTTTAATGCAATTTTATTTTATAATTCATATTGAAAGGTAAACTTGTGTTATTTAGTGCTAAATATTGTTGAAAGTTGTCAGAAAATTCTGTAATTTATCTAACTACTAACTGAAAGTTCCTTAAGCCTGCCATCTCTATTGTTTTTACAATCAAAAAATTGTTTACAATAAAATATTTGTGCATAGATCACGAAAAACACACCAATTTATGCACAACTGTAGCTGATTTTGTGCTAGCAGTTTCCAAAATTTTTGTTGGTAAAAAGGAATTTTCTCATAATCTGTAAATTGTGGCTTTTTAAACTGTTTTAAACAGAAATCTTTGATCTAATGTGTTTCCTAATGCACTTCTAGTCATTTTGGGTGAAAAATCACAAAAAGGTTTTTTATACAAATTTGAAAAAAATGTAAGGGTACCCTTATCATTTTTTTAAAAATTCGAAATTGCACAAAAGTCCATGAAATTGTGTTTATATGCAAATATTTGTGCGTAGATGATGAAAAATACATTAGTTTTTGCACAACTGTAGCTGATTTTGCACTAGCAGTTTCCAAAATTTTTGTTCATAAAAACTAATTTTGCATAAACTGTAAATTGTGGCATTTTAAACTGTTTTAAACAGAAATATCTGATCTAATGTGTTTCCTAATGCACTTCCAGTCATTTTGGGTGCAAAATAACGGAAAGTTATTTTTATAAAAATTTTGAAAAAAAATGTAAGGAGGTACCCTTATCATTTTTTTAAAAATTCGAAATTGCACGAAACTTCATGAAATTGTGTTTACAAGCAAATATTTGTGAGTAGATCACGAAAAACGTTAGTTTTTGCACAACTGTAGCCAATTTTGCGCTAGCGGTTCTCCAAATTTTTGTTGGTAAAAAGAAATTTCACATAAACTGTAAACTGTGGCATTTTAAGTTGTGTTAACAACAGCTTATTTTAATCAATTCTGTGGTGAAGAAGCAATCTTCTGCTCCTAGCTTAGTGATGTTTGCCATTTTTCATCTCTATCTTTATTTAATTAGAAGTATTATGTTGATGCCATTGGAACTTATACATTGACTCATTCATGCTTATGCAGTATGATCATATGAATGGTTTTTTAGGCATTTTTCATACTGTTTTTCTCGGCTAGTACATGAATCATTAATTTATTTAAAAAATTTTTTACCTCTTTTAATACTGAAGTAGTTTTTCATTGAAGATAATTTTTCTATGGTGTGTCAAGTCTTAGTCAACATTTCCTTTCAAGTGCGTCAATAATTATTATAATCTGACCTATTACTCGATTCCTTTTTTTATCCACAACAAAACTAGGAAGCACTTCTAGTAACATAATTTTTGAGACTGCCTTTTAATACCATCAGTTTTTGAAATCTACAATTTTAATTTATTCATTCATGGGATATTTCGATACATTATTTCCTTGTGCCGACACTGCCTGTATAACACTATTTGTTTTTCATTTCTCAATTCAGTGAAGCAAATGAACTAGAACAGGATTTCTCCGACGATCGAGAACCAGCAGCTTTAACTTCAGCCTCAGATGCAGCAGTGGAATCTTTGTCAACTTCAGCAACACCTGCCACGACTGCATCTGCTGCTAAGAAGAGTAGGCGAGAACTAGAGGAGGAAGAAAGGGAGAAAATGCAGTAAGTCTCGGTGTTTTTTTAATATACTTTTCACTTGCACTTCCTTATAGTGCGTTGAGAGAAAACTAGGAGTCCATGGAGAGACTGGAAATAGACCTGGCTTATGTTCAAAATCTTTCTGAACTCTTTCCTGTTCGATATTGAAAGTTAACCCGCTACTTCTTTAAAGATTAAGCTTCCTAGTCTTTGCTGTTGTCAGGAATTTTGTTCAAGCTGTTACTTTCGTTACTGTTTTAGCGTCTTGATTTTTAAAAGTATTTAGAAGTATTTATTTGGTTCAGCATAACATGTGGTGAAGTGTGTGGGGTGCGTTTTCTAAATGTATGGTTGGTGTAACTTCCAAACATTCTATTGAGTATGTATACCTGTTTCTTGAGGTGATAAAATTCAAGTATGAAATGACACTCTGTTCTAAAAAAAAACACGGAAAATTTTTCCTACCCGAGTTACACCTAGTATGTGAATGTTGGTGTCCAACTATAATATATCAAGAAAGACCAAGTAACTATTTTGCAAAACTAATTTTATCCAACATCATGAAACAATATAACCAGACCTCGTATTACTACTACGAATTCTTTTCGGTAGTGAGAATCGTAGGCTTGCTATAATTTATGCTATCCTGCATAGGTGGAAGTGTTAATCATTCTATATGATTAACCCTTGCACTAACTACGTTACACAATATCCTTCTACAAGGGTGGAATTGATATTCATTGTACTAATTACATTGTGCGCTGTCTTACCAAGGTGTAATAGTTAATCATTGTACTAATTACATTGTACGTTTTCCTACAAGGGTACTAGTATCTAACTTCACCGAGAGCCAACTGGACCGGTACGAAATGTACAGACGTTCCGCGTTCCCCAAGGCTGCTGTTAAGAGGCTCATGCAAACCATAACTGGCTGCTCCGTGTCGCAGAACGTCGTCATCGCCATGTCCGGAGTGGCAAAAGTCTTCATTGGAGAAATCGTTGAAGAAGGTTAGTGACATGACTAGGCAGAGACTATGTTGCTACGGTGATCCGCTTTTGTTGTGGCTGCGATGGTTAAACTAGGAATATAATAATAATAATGCTACGGTGATCGTGCACATCTCAGTGTTGTTCTGTAAGATGAGCTCGTAGAGATCGTGAAGGATCGTTGTGAATTTAGCTCTTTGTTGGATACTCGGAACTTTAAAGTTCAAACGTAAGAATGTGGTGAGCATACTGCAGTTTGTATCGATATTTTTTAAGGTTCCTGAAGATTTATACACTGACAGCTTTTGTAAAGGTTAGTGAAAGAAATGAATTAAGCATCCGAAGCTACTTGATTCTGAAAATTAAATAACTGCCTCTTCGTACCGTGCATCACTGCTCATATCGTTATTTTTGTGGCTGGGGTGATTAAAACAGGATTTTAATAATGATAATAAAGTATCCGAAACCACTATTATTATCTGTATATTATTATCTGTACAAAAAGGTAATGAAGTTTACGTGAAAAATTAGGACTCGGGGATAAATTTTCCATAAAATAGGTCTCAAAATGCTTTTTCAGGCACTAAACTTTTGTCCTCACAAACTTGGGTGCATGAAGTATCCAAAACCACTATTATCTTCATGCACCCAAGTTTGGGAGGACAAAAGTTTATTGCATGAAGAAGCATTTTAAAACCTATTTTATGAAAAATTTATCCCCTAGTCCTAATTTTTCACGTAAACTACATTACCTTTCTGTACATCATCAACACTCCTTCATTTGTGTTCGAAATGAGTAATATGACGTATAGTCTTACTCCATGGTTGCTTCTAGATTAATGCAGTATATACACTGCGATTACATTTAAAACTGATAAAATTTATATAAACAACTGGGAATATCCACTCGTACGTGTATTTAGTGAACTGAGGATTACCTGTCCTAACTGCAGCTGCGATTATAAAAAAACAACTGCTAGCACTGTAAGTAGTGTTTATTTTAGGCTTCATTGTATTTTCATTTAGGCTGATTGAGTGCTGCAATGTGACTCTGAAACTAATTTTAGAAAAGCGTTTCTAGGTTCCTGACTCCAGAAATGACGTGCGAATGTTTTCCTTTTTCCTGTGGAGAAAATTCAACGGATGAGGATTAGCTATAAATTTTATTTCCGATACTTTGAAATTGCGAGTACGTGGTTTGTATTTTATTCTTCAGTTAAATGAAAGCCATTCAGTCATGATTACTCCATTGATACCGACTGGCAAGTCAACTTGCCACATCAAAAAAGTTTAATAATTTTAGTACTGTGAAAGTTATTATTAGAAATGTAATGTAACCGCAAAGAAGCGAGTATTGAACGTGTTCTAAACAAGTTACAGCATTCTACTATGCTTCTTGCGACATTGTATTGAAATTATAAAACTTTTTTGATATGGTAAGGTGACTTGCCAGTTGGCATTAATTTGTTAAAGGCTATTCAGTTATGAATTAACCCAATCCCATTCAGTTCTTAATTAGAAGTGAATGCTGTTTAGTTCATCTATGAGTCGAAAATTTCATTCAAAGCGTTCCAATTTCTGGTGAGAGAAAGATAATTGAGCTAATGTTATGTATATATAAAGTAAAAATCAACTTTTATTTCGTGTCAATCAGCAGCACGTATTGTAAAAACACAAGTTAATATACTACTTGCTATGTGAAATAACTTGCAAGAATATGTCACATAACCGATCCTCTCCCGTGAATCGTTCTTTTTGACTGAAACTAGATTAATGAAACCATTATTATAAAGTAGGAAATTGCTTAGTCCTATAACAGATTAACACGACTCCGAAGTGGTACGTATGTGTACCACTTAGGTTAGGTTCTGTAATTTTTTCAGATCTTTCTAGTGACTATGCGTACAAAGCGAAGTTTTACACCAATCAGGCAATCGGAGTCAACGTGTTAAACTAGATTAATGAAATCATTAATATAAAGTAGGAAATTGCTTAGTCCTATAACAGATTAACTTATTTTTTGGAATCAGCTCAAGACGTGATGGAGAGCATGGGAGAAAGTGGTCCACTGCAGCCAAAGCACATCAGGGAAGCGGTGAGGAGACAACGGCACGATACCTTCCTTAGTCTGCCTTCCCTCAAAAAGACGAGGCCTCCTTTTCTTCTGGGATGAAACGAGACTCGAATGTATTTAAAAACCTGCATATATTGACCGTCCAATTTAGGGGTGTTGCTGTTGGACAGCTATCGTACAAATGTAAAAATCTTTCATCTGTATCTGGAAGCTTCGGTATTTCTTTGGCCAGTGATTGTTCTTACTGACATTGGAAATCCAGAATTCTTATAAGGGAAAAAAGGTACATTTTGCTAGCATCATTATAATTGCGTGCTATTCATTTTGTAGTTAAACCAGTAGCCGAAATGCCTTCAGGCAGGCTGATGTACCAAATTTTCTAGCGACAATAAGTCCTACTTTTTCGTGTTAGCGGTAGCCGTCCTTTTCTAGAGGGTGAGGGAAATCTTGATAGAATCTTAATTCTCCTGAAATTAGCATTAGTTAAATAAATTCATCGAGCGAACAAAAAATCTTCCACCCGGAAGCTATTATAGAAGCTTGTCTTGAAACTCCATTTAGATGAGACACGATGGTTCCCCATTGCATCGTTAGGTGTTTAGTTATGAAGGCTGTGATAGGACGTTGTCCTAAAATTTTGCTATGTATTAATATGAACCTTTTATTTTCTACTTCCCCCATTTTCTCATTTCTCGTAAACATTTGAAGTACCATTTTTGCGTAAATATTAATTGACTCGTGCACATATGGTAACAGCGAACGAGATGTTAGATCAGTTTAGACAATATGCGACAGATGATACGAATGCTTTGAGTGTTGGCACCTGATACTTCATTTCTGTATGTTTTTAAAATCGTAATTATAGACCTTTTTTAGTAATTGTGTTGCATTTTTTCAACAATGATCAATGCACTATGTGCATAGTTCGTCTTATCTTAAGATATCATTAATCAATGTGGAACTTTCTACAGTATCTAAATTTACTAACAATAATATTCCATATCAGGGTCTGTTGAACTAGACTGTAGTTTTATTCGAACTTCAGATGGAAGTGATAGAATTTTTCTTTCTGTGCAGTTTGCCAATTGTCCATGTTACTCTTCTATTTTTATTGAATCTGCTGTATTGTTTCAATTATCTTCAACAGAGGCAACGTTCAAGCGAGATTTCAAAACAGTGACTTGTACTTCTTGTTAATCTGAAAAACATTGATAGCTTTTTTAATTCGTGTCTGAATTAATCTTCTTGTTTAATAAGCATGCAATTAATTTCCTTATGCTTCCAAAGTGCCGTACTCTCTCAGACTGCCAAGTACAATCGAAGGCTCTTAATTATATTCAGAAAAATTATAATTTCAGTGCCAGGGTACCAGGCATTTACGTTTCATGGCTGAAAATTATTAGTAGCGTATATATGTAACACTTTATTACCACAATAATATAAATGCCCAACACGTAAAATGCTAACAAGTTCTTGCAGAACACAACATGTCTGTAAGATAACAAATATTTTAGCCTATTTAATTAGCTGCTAAGGTTTAAGCTCTCTGCAATTATTTTCAATAAAAGAATACACAAAACTTTGTGTGGAACATAAGATTATAAACGGAAATCAGCGCCGCAGAGCGCAACTGTTCCCTCGTCATCAAGATAATAGAATGTTTTATCGAAGGAGCTTTAATAGAGCATGTAGAACAAGCATAGACGAGTGGGAGGAAGCGCTCTAAAGCAGCATGCAACACCCAAGAAAGTAAGAATTAGGAAGTTCTACTCGTTAACTCAACTCTAAATCCTCACCTTTAAAAGGTAGGCTAACCAACGATCGCACACTGTAAACTAAAGTAATTATTATGCATCAAAGAACAGAAACATAGGTCAATCTATTTCAGCACAGAAACGTCTTAAAGTACTCTTATTTAATATTCAATCAGTACTCTTAATTAATAAGGAAGCTATTGCCACATAATTGAACAATACGATAACTAATCCACGGTACTGGTACTCAAATTTTTCTACGCTTTGAGCTCTGAACTTGTGAATGTAGTCAAAATAAAACGCCATGGTGGCGTCTACGCCCGAAGGTAAACTTTTCGCGATCGTAATAGGAGTCTCAGTAACGGATAATTTAAGCACTACACCTCTTGGATCACTGGCAACAGATCACGAGCTCGAACCTGTCGATGGATTAACTTATACAGCGCATGTGCACCAAAATTTCTACTATCTAGCATAAACGTTAGTTTCCAGGTAAGTTGCGTGAACCTTTGTACATTAATTTTGCAGAAATTCTCACGATAGGTATGACGTTTGATGTACGTATCGAGTTTTACTCGAGTCTGTATGACAACACAGTGGGATTTATAATCCCTTTCAAGTAACGATTACATCGTTTAAGATACTCCGGTGTTGTGATATAAACGCTAGCCTGGTTGAAAAGAGTAAAAAATTTGAACCCTTGAAATTCTACCGAGCTATTCAGAACCATTGAAATTTCACGGAACTCTTCAGAACTCCTGAAATTTGCGGCACTGGTTAATACTCAACTGTTCAGAACCAGCCGAGCATGCTGGCTCCTTGACGTATGGTGAAGTACATCATAGGCAAGTAACCGAAGTAGCCGAAAGCGCCCCACATCCGCTTCTTCGGGTCTGCAAAAAATGATTCAACATGATAATTTGCACGAAATGTTAAAACTGGAAGACCAAATAATCATTTTATGGTCAAACAAAAGACCATTACTAACTACTCAAGTTTAAAACAGTTTAAAATGTCACAATTTACACAATTTCATGGAGTTTCGTTCAATTTCGAATTTTTAAAAAAATTATAGGGGTAGCCCATTACATTTTTTTCAAAATTAATATTTTAAATAACTTTCCGTTATTTTTCACCCAAAATGACTGGAAGCGCATCAGGAAACACATTAGATCAGAGATTTCTGTTTAAAACAGTTTGAAATGCCATAATTTACTTTTAACGCGAAATTACTTTTTACCAACAAAAAGTTTGGAAACTGCTAGCGCAAAATCAGCTACAGTAGTGGAAAAACTGATGTGTTTTTCGTGATCCACGCACAAATATTTACTTGTAAACACAATTTCATAAAGTTTCGTATAATTTCGAATTTTTAAAAAAATGATAAGGGTACCCCCTTACGTTTTTTCAAAATTTTTATATAAAATAACTTTTCGTTATTTTGCACCCAAAATGACTGGAAGTGCATTAGAAAACACATTAAATGAGAGATTTCTGTTTAAAACAGTTTAAAATGCATCAATTTACACAATTTCATGGAGTTTCGTGCAATTTCGAATTTTTAAAAAAACGATAAAGGTACCCCCTAACATTTTTTTCAAAATTTTAATATAAATAACTTTCCGTTATTTTTCACCCAAAATGGCTGGAAGTGCATCAGGAAACACATTAGATCAGAGATTTCTGTTTAAAACAGTTTGAAATTCCATAATTTACAATTAACGCGAAATTACTTTTTACCAACAAAAAGTTTGGAAACTGCTAGCGCAAAATCGGCTACAGTAGTGGAAAAACTGATGTGTTTTTCGTGATCCACGCACAAATATTTACTTGTAAACACAATTTCATAAAGTTTCGTGAAATTTCGAATTTAAAAAAAAAATGATAAGGGTACCCCTTACGTTTTTTTCAAAATTTTTATATAAAATAACTTTCCGTTATTTTGCACCCAAAATGACTGGAAGTGTATTAGAAAACACATTAGATCAGAGATTTCTGTTTAAAACAGTTTAAAATACCACAATTTACAGTTTACGCGAAATTACTTTTTACCAACAAA
>VCRD01000736.1:9901-217682 GCA_006783055.1 Trinorchestia longiramus
TATATATATATATATATATATATATATATATATATATATATATATATTGATTCCAGAAAAACTTTTTGAATGCACCGAAAACGTGTTGAAGAACTTTGCACAGAAAACATTCCATTAAGTTTGAATTTGTTCACACTCAGCTGACTGCGCAGTTAGTAGGGACTCCTATTTTCAATTAATTTTGGTGCTTATAGAAACTGTAACAGTGAAGCAGATAAGAATCTCATCCACTACTATTATTGAAGCCTGAAATTTATTCAGAATACGGGACTAACATTGAAACAGTGGGCACGATTTTACTCTATGACTTTAATACATTTTACGAGATGTTTGTTTCTTTTTATTCGTGTAACGGTAAAAAACTTCAACGAAAAGAAATCAAGTTTGACTCAACTGCAAGTTTTAAATGAATAATCTGGAGTGGGCAGTACAAATAAAATTTTTTCTTATTTATTTGTTTTACAATGTGCTTTCATTTAAATTTTTCCGAAAAAGTGCACCTCATTCGAAAAAAAACGTTCCTGAAACGGTTCTCTAAAATCTAGGCTTCAAAATGGTAGTTATTCATGTATCTTTAAAAAAGTCCTTTGCTGCAGGAACTAAGGCTTCAAGTACTACTTCATACACCAACAAATATTATCGAATAGGTTTAGTTCGGTATGCTGCGGTTTGTTAAAAGATTTTTCTGCTGGAAATGTACCAGCATTAAAATTATTTCAAATAAACCTTGAAACGAATAATTTTTTGACTTATATTGAACGAACTGAAAATTTTAATGAAAATTCTACGTATCAGAAACAATTAACCCTCTACCGCCGTATGGCACTCACGGGGAACATCAGAAAAAATGCTAATTATGTTAAAATTATATTATATGTGAGCAATATGAGGTTGCTACTAGGTTTAAACGCGGCGGCATCATACAGCGTCGTTATTTTGGCTGCCTGGCTCTCAGCGTGCTTCATTGCATCAGTGTACAGACGGTCTTTGTGAGCTTAAACGTAGAAACTAGAAAAATAAATTCGTCGCTAAAGGGTTAACTCATTGGTGAAAATTGATACTATGTTCTAACTAATCTAGCTCACGTTTTGGTCTAGGAGGTCTCGGAAGCGTGCCAGCGTCCAGCGTCATCGTCTGCAGAGGAAGGCCTACGTTTGCGACCTTTTGTGACGTGCCATGGATTTCTTTTCCTGGAAATGCACGTGAACTCCCCTTTGCAGTGGTACCTTCAGGGACACAAAATGTCCCAGTCCCACTTACCCCTCCACCTCCCACATCCTTGTCACCAGCACCTTTTCCTCCTTCGTAGTCGCTTTTTCCCTCACCCTGTCCAGCACCACAATCATCACCGAAGCTATCATCTCTTTCTTTACTGTCTTCCCCAACAGCACGAACAATAGAAGCGATGGTCTTTATTTTGCTTCTATTGCATATTTTATTCGAAGCTTCGTTCCGTTTGTTTGCGTGCTTGTGATGCAGCTGTGTTTGGGTTGCTAATGTGCAGTCCGCAACTGGACTTGAGCCTTCAGGGACCTGGCGGTCTTTCAGCTCCACGTCAGCGAACGATGTAGACGTCAAATATTTCCCGTTACGCTTGAACCGTCTTTTCTGATATGCAAAGCACAGTCCAAAAACAATGACACCTGAAGCAAAATTCGAGAAGGTCAAAATTTAACACCACTGAATGTAAATGTGAGAATCACAGGATGCAATTTTCAGGGATGCGTAGCTCTAAATCTGTAGAAAAATAAGTGGAGAAAAAAGTTTCACATGTATTTAAAGTTAACTAGAAAATATTCCTATGCTCTGATAACTGCTTGAATAAAAAGCCGTCAGAGTCGAATATCACGATGACGTGTCACGAAATATCCATGTAATGACACTAGTCGCTACACTATTTCTAAATTTTTAAACATTCTCATTTGTTCTGTACCATTGTGTGCTACACACAAATAGAAATTCCATGTGTTAAATGTAGATTATATGCAGTTCATGTATTCAGTTGATACGTGCTACACTGTCGTATCAGTCTATTAAACATCAGGAACTGCGAATGATTTTAATTCACTGGAAGGGTCCACACTGAAGACCTCTATTTTACCATCGATTTTCTCGACAGCGTTGTTACCAATAAGATGTGGAACACAGTTGAGCAGTAGAGTTTTTTCATAATTAAGAACTTATTAATTTTATCAGTGAAAAAAACTTAATTTTATCAATCTTTTCCATTACACCACGGAATACATAGATAATTATTCTTTCTCGTGGACCTTATGAAAACATCAGGTGCTTAAGCAAAACGTTAATACGTAAATAATATCAACTAATGGCAATTTACTATTTTTCATAACTTTTTGATTAACATAATTTATCTAAAGAACTGTAACGAAAGTTAAGAAACTGCGAGAGAGATTAGCGCATGGACATTCTGAAGTGATATTATTGAAAAAAATCCATATTTGCTCCTTTTTGACGAGAAAATACCTGACAAATCTTATATCAACACATTTTAATGCATCTCCTAAATTGTGCAAACACATATTTATATGAAAAATTCGGTCGTTTTCAGCCCACTGCAGCCCGGTTTGCGTCTTTAAATCAAGGTACTGAGCACCCGCCATCACACTGCAAAGTGCTACAGTACTTATGTAATAGAAAACACCCAGAAAATAATCAGAGGCAGACAAAAAATCCTTTAGGAGAAATGCAAAAATGTTTGCGCATGCTTAGAGTGCTTACTGGAGAACTTTATTGAAGTAAATTCTGTCATTAGTCAGTTTTTATACAAAATGAAACACAAACGGTTAATTCACTGCAAAGAAGAGTTGCTACGAGCAGTCATCAATATGAAAAAAACAAATCAGTGCCTCTAAGAAGTAAATAATATAATGCCTTGCAGCCGTAATCCTTGTGTTTATCGTGCAAGTATCCCGGGTTGTGCTCGACTTTGACGCTTCTTCACAAGTTACTAGAGGAAAAACTTAAAGACCTGCTTTTATGTTCCCTCTGACCTTGTTCTACCCCACCAATGAATTAGAACCGTTCAAATAAAAACTGTGATGAGTATATTCAAAAACTCTGAAAATCTTGTTAGAAATAAAATGTTGACTTTGTTGATAAAATATTTTAGAACTAGCCAGCTGAATTAATTTATCGGTTTATTTATTTATTTATTTTCTGAGATGTTCTTAACGCCGAGATTTGCCCTGTCGCCTATGACAATATATTTTAATGACCGAGGTAACATTGTTTTTGTAAATGTGTTATTTCGTACACTGGATCAATTCTTGTAGCTCATCAAGAAAAGTACGTTAATAATAAATGACATCCTTGTTATTTTGTTTTATTGATTTTTACACGTGCATTAGCTATGCTTTTTCTTCGTTCCATATTTTCTCATGGTATGTATTTTATGTATTGCATTTGCTGTTCAGAAGCTGATTTTTAGTAACGAAAATCTCATCTCTTTACATTACCATCCACAATATGCAGGGACTCAGCGAAAGTTCTCATCTGCTATTGGTTGCTGCAATCAAATGACAACAGTTACTGATAAATGAACCTCTGAAACGGGTCTCGCTAAGAACCATCTTTACAACACATTTCATTTTGAGTTCAATCGAAAAATACAGCAAGGATCAAGGAATGAGAGGAGCACAGCTTGAAGACACGCAACTCACAGAGCACGACAACGGAGCAAGCCAACACCACAGCTAGGACCAGAGCAGAGGATGGCAGGATGCTGTCGTCGGTCTCTAGATGTGACACTTCACAAAAACGCCCTCTGGAGCTTCCAGGACACTTGCAGCTGAAACCTTACAAGAAATCAAAAGTGGTAAGGGGCTGAAATATTCAACCAGGGGAATACATTACTCTGTAATGTATTAAGTGTTTGCGTTGTTTTACATCTCAAACTGGTTCTATGGTAGCAACTGTTCATGAACACTGAACTTGTCTGTATTCTCATGAACAATGTTTGCTGAAACTTACCTTGTTACCGTGAGGAATAATTTTATTATGAAGATTCGTCAACCATCACTATAGACAAAGAATAAAAATACGTTGTGTCAAACGCTCAAAACACTCAAAACTTTACCAATAATACACAGTATATTCACATATAATTTAGAGTTACCTTCGTATACAAATAACTGCAAAATTGCTCACGAATAACAACTATATTATACACGAACAATAGTTTTTTGTACAAAAATAGTTGCATTTGTACAGGAATAATAGCAACATTCATACTCGAATAATAGTTATATTTGCTGACGAATAACAGCTGTACTCGTATTAGTACGAATGGTAGTTATTCTGGCACGGAAAATGACTGCATTTACAAACAAATAATAACTATATTCAGTTAGAAATGAAAGCCATCTCTGTATAGGAATAGCAGTTGTAGTTACACACAAGCACAAGCTTCATATGCACGGTGCGAGTATTGGCAGGTGCATGTTGATCTTCAGTAATCTCCAGCCTAGTTGAAGGCAGACCTCTAGATGGAGGGCGGTCGCCGAGCCAATACTTCGCTGGCGGCGGCAGAACTGGTGTTATTTGTTGCCATTGCACGTCATTGCTTCAGACAAAACAACGTGGCCTAAAAGGCGCTTTTATATGCATCATATCCTCTTCAAAATGAACAATATTTCCGCTGTGTGTTTCAAATTGAAAGTGCAGTGAACTACCAACCCCAACATAACCTCATATATCACTCATATTCGAAAATCGAGATGTAAGAAGAAAAATGTTAATAAAATTCGTCTAAATCTTGTAGCGCAAAGGTTAGGTCGTGTTCTTAAGCATGAGGTCTATTTCCCCTAGCGAGTGAGAATGTCTAACTTCCAGACAGTGAGATTCTATCACCAGAGTATGGTTCTTCTTTGTCTGCTTCGGTCCATCACTATCTAGTCCAGCCACTTATATCATCACTTATAAATATGCATGATGGTTTTGCGGTTAGTGTTCAGGTGAAAGTTGTTTCGGTACTAGAGTGTAAAAGTGTTTGAATCAGTACAAACAAATTGTAATGTGAACTTGGTAAATTCCAGTAAAATGAAAATAATTAGAAAAAATTGTTTAACAAAAACACAAATGTGTCACCTCAATCAGGATGTAAACGCTTATGCTAACAGTAGCTGAAAATCGTCACAAGTTCTCTAATTCAATTCTAAGCAACAGTACCTAATTGCATAAATTTTCAGGTTACAATAGCTCCTCACGAACCTGTCTTCACAAGATAAATTACAGAAGGCTGGTAACTACAATATAGTCTATTTATATCGAAGAAGAGCACCTGCTGTGACGATTCGGAAGCTTTAGAATTTCGTTGTAATTATAGTCCCTCATAGGGTATCTTTTACTGACAACACTGAAAGCATTGACGACGTCGATGAGACAGCTTCACTCATTTATTGATTTACATGTTTTCGATATATAAAAGGATTTCTTCATCTGTTGGTCTCCTTTTATCAGTGTTCTATTCCGTTATTACTATCGATTTTCTCATGCTTTATGCATGCATAAAACGCATTTTTAAAGTTCTGCTGACTACTAAAGATTCATATTTTGTTGTAATTGCCTTGCCTTCAGCGCTGAATTAAACCTAAGGCTTTCACGAGACCCGCATCGACTATCGAGGAACCATTCTATCGTCTCTCAACGTAGGAACTGCTTCCTTTGAAATTATCTTGTAAGCAGCGAGAAAATTCCAGGCTCTTCTTGGACAGGAACTGAAGAGCGTTTGTATTGATTTCTCATTCATGCGTAGGCTATGGAACGGTTCCATGGATGGAGCTTTATTCTGCTCTTCAGGCCTCGCTGGTACTCCTTAGAAGGTCTGATCTCACGCGCCGACGATCCGTCATATCTTCGGGCGGAATGGTTGTGCTCGAGAGCAGTATTCGCCTCATGACGTTGTTTTCACGTCCCTAATATTGCCTTAACAAATAAATTATGACATGGCAGTAGCGAGCTAAAAGGTTTTAAATGGATTGCAGCTCGAGGATTTTCAACTACATAATTTCTATTTTCAGTGTATTTGGCCTTCTTATGTACTTACATAGTAGGGAAAATATTTTACTTACTCATTTGCAATTTGAATATTGATTTGTAATGCAACTGGAAGAATTTAACGGTAGTCAAGCTTTGTTTTCAAATTAATTCTCAGTGTTATTATAGGGAGTGTTTTTGTGGTAACATTATTTTTTGGCTGCTTTGATAATTCTTCATTAGAACATTTTACCAAGCATTCATTATTATGACAACTACTGTTTTAATTATATGTCATGATCGTTATTTATACTGATAATAGACAGTACTATTATTACTATTGCAGCTGAAACATGAATTGAACACCACATTTGAAGAAAACATGGGATGAAATAAATGTAATGAAAGTACATCTGACAGATCTCAGAATGATTATAAGACTTAAGTGCTCGCTAATATTCACCACTGCTCTTTATCACATTCATCACAATTTAATATTTCATTACAAAATGTTACAATAGTTTTCAGTTGATAAAAAAGTTTCAATGTCCTGTTCTCCCGATAAAAAAGTTAAATCTTTTAGCACATGGCGTGGGAATATTTTTGATAGCGTTAGAAGAATATTATAATGGCCAAGCATGCCAAGGAGAAATATTACAGACTAAATATTGTTCTGTAATATGTCCCCAACAATACACAGACTTTTTCTTTCGCTAGGAAAGTGAACCATGTATTGACATCTATTAATAGTTATACTGAATAAATTAAAAATACATATTTCACTATTTAAATGACGTCCGTAGTGTAATAACTATCAGAGTTATATGTCGCGCTGATAGCTCTGTACAGAACGAGGGGTGATCAGTAAGCGACAATTGACGTCTCACTGAGATAAAGTCTCCATTCTATTGTTGCTAGTCACGTACATTTTGTACCATATCGTACAACAGTAGAGTTCCATGGTTTTAATATTATATTGTAATAGCCAGAAAATTTCCTTGCAATATATTGATCACTCAACTTGAGATGTATTGATCACTTTTTCTTTAATTATTTTATTTATAAATAAAATATACTACTTCTGCCGATAAAATGATTTATACAGACACAGAAAAGCGCACTTGATTTTCTGCTCGCATTTATGTCAGTTTGATTTAAAATATTCAGTTTATTTTCATAGCGTACTTAACATAGGGTACTTCAGCAGCACCAAAATCGAGCAGCACTGAAAGAAAATGTGAAAACTCTTTTTAATAATTGAACGAATTGAGTAGCAGACTTAACAATAGCATTTGGAAACCTAATACATGAAAAGTTTTTAATCATAGGCTAAAATAAACATCAAATAAACAAAACTTGGGTCTTTATCATCAGCATATGAAACACGTGATGAAAATCATTGAGGTTTAACTTTTTATTGTGCTCAGTGCGACTCTATAACGCACAAATTGATGGCAAGTACATTTGTGCATAAAATTTAAAGCTGCTCTTAAGTGACAAGAACGTTACAACTCATCAAATGCCACATCAAATTGCCATAGTTAAGGCAAAACGACGTGGAGGATGTTCAAGGATTCTGCTTTAATATTGTGCATGTGCTAAGGCAACATCCTCAGATGCATGATGAGCAAAACAGCATTTTTGATCTAGACAATTGTGTTCGGCCTCCAAAAGCACATCTTAGTAGGTGAAAAATATACCAGTCCTAAAGCTATTAACATGAATTGATGAAAATTTATTTTCATAATATTTCTCAACTAACTTCTGGATGAGAGTAACTTTAAGTTATAATGGAATAGAGCACAGTAACTAGGGTCAGAAGATAAGAAGTAAAAGTTAACCCTACGTCCTTTTGTTTCATCCCGTAAGCAAAACGACGTTTTCCAGTTTGACTCATAGAAATTGGTATTAAGCATCTTTACAACTACGCATGAGTACAACACACATGAGAAATTACACTACACATTATATTCAGGCACTCGTATGGCCAAATTTGAAAACTTCTCAATACTGTGCAAACTAATTACTATTTATATCCTGTTTATAACAAAAATTGAATGGTAGGTAACACATTCGATTTGCTGGCTTAGATTTCCTTCAAAAATTCATTACGTTTAATTGTTACATGAAACCATTTGCTAAGCAAGCTTATGTGAAGAATAACACTACATTAATCTATTAATTCTGAATGAGAGCATGAGTGTGAAGGTGAATAAAGCGAGTGTTGCTGATCATGCCTCGTGGTAATCAATATCAAAACTAATCAAGTTATATTTATTGATAAATGAAGGTGTGAAAGTAGCGCGCATATTAAAAACAGACATTCAGTATCAAAAGAGGGGATTTCAGTCTAGGCAGCAAATAAAAGCGTATTAATAAATTTGTAAAGTATTTTTGTGGTAGAATAATGACTATCGTATTCTTACTATTTCTATTTCTGATAGACACAGGATTTTTCTAACTCTAAACAGAGGAATATTCAATACATTACAACTATAAACAAAAATTGTGCACTGATAAGTAGCATCTGATTATTGAAAACAGCATTGACTGAAATTTATTAACAAAAACATTCGTAGATATTATATTTTTCTACCTTACATCATATATGTTCCTAAATAATGACCAGCTTTGTAAGTGTCGTGTAATGTTATAGGAACAGTCTTAAAAGCTTGAGTGGTTCCAGATTTTCAGTGTAGTAATTTTTCTGCAATTCTACAAGCTTTTTCACAATAATTTCTCAACATAGCATTAAAACTTTCTATTGAGTGTTCACGTACCCATCAAAAAATTTCATAAACAAATTCATTACATGTGAGTTTATCATCAGTTTTTTAATGTTATGATATTCAAGTATGCGGTTTATTGTCAGAAACTTCTTTTGGAAGAAACTGCAGCGTCAGTGAAGCTTTTTTCGGCCTTTATAAATAAATCTTTCTAACTCGTGTTCAGAGCACTAAGACAGACAAACTTGTAAAGCAAATATTTTTATCAAAAATAAAAAGATTCCTTATGGAGCTAAGGTTTATAAATTTGACCGTCTGTCCAGTTTTGGGGTTCCTCATTAGATCGGAGTGTTTTATGGGAAATGTTGATTTCACTTGAGGAATTATTGTCTCGCTTTTTTGGCTGCAGACAGCAACAAATGTTAGATTTTTCAGAGATTAAAGAAGAAAGAGCTGACTACTCGAACGTTTTAAAAGCTCTTTGAAAGAAAAAGAAGCATCGAAATTGCTGAACAATTATTTTGGGATTTTCATGAGGTTTTTACTTACATCTCTCATATTGCACTTGCATATTTTTTTTGGTGAATTCACATACCGCTTTTGTTCGAGTTGAGGACAAGAACAAAGGCATTTGATTTTCACTCATCAGTTAATTTTTGGCTCGAAAATTTTCATCCATATTAACATTTCGTGACACTAACGATCTACAATCCTTCAATAACTACGAATTCACGATATCGTTAAAAATCATGTGATTGATGTCTTTACTTCTATTCATGCTCACTGACAAGCGATTCATTAACACTTTTCCATTTTCCAAATTTCCCAGTTGAACTTGTTTTACTACTTGCATTGGATCTTAGCTTGCAACGTTTGCTACACTGATAAAATATCACTGTTTTAAGGATAAAATTTCATTAGAGCCACTCAAATTCATTGAAAAGTTCCATCAAATTTTCCCTTCAATTTGTTATCATGGTCATCAAGTACAAGGGATAAAGATTGTTTTCACTTGTTCTACGGATTTTTTTACGTACAACGTGCTGGTCTTCTATTATTCTACAGGGTGCTGCAACACAACTTCATTTCTTCAAAGGAAGTTCCTGTCCAAAAGAAAGTTGTGTTGTCGCATCTCTTACTCCTAATAAACTACGATATCTTTATTTTAAAACTGACGCACAACTTACACTGAGGATGACATCTCTCTCGCTCCAATATTTTTGTTCTATCATTGAACAATTGTTTGAAGACATCAGAAAATTATGTTTCTTGTCAAGCTGCGAGACAACGCCGAGCGAGTTGTTAACATTGTTTTTAGCGTCGTGAAACACATTTAAGCTAAAATGCTGCTAACATATCACAGTATCAATTTGTAACAGTGTTTTTTGGACTTTCTGAAGCCCTTGTCTCTCTTCGAAAAATTATTTGAATTTTTTGAGGAATGGTTTCTACTGAGTTCGAAAAAGCTAAAACTTCACTATTCTGTTACATATCAGTTTATGTCAAATTTCATCAAAACCTCGAGAAATTTGCTCATTATTTAAACTCGATCAATGCAGGCACATTTTTCTAAAAGGATTATCTGCGTTTTCGATGTTGACGTCAATAACTGCAACGAATGGGATTTGTTCTTTTCGCTGTCACTCATGTTTGAGAATTATGAAATTTATTCACCAAGACTGGCATTCCAGCAAAACACTCTGGTACAGAATGAAAGTTGCTAAAGGAATATGAACTTTATTGAATATTATTCTTCTTTGATTAAAACAGAAAACTGAACAGCTGTTAATGATAACGTTATGCATGAAACAGAGGAACTTATAAACGAATTAAAGATGTGGTGTAGCAAAAATAAAGAAATATAACAGAAACATAAACACATTAAAATTCTTACAATATTATTGCATCCAAGAGAAGCACGTATTCATCTCAAATGTTCATAATCCAGTGAAAAACGCCGTGAACGGAAAATATATTATTTGTTGACATTACAGAGTTTTCAAAGAGAGAAAAAATGAGCATCTTTTACCGAGTATCCTAGAGCAGTAAAGTTTGTTTTATTCTATTGTAGCAATTTATCGCTGACGATCTTTAGCAATGATTGCTAAATTGACTTACAAGTAGTCTGGAATATGTAGTTTTTTAAGTGAAGAATAATTACAGATTACCTTATTTCTTGAATTGTGTACCATAGAAATTAGTACGTTTTAATATACAGTATGAAATAACTTGCATTTATGGAAGCAGTTTCGTAGTCTACATGGAAAGCCGTCATTGCAAGAAAACCTCAACCGCTTAGTGCCGATGAACTAACAATTATTATTTTACAGAATATTTTCCTGGAAGTCTGATTTACAAATCGTCCCCTCGAAGCGACCCTCAAACAGGGAGATTAGCATGACTTAGCAAACACGCGCTGCAGAATGCACTGAATGATACCTCTAATAGAGCACTCAACCTTTACTACAGCAAACAACGTCCCCTTAATGCCAGGACTCAACATCCAAACATTAGTTTCGGCCTGAAGCATGGTCGGTAGTGGGTCTGAAGCAGACCCTTAATGACTGTTAGTATTAATATTTAGAGTAGCATAACCAGTCCACAAGTACGATTGTATCAGCGTTACTTCTGGTCTGCGAATTCTGACGTTTGCTGTTTATAATGTACAGAAGGAGAACAACGCACCCTAAGTATCTATATCTCCTAGAAGTGAATATTTAAAAAAATTGACTAAAGAACTGCTAAAAATAAATTCCCATGTTAAGAAGCTAATATTAGATTGAATGCTTTGATATTGTGGAAGTGAAATTCGATAATATTGAAAAGTAAAGGAGGACCAATCTACGTTACTTATTATCGTTCACGCACCTGCTGCTCAAGTTGAGGTTCACACATCAGCTGCAAAAATTATCATGCAAAAATCTGCTACCTAAACTATCCTACACGTACCTGCCTCCCAATTTATCATACACGTACCTCCAAAGAAGTTGAAACAAGAGCCTCCATTCAAGCAAGGCTTCCAGAAGCACTCGTCTAAATCCAAGCAGCGCTGGCCATCTGTAGATACTTGAAGGCCCACCGGACAACTGACCAAAATATCGAAGTTATTCGTACGTATTTTATTAGCACTGAATCATCAGTAATTAAACACAAATATTCAAAATGTCATAAAGTTCCTAATTCAGTGAAAAACAAACAATCCATGCAAAAAAGTATTCCAAGTCAAAAACATTATTATTGAATCTCTTAATACAACTCTGAGCCAATAAAAACTTGCCTGCAAAAGACCTCGTTTACGTGAGTGGTGCAGACGAAAGGGTCGTGGCACACAAGTCCACCGCGTGACTCCATTTGGCGGCTTGAGCGACGGTCTGTCGAGGACGAGGTCATTTTTTGTGACAGTCTTCATAGTGTAATTAAAAGTCAGCGCGCCTGCTCTTCAGCTACAGGAGCAGAAAACATTTTTTAACATGGAGCTTTTGAGACAGCGATACGCGGGAAGTTTCGTTTTTCCAAGATGCACTAAAATTTCAAGTTTTATAGTAAAGTTTTCAACTGTTTCAAAGCAGACGACGAGTTCATCCAAACTTGCACTGATCATCGAAATGAAAAACGTAAATATTTTTCTCAAAAAGTAGGAATTTTGGCTTTCCCTTTTAATGTCTGAGACAAAATTCAGTGGATGTTTACTTCTACTTCCTTGGAAATTTACGATTACTTTTCTCCACAACTCTCGCACTCATTAATACTGAACACCATTCATTCATGGAAGAACTCTATTGATCATATTGTTCACCTAAAGAAAACTTTTTGCTTCTCATAAACCTGAAATCAAAGAATCGATATTGCACAAAATTTATTTTGTAATTCATGTTCACTGAAGGGATAAACTATTCGTTGCTTCATTTTTAATGGAATAGGAAAATGTTTTCTGGCTGAGATAAGGCTACCAAAATTAGGAGCAAGTCTGGTTCAATGATTTCAATTGATCAACTCTCAATTTTTGCAGCCATCAACCAACACGTCTACGATACACACACCAGATGACAAAATTTTTTTTTTCCAACAATCAAGTTCTTTCTTTCTCAGCGTAACTCGTAAGGGCCTGTTCATCTACTGACTGAAATATCACTGATGCGAGGGTCAATTAATGATATTATTAGTTTGTTCTATTAGATAGTTTAGTTGAATGCACCTGCAGAAGAGGACAAGCAATGTAGAGGACACACTGCATAAGACATGCAGGTATTGTGACTTGTGTCATAACTTAAGATGTGTAAACTCTAGCAGAGATCAAGTACTAAGTGCTAGATTAGAGTTCTTTAGCTCATGAGCTATTTAGCATAACTAAATATTCACATCTCTGTCTTTCTGTAGATTAGTTCAAGTAAAATTTTGGATTCACCTACTACAGAGTGTCCCAAAAATATGTGCTCACGCTTTGACTGCTCATTACTAAGGGAAAACTAGAATACGGGAAGAATATTGAAGTTTTCTTTTACGGCATTTCATTTTTTTGAATTCAATGTTTTTCCCTTTAATTCAACTCTTTAGTCTTGCATCTGTGTGAATAAATACTGCAATTAAAACAAAATATATGAGTAATGGGCGGTCTAAAAGTGAGTATATTTTTTGGCAACACCCTTTAGTTAATCAACATTATTTGAATAATTAAATGGTTAGGAATAGAACTGTTCATCATCTAAGCATACATGGAAGGTTAAGTATGAACCACCTTGTCTGTGACTAATAATTAACTTTGCTTTCATAATATAGAAGGAGAATATTAAAATGGATATAACTGTTCATGTTCCTTATTTGACTCCTATGTTAATATTAAGGGAACATTTGCTCTGTGCTCTAAGTAAAAAGTATTTATTTGCTACTCATTTGACTTTTTAAAGCATCTTCCTTCCTGAATTAATGTCAAAATCCTCACAGAAAATTATCGTCCAAATTTACTACTAGAAAACAGGTCACCTCGACGGCAAATTAAAGTCCAATTGCTCAATATTTCGTATACAATTTTGCATGCCGAGGCTTTGAACAATAAGAAAAGAACAGCTAAACCGGCAGTCGGTTGGTTACAAACGGGCAGTTTATGCAGCAAGCCTCGTTTGCATTCGGATGTTCATGGAAGCATTCCGGCAACCTGACCGACCTGGGATCAAAATAAATTACTGTGGTCGCAGCAGATCTAAATTTTAGTGTAACTGACCAGTATATCACTCGTAATCGAGAAACATCGACATATCAAATGGTGAGGTGTTCCAGTAAACGTGTAACTTATTTGTAAGTTTAAAGTGTTCATGTATAATAGATATTTTCAGCCGAAATTTCTTTTTGGTGAATTAATAAAAAAATTGAATTCCAAAGATGCCATATTGATTTCGGTATACAAAACACTTGGTTAACGAATCTTTAATATCTGTTCGTGTGACTTTCACAAAACGTACGCCCAAACCAGCCGTAAAATATAATTTTTAGAAGTACATGTATAATTCGCTTTTTAAATACCGGGTCGTTCTAAAGTTCTGTTACACTTTTTTCAGAAATTTAGTGATCATTTACAATAGATTAGAATTTTTTCTTGTAATAGCTGAATAGTAAATCTATCAATCTTATCTGAAAGTTATTAGTACGTCCATAACAATTAGTAGTATTAGCAATGGAGGCAAAGAGAATTGAAATCTCTGCTCTACTACGTGCGTCCCATAAGAAGTCAAACATTGCTAAGCGCCTTAATGTCAGTCGAATGACTGTGCACGATTATGAGACGATAATTTTCTGGCAAGTCGTTTCAGAGACGGTGAAACACTCAAGGATCGTCTTCGTTCAGGTAGACCCCGAGTTGTGATGGGGGTAGACCCCATTAAAAAAAATTCAAAAAGATTCAACGCTCAAAATGATTCATCTTGCCAGGAAAAAGAAGATCTCTGTCTCGACAGTGAGAAAAGCTGCTAAGATTGAAAGTGAAAGAGCTTAAAACTTGTCAAAAAGCCCATGCTAACTGCTGCAGCGAAGCAGAAGCGTTTTGAGCGATATAAACGCCTTTTTAACGATCTGAAAAATCATGGTAATCGGATTGTCATTTTCCCAGATTAGAAGATGTTCTCGGTCAATCCTCTTGCGAACAAGCAGAATTATTGCATTGTTACCTAGCTTCGGTCAGGACATCTCTGAGTTACAGAACGTGTTTACAACCAAACATCCGGCCTCTGTGATGATGCTTGTAGTCGTGGCATCGAATGGAGAAAAGATGCTTCCAGTGTGGTTTCCACATGGCTAGAGTCTAAACGCCTCTGCTTACAAAGATGTTTTTGTCACAAAAACCTATCTTGGGTGAGAAAAATAATTATAAATGCAAACTGCGTATTCCAACGAGATGGTGCACCTGCGCACACCGCAAAAACTGTTCAAGAGTGGCTGGGGTTAAACATGAACTTTTGGCCCAAGGACTTCTTGCTGCCACAGTCGCCTGACCTGAACCCCCTTGACTACAGTGTCTGGACGCATATTGAGAGCAAGGCATGTAAAGTTAGCTGCAACAGTGTAGAGGAGTTGAAGTCTTCTGTTAATCGTTCATGAGCCACAATGAGAAAAGATTACATCTGCAAAGATTGCAAGGGTTTCCGCCCTCGTCTGAGCCGTGTCAGTGCTGCTGAAGCAGGTTTAATTGAAAAATAGTATTGTAATAATACTAATAAATGTATGGAAAGCCCAATTTGTTTTCTTATTCCTATAAATCGTAATTTTGGAGACTTAAAAATAAATTATCAAAATTTAACAGAACTTTAGAACAACCCGGTACATTAAAATGAAAGCCGGCTCAACAAGACCAGTTTTTAGTTGATTAAGCTGGAAGTTTCTTCTTTGATTACCGATAACCTGATAACCGATTCATCCTCTTAAGATAAAAATTCTATTTATCACTTAATTCGTTATCAAAATTATTACCACCACTGTCAGAAGAAGTTCTTTGCATGAGAACATCAACTGCTAATAAAATTACAAAAACACATGGAATAATTTTCGCTCAGCAAATATACTGCAACAATTGTCTCTGAAATTCATTAACGAGATTCATTGACAGCTATCAAACGTAAGCCCTAAAAAGAATGCTAATAAGAATTAGAGAATTAAGAGATCTCGTATCAAAAACGTTTAACTATTTGTTGCGTAGAGTGTCTACAAAATTGTCATTAGTGAAGAAGTTTGAGCTGAGCAGAAATTATGCAATCAGACGATGTTTACACTCAGCAGATACATCACCTCACGTCACGAGTACATCACAAGAAACTCATAACTTTGATGTAAAGTACAACTGTAAGTTTATTTAAAGTCACTAATACCAGATATCACTAAACTCAAATACTAATAAAATCATGATTTGATTAATTTAATAACACAGCGCAATGTCTTTAATACTACTCCCAGTGACGTTCCGTTGGATAAAAACGCAAACTGCACTGACCTAAGTTCTATAAGAAAATCATCTTGAAAAATATGACTCACTGTGAAGGAGAGCTTGAGGTTGCTGCTGTTGAGAGTTTGATTGATCCGAGCACGACAGAGGCAGTTGGCAGCCGCCGGTTACATTTTCGGAAATGATGGCTGCAGCCCAACGCGATGGCTGGTTCAGCAGCGGGAGAAGGCGTCTCTCGTAAGTCACAGCTCGTAAACAGCCTGTTCGTAGTACACGGTCTCAATGGAGGCAGAGACAGAGCACTCAGAAAGTGTGTGATGAGGCCTTGTTTGCTTTCTGAGATTGATGACGGCCATTCACCAGCGTTCAGCACCCGACAAATGATGGCCGTCGGCGACGAGATCGACACTAAAGTGTAATTTTCGTTCCAGTGGAAAAAGCTTCATTTTTTCAGTACGCCGATTCGTACATGAGTAAGACTTTAATTTCATTACTTTGAGAATATTGAATTTCAGGCAACGTAGATGAAGGTTTATAGTGAAGTTCGAGTGTGAATAACGATTACAGTGTGCTACTTAGTGTGTTTAAAAATCTAAGACCATTAGTACAAAATGTCATGTCGGTACTAAAAAAAACGTTCTAAAAATGAAAATGAGCACAGCTGGCAATTTCAAATTTTATGTTATATGAAAAAGTGAAATTGCAGCTATTTCACGAGAAAGTTACTTGCCAAAATTCACTAATTCTTTTGCAGATACGCGCGCAATTTTTCCAACCATATGAACACGATACTGTCTTATACTGGTCATGTCCTCTAAAGGAATATACCCAAGACAACTGGAAAATCAAATCCAACTACCAAATTTGAAGTTCTTGAGGCCTTTTATGATATTTTATACTTCAGAGTTGAGATATTGAAGATCAACATGCAGGGGCATAAGCACTGTTCTCATAACATAATTCTTATTCAGACTAGTATCGACAGCGAGTGCAGGTCTCTGTTCAGGATATCATCGGTAAACACAAAGACACATTTTTGAGGATGTTATTAACTTGTTATTAACAAAGGCCCTCACCTTCAAAATTACGGTCCGGTCGGATCGTGGGGTCCAGCCCTGCGAACAAAGGACGTCCCCCCAAAATGACCCCTTCCTGCTGGTGCACTTTGAGCTCAGAGCTTCGATGACTGCTCCAAGCATCGTCAAGACGGCTGGAAACGTACTGTCCTTCGTCAGTATCGTCTGCTGACAGCTCTAGCAGCAGACCTTGTCTGCAAAATTGTTGGTAGGGAATACATCTCTTTTAAATGACGCTTTATAAACCGACGACTTCAAGGAACTTTTCGGAACGAGGAGTCACTATCGGTATAGCTCCTGATCTCAAAGAAATGAGTCGATTTCATTATTTTTTGTTACATTATAATTAAGCGCTGGACACACACTCACAACCCTCAGGTAGATTAAAGTTATGTATTATTTTAAAGAATAAGTTATTGACCGTATACAAAGAACGAAGAGGATCAAACAATGACAGACAGGAGAACTCTAAAACGCATTAGCCCGATGAAGTCTTGAACAGAATTATAGACGATTTCATGGTTTCCACAGCGTTGGAGAACCACAAACAAAAAATTGCACTCGTGTCCAACATGTCAAAGTTCAAACCTGCTATCAAAGAGATATGTACTAAACGTACTTTCGGCTCACACTCAGGTTTCAGCAAAGAACATACATGGCCAAAAGTACAATTAGCTGATACAAATATCTCATCCAGATATCATTTAGGTCTGCTGTACAGATACTCAGCCAATTATTTGCAGCTTATGAAGAATACCATGACAACTATGACAGTAGTGAATTTGACTATATTCTGATGTTTTTTAAAGAAAATACTTATCCCCATTGATTATTTTTTGTCTGCAGTGGTTAACTGATCATGTTCAGTAAACTATGGCTATCTGAGTGTTTAGATTTGTTCCTGTTTCTCGGTTTTCATTATAAAAATCCATCCATTTGGAGGCTTTATAAAGGAAAACAAATGTAATTAACAAATTAAATAACGTAAACATCGAAAACAGAGGGCTGTACTATTATTACGAAAGAGATATGAAAGAAACATTTCTTTAATATTATAATCTGTGTATCATAAAAGGCAATTGCTAAAAATCATTCCTAGTCATAATAAATATCTACAAGCACTGCAGCTCCAATAGTTCCGAGCAAGTCTTTATGTCCGAAATACAATTTACCGTCATGTGTTGTGCTGGCCGTTAGCCGCCATCGATTCTGAATGAGAGGGATGTTGGAACCCGAGATGCGGATATGAATCCATTACTCTATACGTCTTTGAGGTACTAATAACCTCAAATTGCAATTGAAAGAGCCACAGAATTGGTATGGTTTTCATACGAACACCAATTAATAACAATTATTAGGTGTGTGCGTATCAAGAAGTTTCAGAAATAACTTATGAATTATTTACCCGAGTAGCATCAAAGAAAATCTCATCAGAAAAAGAAAAACAAAAAACCCGTTTAGTTCACCAATCGTGAAATATTTTCTTAAACATGGAAAGAGAAAATTACGTTAAGTGACAATGATCAGTCAGTTGACGTACATGAGCGGCAGCATCGTTCACTGATGATTGCCTTGACAAACAAACTTTAACAGCAAGAATTAAAGTTCTTGAGCGTAATAAGTCATGCTAATCCATACAATTTTGGGGAGAACATCTTCCACTATTGCATCATATTAATTAATTTTTGACCCTTTTTAAACCATTGTCTGAGCTTCGAGTTTGAACGAGACAAAATTAAATGGAGGGCCGTAGTTATTTTGATACCGTTTCAGTTCCTTTTTGTTGATTCCAACTCGTTACAACCGACAGTCAAAAATCTGAAAACCAGAATGAGACAATTGTAATCAGATGATGCATTCGCAGACTAAGTATACGAAAAACAAAACCTAAGTTTCCCGCTTTAGCGTACGTAAGAGAGATAAATACTGAAAATAAATCAGAAAAATAATGAAAAGCCGTACGAATGAGTCGTTAGAGATATTGTCTATTATCCTAGAACTTACCCAATGATTTAAAAGGGTAAAAAATACAAAATATAATAAAATACGAGTATCTGTTATGAGATTCCAATATATAAAACGTTTAGACACTTTAAAAAAATCCTAAGGCTTCTTACAACGCCTAAAATTACGACTTAGACTAGTGGTACATGAAAAAAATAAAGAAATTCCAGCGCTTGAAAAAGATCCTACAATGTTCAGAAACGAAAGCTCATCAATGTCATTTGTATTAATCATAGAGAAAACGAGAAAACTTTCTCATCAAAAAAAGCCTAAAGAAAATTTCTGGGTACAACACCTAAAGTTTTCCTTTGTTCATTTTAAACTACTGGAGACGATATCATTTCTGTCGGGTTGTTGGTTTTCGGAGAGGAACTTATTTTGTAATATGCTATTAGTGATTTTTACAAGGACGTAATTACTTTCGAATGAAACTTCTGGGCAATATTGAGGCGTGGTTGAGCACTAAAAACATCAATACATCTTCTTGAACAAAAGGAAAAGCACCACAGGATCGAGTATAGAAGTAAGGTTAGTACAGCCGTCGAGCAGCATGAGTTCAATTGAATTCTATTATCAATAGTTAAGGAAGCTTATGTGCGCTCTCATAGAGAGACGACTGCATCTTCAGGATGAAAGAAAACGTGGGAAGATGGAAAAATGTTTCATTTACGCTATCTTTATATACAGATATAAACAGAAATGCAGAGATTGAACGTCAAAGATTATTAATTGTCACTATAAAACAGTAAAAATTGCTTATGATACGAGTACATGGAAAATTGTTTACTCGGTCGGGGAAAAAAATGGGTCGTCTTAGGTTTTATGTAAGTTTAGACATGATTTTTATCAGACTTTCTCAGTAATTTTTCTTCAAAAAAAGAACTTAATGGTAGCTCAGCTACTATGGCCAATTATAGCGAGGCCACCATAGAGTGCGCGCTAAAATTAGCGTTTCAAAGCGTTATTACTGCCCACTCTCTGCACCTACGGCCACTTCAATTTATAATTTATAACAAGTATTTGGTTCGTCTAATAAATATCTGCTTATATGCTGATTATATTGAATAACATTATGAATGTCATGCGTTGATTAATAATCTTCATTTTAAACTAATTAATAATTTTTATGTTTGTTTAGCTATCCTGCTATTGAACATTAGCTCTGATTGGAATATGCTCTAGATGTTTTGTGATAAACAGCTGCAATAAATGCCACACTGTTAATATTTTTTATATAAAATGTAGCACTACCATTGTTGCCTGATATGGTCTATATTTTTGAACTCATACTTGTTGCAGTAACAGCTTTAGCTTTATTGAATGAATATTGACTGTTGTATTTTTTCCAGTTCTCACGAAACATTTAGAGCATGTTTCAAACAAAGATATTGCGCAACAGTAGGATAACTAAATAAACAAATATATTATTAATTAACCGACAAAAAAAATATTTGATGTATATCAATCATAATACCTTCGATTATAAGTAGCATAGCTGCAGATAATTATTAAACGAACGAAATACCTTTTGAACGTTCATTATGAACTGGCAGTGACCGCAGTAGCAGACAAAATGCCCTAGTAGTTGTTCGATGAGCTAATTTTTGCATGTACTAAATAGCAGCCGTGCTACAATCGGTCGTAGTAACAGCTTTACATCTATATAGCTTTAACATGTTTATTTTGCCCTTGCTAAGAGGAATGATGTCACTGTTTCTTAAGAAGGCAGTTTTTCGTGTTTACTAATTTTCTCTTAACGGCTTTATCTATCAATGAAGGCTATTGATCACCCGTGAGTGCAGCAATCAAGCAAACAGAAAATTAATATATCCTTTACTTGAACGCTTGAAGTAATTACTAGTTCATGAATAGTGCAGATGCTTTCCAGATCCGCATAATTATTTCGCTGGTTGACTCTTTACGGGTTAAAACATTGACGAAATAATCAAGTATTTTACTTAGTCCATTTAGTAAATGTTGCGTTTTTTAATGTTTGAACACTTCGCAGGCAAATTGTTGTTAGTATCGTCATGAATTTCTAAAAAATTTTCCCTACGATAGTAAGAAATCACTGTTACTTAACAAGCGATTTAAAATTCCATCACTGCCAACCATTATTCAGCGTTTAAAAAGTTAAGCGTTGCAACCTCGTACTACTTGCAAAGGGGTAACTTTTTAATATCATTCCATTCATTATATTTGTCACTTTCATTTGATTGTGCATTGAAGTTTGCAACATCCTTATAGGTTGGATTAACATTTGACGAGCCATAATAGTTGAGATTCATACGAAATATTTCTTGTTTTATTCAGTAATTACACAGCGACAAAACATCCATCTTTGACCTTTTTATTTTTCACTTTATCAACTTCTGAAAGTCAACAGATTTCATTTACAGAATAATGTACTGATCTGAATCATCAAAAGCTTCAAATTATATGTTAGTTTTAGCTTCACACTAGATGTTGATTCAAAGGATATGTTTCCTTTAGTCGTTTTACGTTTGAAAATTACCGACAAATATCATAGTCATCCAAGATAGCGAGAGTGAGCGTCAGACTAGGTAATATAATAGTGTGTGCTCGGCCTTTTCTCTATCTCTGTTTGGCAGCTGCGTGTCAGTGTATGAGGAAAAGACCACATTGCTTGCTCAGATACTGCCTTCATCCTTTCAACTTCTATTCAGACACAAACAGCATATGCTGGAGGACTCTTTGATCATTTAACAGGCACAAATGCTTAGTATTATGGGACATTCTCGGGTTTCAGAATTTCCACTGCAACTTTTGGTGAACTACCCTAGCGTTGCAAATGGAACGATCAGAGCAATGGTGACACTACACGTTTATATAAAATGTACTCTCTGAACTGTAATGTAAATAATGTAATCGAAATAGGAAAACATGATTTGTATTGATCAAATAAGCGCTGCAAGGCCTAATGTCCACTATTTTTTACAACAAACGAGTTGCAAATTTTCAAGTATGTGTGTTGTCTTTTTCCAAGTGAGCGTAACAAATAACGTAAATTCTTTCTCTGCAAAATGTACACTTAACTCTTGAAGATTATCCATCTCGGACAATAACTTGAAATAACTAATCGGTAACTCATCCTCTTTAGTGACTCATCTTGTATTTCATTTTTGCTGGATTTATTTTCAGCCTGAAAGCACAGCTGTGTGCAGATGAAGCAGTGATGATACACTAACGGGTGGCACACAAGTCCTCAAAGCTCAAATTAAACTACTTCCTCTATTCCCACAGAGGGTTGCAGATACTGTCTTTTACTCTTTAAAACTGAAAATGTGAACGTCAACAACATGTCCATGGTGGTCGTATTCATTATGCAACTTATCCTCTTAGATAGACTTAGATTAGATTTATCCACTTATGACAGATATGAGTGACGCCACCTGTTGCCCCCAAAAATATTAGAAAACTCTAACGTTCACGAACGCCTTCAAATAAATATGAATGCATAGTGTTAGAACGGTTTTTGCGTATATTTCTATGACATCAAATATCCCAGCCAATACATATGTCATACCTGTACAGGCGCAGGTGGTGCCAGCGAGCGTCATGTAGAGCTCTTTTCATGCAGATGGACTGCAGGTGGCCAGACCCATGCAAGTAGAGGGCAGCGCACGGTCTTCCGCTGCTCAGGTGCACGGACACAAAATCCCGCGAGTGTCGGGATGTCAAGGAAATAAGTTGCCCTTCAGACGACCGAGTTTTGAAACTGGAGGGTAGCCAAAGTACTGAGAGCATTTACACAATGTACGACAGCTGCAATGGTATGATAAAGAGTTTAATAATCCCTAAATTAGTTTATTTGTCTAAAATTAAGAAATCATTGAATTATATGTTACATGGAAATAGCACAGTATTGTCTTAAAGAGTTAAAAATCTTAAACTTAAAAATGCAAATAAATGTGTGAGTGACACAAATAAAATACAATAGATGTAAGAACAAATATTTTACGTCCTCAACTCATTGTTAGTCATTGTTGACCCAGTTCAACTTATTCACAGTATTTTCCTATTTGAGGCGTTAAGTCCCAGTAAGCTCTTTACAGAGCCACTGAATTATTTTATAAAGCACCTTTTGCAGGCTCAGCTGAAGTGTATTTCCACTGAGCAAAAATCATATTCGATGTGCGTGCCCTATTGGCTTGTGGATAATTTCCTCTCATTCATTGGCTATTAAACTAGAATGGTATTATAGTCCATTAAATTACTCAGAATAACAGAAAGATCACTCCATTTCTTCAATTCATTGTGCATTCATGAAATTGTCTTGCGTCAGAGCAGTTGTGCACCAATTTTTTACGTACAAAAATGAATTGGAATCAGTCACTGGATTTCCTCAACACAGCGAGTTAAAATCAACGAGCTTATGCAAGGGGTTTGAAGCTGTAAGACAAAATCCTCAAGAATAAATTTCCTACACTGTTTACACTGTTGATTTGACCTTTTAATAAATCATAAAATATTAGTGAACGTGTTTGTTTACAGAAATAATACCTCGGGATTCACTTCCAGTTTCTAAAATGAATGTAAGCCCTCGAAATTTTAAATTTAAAGCGCATAAACACACAAAAACAACTACTTTTAGTGACAAACACATTTTTACTTATAAACTAAAATTCCTGTGTTGTGCAAAAACACACAGAGGTTCAATAATTGTGTTCCACAAAAAAAGCTACGTTTGTAGAATGATGATTACGTCAATGATTTCCATGGTACCTGAGCGTGAGTGACGTTGAAACTGTGGGAGGTGCGAAAGAGAGAGCGAAGTGAATGGAACTGTGTTTCCCGAGAAGTACCGCCGACTCCTCGCAACTCCCATCGGACTCCAAACATTGAACATTGGTTGATTCGAATCGAACACGGCAAAGACTTCTGGTTGTTTCAAGGCACTCAGCAGGGTTGGCTGCGGAGTTACAGTCTGAACGAGAGTTAGAGCAGTCGTGGCAGTTGTCAGTACTCGTGAGGTCCAACCGCAACAAAGTTGGAGAGTGGTTGTGCTGGAGACGATGGCGGTGAGTGCCTTCTTCGTGTTCGATAGAAGTTTCGCTTCTTGAGTCACGTAGTAAATCATTAAAAGAATGAGGTTAACGAACATCTGGGTAGTATAATCATACCAAATATGGTTAAAATTGATTAGAAATTTATTACATAAGAAACATGCTCGCTCATCTGAAATCTGTTGCCTTTGGGATGAATTTCAATAGATGGGAGCCCTGTGCATCATCTAGCGTAAATACCCTTGGGTCAAGTCTTTGGCGCATGCAGATCACAAATTATCGTGTCAGGAACCTGAATAGCCAAACATAGATTTCACAAGCCAATTCTGACGTTCAGTTGGAGGAACACCACGATGACATCCCCTCATTCAGGAAACATGTAATTGCTTCCTGAATGATGGGATGTCATCGTGGTGTTGAATTTTGCTTATGAGGATCTCGTAATAGTGAAGCTGCTAGTTACAAATATTGAACCCGTCGATGGGACAAAATGTTTTCAAAAAGATTAATCAGGGTTCATTTTCATATCTATTGAAAAATACTTGCTGAAATTCAGAAACTCTGCAATAAACAGCTAAAACTTTTTCATGGAGTTTCAACAGCGGAGGCTCTCATCTTTGTAAAGAAATCCATAAGCTAAAAACAGCTTTCGAACTCATAGGGTACATTGACATTTACGTCAAATTTTCTTCCTTTCGTAGACTAGATCAAAAATCATACGTTGTTCTTTATTTTCAAACTGATCAAATGCCGGCCCTACCATAGTTGAAAAAAATTACGTTTTTTGTGGAGCATTAAATTATTTCTAAAATACATGGCGATTGCCACAAGGCCAAAATGATCCAAAAGCTGACACAAAAAAACTTGTGTGAAGACAGGAATATATTAAAGTCTCGTCAATAATTGCACAAAGAGACGAGAAAGATGTGTATGCGTTACAACAATCTATTCAATTGAGTATACAATCTTCATTTAATTGTTTCATAAAAAAATCTATAACCTCATGACCCGAAATGAAAAGTACCTTATTAATGGATACAAAAATCATCTTATGATAAACTCAAACGCTACCAGCCCACACAGTCTGTTTGTCTCCCCCACCTGGCTTGAAGACATCGCTGAGACAGAGGGCAGCCTGGACTAGTTCTGCTGCCGCTGACAGCACTGGTACCGAGGTCCAGCAGCTGGTGGAGAGCCAGCGGCACAATGTAGAGGATATGTCATGGACATGTTTAGCAGTAATCCACTTATTGTTGGCTGTCATCAGAACGTTATCAACTAGTCGTCAGCAAGTCATCAGCAAGTCATCAGAAAGTCATCAACAAGTCATCAAGTCATGAGCCAGTCCTCAACAAGTCATCAGCAGGTCATGAGTCAGTCATCGGTGAGTTATGACGCAGTCATAAGTAAGTCATCAGGAAGGCTCTAATATGATGTCAAGATGTCATCAAATGTTATGAACATCGTATCACATCATTATATAATGTATCATGATATAATATGGAGTTTATATTTTCTGAAGTTCATCAAGAATTAATCCATGACCAACTATGTTCGTATTTTTATTCAGTTTTTTATCGTTCATGAACTCATAGGGAAAGACAATTTGATATGAGTGTTTCCAGTGACCCATTGAACACATTTTGTTATTGTTACCATCATAACATCATTATTTTTTTACATTATCGAAGCAACTAAACCTAGACACCGAGATCATTGCAGAGAGAATCCAGTCTTTATGACTAAATAGCAGTGTTATGCAAACAAATTCCCAGTTTGTAATTCCATCACGGTCGTAAGGGTTTTGCACGTTCAAACACACATTACTTGACCGACAACAAATTTTTCTCAGAGCAAATCTTCCATTAAAACGATTGACTACTCGAATCCTCATTATTTGAATAATCGAATCATTCGACTAAATCCACAAGTTAACTATCCGTGGACACGTAGTCTTCTTGGAGTCTGCTAGTTGAACATTTGGATTTAAATCTGTAAAGTAACAATGCACGGACAGATAGTCTTCTCAGAGTTTGCTAGTTAAATATTCTGACTAAAATCCGTAGATTAACAGTGCACGGACACCGATGTCTTGGAGTTTGCTTACTTAGAATAGAATATAATAGACTGAGGCGATAGGAACGAGCCTTTTGACCCATTATTGGGTTAGTACCCAAGTCCCATGCCGTAATTCTAGCCAAGCGATGGTCATACACAAACTGACCACCGCGGCACCGGACCTCGAACCCGGGTCTTCTCGCATTGCAAGCGAGTTCGCTCACCAATCGACCAAGCTGGTGGTAAAAAATGCTTCCGGACAGACTCGAACCTACGCCGCCATTATTATCCATCCCTTACACACTGGTCTTACACAGCTCAGCCACGTGATCTATCTATATAACTGGAATATTCTTATTGAAATTCGTGGATTTTGGGCACCAGCAGTTGTGTTTTTATATTTGATTTTTTATATAAATATCTACTGATTTTTTGTATGCTACACATAACAATTTTATATGTGTATTTGAATTTTTTATCAAAATCCGTAGCTTTAAAGCAATAGTATGGTTTCCCTGACATTGTACATATGTACATACATACATGCTATATACTGGTAAAATAAAAAACCTGCAATAGACTTGAAAATACAAAGATTCATTTTCACAAACAGTGCTCTTAGATTGAGCTTAATTTATGAGAAAATTGGCCAGGTGGAAGTGAGTTATAATTGAAACTCAATTCTTTTCACGAAGAAGTGCAACTGTGAAATACATAAATGGATTAGGAAAATAATTTTTACGCTATATGTTTAAAAACAGCAAACAACAAAACGATAAATGTCCATATTATTAAACAAATAAATGTTTTGCTGCTGAAAAAGCTATTCTATAGAATTTACATTATTTTGAGGATAAATAATCCCTATTATTCACTTCCAGCCAGTAATTCCTCAGTCTATTCATTTTGAATTCAAAGTAGGAGAAATCTCGCGTTATAAAGGCATAGTGACAGAAAAATGAGCAGAATAAAGAAGATGTTTATTTTAAAGGGCGGTGAAATACGAGATTTGTAGTTATTTTCAGGATGAGACACGTGGGTTAATAAAATTTTACATCACATTTGAAGGTTCATATATGAAGTGCGTTCTATCCTATCAATTGCAAAAAAGCGTTGAAGTTAAATTATTGGTTACGTTTATGGTGAAAAAGAATTGGAAAATCAGATTAAATTCGGTGTGTCTTTTCACCAGAAACAAATCGTCATAAAAGGACAAATCAAAGTTGTCATCAGCTTGCACAATCAGTGCGCAACTTTACTACTTGTTGAGTGTACATTTATTTTTCAACATCGGTCATGTATTCTCAAAACCTAATTTTTAAAATAAATAACAGTGAATTATAATGTAATATTCATCCTATAGTTCACATGGCGCCCAAGAAAATTGTTTACTCACAGCTGAGTTCACTCTGACTTGAGCAATGCAGCCCCGAAAAGCCTGCAGATTGTGTGCCATTTTCGGAGCATTTTTATGTTTACGAACAGGTAACACTTGAAGAGCGCGACCCCCGAGCTGGATAGGGGCCCCTGCTCGAACTGGGGATCCTTCGGCTACCAAAAAAATGTCGGCGCGGCACTCAGAGGAGAGGATTTCAAGTTTGCTCTTCTCCCGTAGATTGCTTTTTTGATGGTCAACTGAAGGGGTAGTGATGAAATAGGAGTCGCTTTCACTGGAGAAATATTCTTTCTCTTTACCAGTCTTTGTGAGTCGATCATCGTTCGTCAATGGCTGTCTGAAGTGCGTTGAAATTATCTCTGGTCGCTCGGGGGCCTCCAATTTAGAGCTATTTTGCCGTGAGTGGTCTAGGTGCTGCTTCTGCCGCTGCTGTTTTCGTGTCTGCACACTCCAGCGGCACCGGTCCAACATCAAAGTACTTGTCTGAAATAAATTGAGCACAAAAATTTGAACTGATATGTGATGCTGTGCTGGCCGACACGTAAAAAATTGCAATTAAGCCAACTGAAGGAGTATGATATTTGTGAAATGAGCAATTTAATTTTTTCGGTTCCTCTGCATGAGTTCGTAACGTTAAACTTTAAAATGCAGCGTTATTAGTTTCGGAGCTGACTTCAGAAAAGTATCTTGCTCTACCGACAGTCTACCAACAATGATTACTTAGAGACCTATTTTAAGCAGCATGGTTGTTTGGGTTCTTTTGTAGTTTAATGAGTTGAAGAAGGCTGATTACTGGTTGCATTTCATATGTCTAAATAATTAACTAAGGAGAACGAACTATGCTAGTGCTAAAAATCCAAATTCTTGAGAAGTACCAAATAACTCCGAGTTTTTTCGCCGCGATATTCGGCTATGATCTCAAAATAATGGTGTTAATTGGAATCGGAAGTGCGTACAAATAACCTTACTCTTTTATTTTGGATGATTACTTGCGACAGATTCTTGCTATTAGTCTTTTATTTTTCTTAAGAGCAAGGCTGATTACTGGTTGCATTTCATATGTCTAAATAATTAACTAAGAGTAAATAGTAAAACTATTATGTAAATAGTAAACACAAATTCGGAAACAACAATTGATAACATACGTCTTAAAATTGTTTTATTTTGCTGTTAACATTGCTCATAAAGAATGGGTATTTTAAAAGTTCAAGTCAAACGAAAGATTACAAAAGGATATTTCCATTTGCAAAGTTCAATTGTTCTCAAACGCTGTTGGGGTCATAAAAACCGTTAGAAGAAAAAATTGAACGTTTATAATTTGAATATCTAGTGTAGGTTTTAGGCGTGTTTTGTCAGCAACCAGTCTACGTTATTCGATGTGCAAGATTGCCAGCGGTTGAATGCAATGAATACTAACAATGCTTGTCATACAGAGCTTTCTGGGACACGAGCAAACATTGTCTGTTATGTCAGTCCTTTCTGGGGACTCCATTGTCGCAATATCCAATTGACTTTCGTTTTGGCCATCAGTTCTCCACAGGGGAACCGGAGGCAAAATTGTCAAAGTTTCAGGTCTCTTTTACGTCAACATCGATGAGCATTCGGGGACACAAAACGAAACACAGTATTTCCTTGAACTACGAGGTAAACATCAAATTTTATTTGTCTCTTGTTGATCGATTAGGCGAGCTAAAGAGCTACCTGAGAAGAATGGTTAAACTGCACATATCATCACCGGAAGGCAATACGCCTGTTTTCTAATAAACAGAATTAATAGCATCGGTTGTTGATTCCAAACGAGTGTGCAGAGGAAAGAACACATAACACTTGCATTACATGAGGAAGAACTATGCATGTTAAAATTATATTGGAAATTTGTTTGACTTTTGATCAACAGATGCGGTAAAAGAACTGAAATTTCTATGATTAAAGTATGAAGAGTTAAAAGAATGTTTGTTTTTTTCTTAGAAACAATGTGCAGCTCAAAAATAGAACTACAACACTGTTCACTTCGATATGAATTTTCAAATCACCAGGGAAGCTAGGAGCAAAGCTCAATTCCCTACACAAAAATTCTATCCGAGCACGATTCCCTCCTTAAAAAGAGGTCAAATTCACAACGATGCCAAATAAGTTTAGCATTAGTTACGAGTAAATTTATGACTGAAACAAATGAAGAAGTGAAGCATCACTGACAGTAACACTTTCACGGGTGTTGCATTTTCAGATTGATTAGTATTGAGATATCCCTAAAAAGTTGATAGTTATACTGTTTACTGCAAGTTTAACATCGTCCAATAAGTAAATGTATGACTTAGTTTTCATGATAGCTGTTCTCTTTCAAACTGTTTCCAACAAGGGTAGTTGCTCATTTGCACATGCAAGACTAAATTCCTTCACGAAAAGTTTATCTTAATATTTTAAGGTAGCAGAATTATTCTATGCCTACAATTTATGTGTTAAATGCATAATATTTCCCAGGCATTTATTCCATAGGGGAAGAACCCACAAATGTCAAAGAATTGTTTACAATCTCAGAGTCTGTCACATATTATTTTAAAGAAAATACCTTAAGTCATAATTTCAATAATATGAGTCACGAATTAAGTATTCTTATTAATTAAGTATTTCTTATTCATAAGCTGCAATAGATTATACATTTGAACTAGTCTTGACCCAGGAACACAGCTATAACTGACCTGATTTTTCCACCAAAAGTCAACACGATGCCACATGTCAGTGGCAAGCGGTATCTCATGTGTCAAACTCGTCGACAGAATCTTAGGTCTATCTGAGGTTTTCAGTATCAGCTGAAGAGCCTTTTTCTGGAGCTGAAGAGCAAAGAACTGATCGTCAGTCCCCGAGTACAAAAGTAGACCTGATCTGTGCCGAGTAATAAAGTAGAAACTGATGTGCAGGTACGAGCAACTTGGCAAAGCCGACACCAGCAAAGTAGATTCTTTCCAGTCGACTGTGTTCTTATAATTTTGGTCATGAAGGAAGCTTTCAGCTTCAGCGCCCGTTTCCCAGGAAGCTGCACGTCTTTTGTCCCGAGATTTTTGGGAGGCAGTTACTCTATATCGAGCAGCTTCAATGGTTTCCCTCTTGGATGACAGAAAATGCCTTTGGAGGATCTTGCAGTGGGGACCGTAGGTGAAGGAAGGACAAATACATCTGTAACATAAATATTTTGATATCCATCCTCATTGAATGCATAGGAGCAATTTGAAATTTTTTTTTAGGATCAATAGTCATTCGAAAGGCCATTTTGGAGTAATCACACAAGATGTACTCTCCAGTCTAAAAATATACTAGATTTTTTACTTTTTACGAGAATTATGTGTAACAAATAATATAGTATTGAGCAGAGTTTAAAATGGTACTGGGATAATATAATTTTAGTATAAAGAAAATAGCGAAAATTATTATTTCAAATCAGTATTTGAATATCAGTGAGCTTTCATTTCATACAACCGATTGAATATTAAATATTTCGTGTATTTTAGCGTATAAGTGTTCATAATCATTCATTAAATTTATTTTCTATACGACATTCTAATACGGCACTCACTGAGTATCATATCACTGAACATAAAAGTTTGCCAGTATCGACGAATTATACTTTCTTTAATTAGTAAATGTCAGTCCTCGCACGGACTAACCTAAACATCTGCTTTAATTAGAAAATAATTTTCGAGCAGCTAATGTTTCGAGTTTGACATCAAAGAGCATGCTATGCTCGTATCTCGTTCTACAGTGTTGCAACACACGCAAGCACCTGACTGTGCTGAGGTAAAAGGTCGCTAGTATCTCTCTCCCTTAACTTGCTGCTCTAGTCACACCATACCTTGGCTGGCGCTGCGGCACTGGCAGGCACCTGCCCCCGTTGAGGCAAAAGTTCTCTTCACAAGCAGGCCTCGGGCTGCCAATTACCGGAAAGGCAGCTGGAGATGCCCCGCCAGTGCCTTTTGAGTCCAACGACGCTATTCAGTGAGAAAAATGAGGCAAATTTAACCTAGAAGATTGCGTAAAAAGCAGGAAACAAACGTTGAACTTTCAATATAACGCAAGCAGGGTGCGCCAACCAGAAATCAACTTACAAAAAGTGATCATTTTGGTCACGCTAAACACTGGGATTTGCAATCCCAGGAAAAAATTCGAAAGTAAAAGCCTTCACAAGCCTCGCTCCAGATTGATTAACTTAATTTACACTTAAAAAATGGATTTTGAATTCTCTCTTCTAGAGGTGTAAAAAAGACGTCTTATAAAAACTGTTTGGATTTCTTCCAGATCTAAACCTTTAATTTTAGGATCCAAGGCTGCTAGTCTTTTTGTCCTTTCTGTTGTTATTGTATTCACAACAACTCTTGTATTTAATGTTTTTCTTATTGTACATGCGGTCAAAATAGTTTTCTTTGCTCTCATTAAACAGAAGTTAACCTGATAAGATTTACAATAAATTTCGTAATGTAATTCTGCCTCATTCATGTTTACTGCAAGAGCGTTTGATTCGTAAACTGAGAGTTGTAGATAAGATATTATATGTACTAATGACCGGAATTTCTGACTATTAAACCATCAGATTTCTGTGCTTCATATGTTTTGAGAAACATTTACGATTCAAAAATTGCACGGCCCGATGTGTGATGCTGGACGAAAAAAATTCTGCTTGGTCATCTGGGGAATCAAATACTATACTTATTATAGACTTAAAAGATCTTGAATTCTGAAAATGTAGGAATATATTTTCAGTATTTCATGATGAAGAAAGAATGCAGCTTCAGGTGAGGCTAATATTTTCAATTGAATAGAGAAAAAAGAAAATCGTATCACAACAAGCAGGAATACCTGTTTCTTTTTTCGTGAATTCTCATCAACTTTGTAAGCTTTCAGTAAACTAAAAGTACTTCTTATTCGAAAAAGTTTTCTTCTAAAAAATCCTCAAGCTCCTAATATTACTCTACAATAGAATACAAAACGACTAGTTGAAATTGGTTGTAGTGAAACACAATTGTAACTTTTCTATAATTCTACTACTAAGCGAACTGAAGCAGAAACTCTGTTACTAAGAATAGACAAACATGATCTAATGCCATCCAGTCCGTCTCTCTCACCTGAGATGCCCGGCACTTTTTGATCGTCGTCAGAACTGTGAGGTTCTTTAAAAGTTTCTGACGCCCCCATAACTTTTTTGTCCAGGCTGGGATATTTTGGAGTTTGATTGACACCATTACTGACAAGGTCTGGACGACAGCCGCAGTAGGGGGAGATTTCAAGTCTTGGGCTCACAAGGGATGTGCTCTCCGACACGTCGGAGTACGAGTGTCCGTGTAGATGTACCCGGCTGTTGCAGCAGCACTTGCAGCCGCCTAGATTAAGACTGCATGGTCCTACTTCCGATGTGCCTATTCCTGACACCTGAAACTGCAGCTTTGAAGACAGCTGCTTCGAAAAAGAAATATAATATTAGAATGAGGTATCTGCTACAGCGTTTTCCCTCATATTCAAAGGCTACTTTATATCTTGTTAGGAAATAGCAAACGTGGAGTTACAATTTATGTGTCGCTTGTCGTCAGCCGTCAAATAGCTCCACTTGTAAAAATCATTTTTCGTTTAGTCATTCAATGGAATTAAAATGGCCTCCTGGGTCTTACAGGAATAATAGCTCGATCCAAGACGATTTCGATCTGGATAGAACTTGAAAATAATAGAATGGGATATATGTGCAGCAATATCACTGGTTAATATCAAAGGCTAGAACGACTATTGAAAGAAATCTTGAATAACTCCACAAATCCATGCAAAGTAGTTGTTAGTTCAAAGTTCGAGTCACTAATTTTTAGAAACTTATTATTTTTTATATGTTTTAATCCAAGCCATTAGTATATAAGGAGAATTTCGATATTATTGATAAATTCAACTCACTCAGTTTTTTTCGAAGATGTACTTTACATGGGAAATCAATTTATAGATTCTGAGCAAAAATTGGATTTCTTATGCCACGATTCTCTAGCATGAAAGACGCAGTTAAAAAAGATTTTCGAGATGGAGATATACGAGTAGAAATGTATTTGCAGTGTAGAGACTCATACCAGCTTAAGATACTGGCATTAAAAAAAATCACTGTTTCGTTTTTCATGCTTGGATAATTCTGTGCTGTAATACATAGTTGTTTTTGTACGAGTGCCTCGAGGGCCAGTCGTAAAATTGTCAGAGATCACAGATGATACAGCAGTAGTGTTTAGCAGACCTCTATTGACTAAAAGTGCTCTGTGGTACGATGTTACTACTAGGCATTCATAGTCAGTCACCGAAGCTTCTGAATAAATTAATTAACAACAAAATTCTCCGAGTATAATATTTTCGGGGCACAGTTTATTCAAAATATTTCATCTGAAATCTTCATGAGGTTTCATCAGTAATAAATTGATATTTATTCCAAGATTCTCCAATAAAAATGACTTGGCTACAACAGAAAGACTACGATGATAAAGGAAAATACAGTAACAGGAATTTCAAAAAGAATAATCAATGTTGAAACATCATACCAGTAAGATATCTATCAGAACATAAATTTTGTTTGATGATAAGCCAAGAAAGTTAAAAATAATTGAAAAAATAATCAGCTCTAACCGAACTACCTGTTCAGAACACATTAATATGTTAGCTCAAATGAAAATGTGTAGAATTAATGAAACTCTACATTATCTAATATGGAGTGCACTTTTGTATCAAATCTCAAAGCCAGCAAAGCTGTGTTTGCTCACATAATGGAACAAAGACCAATTAAAGTATTACTTATGTAACACCTGAAGTGCCAATTCAGAATAAAATTTTTTTGCTCTAGACCGTCAATAATGGGGAAATTACTGCAGTTAGTCTTTAGATCAAACACTAAAGCATCTTAATAAACTGGGTATAAGTTTGAGAGTGAGAGTATGGGTCAGAATTTCACTTCCAAAACTGAACGAGCATGCAATTTATGCACGTTATTATTGGGAATACAATTCCATTTCTCCTTATGTCAGACGATATTTAATTATTTGAATGTTTGTTCAGATAAAGACGTTCTTCGTTTTCTGGCTTCTGACCCTTTCCCCACGTGTCACATAGCTCCTACAACTCTGTGTGAGTGTCAGCAATGCTTGTCTGGAAATTTCTTGGTACTCAAACTACTGTCATCTAATCCAAACCTCAAACCTGCTGCTCTTTTCAGCTCGAATGAGTACGACTAACATATCACAATTTAAAAATATACTTTGTTAGTTCGGCTAATGTTAGTGAACATTATCAGAAATTTTTGAAAAAGGCGAAAAAAGAATTTCTATAAGTATTAGTGGTAATGCTAATAAACCAGTCTTATACAGGAGCACTTAGAACATTTTCTAGCTTATAGAAGAACCATATTCAAGAAATTACATTTTATATGGTAGTTATTAAAAAATGTCGCGTTGTTCTTCCCGTCATCATAATCTCTTGTTTCCCCCATACACAATGTAATTAAGCACGATGTCACAATAACTACCTTTTCGACGGAAGAACAGTTATGCCGATGAATTCTAATTTCTAGACTTTCACTTTTGATTCATGGAGTAAATACTCTCAATTTTTTTCCCCTTCAGTCCTATTTTAAAGACTACTTCACACACTGATATATAATGATAAGTTCATTTTTTGGTTCCAAAACGTATTCATTTACGCCCTTTCACTCATTTTTTAACTCGATTCCTATTTCGGGACTTCACCCTGTATTGAAAACAACTAAAGCGTTGCACAAAATATTTTCTCTGCAGCAGTTTTACGATCCACACTTCCAAACTTTCATTTGAAGCCTGCCGCTTTTTCTCTCTAAAGACGGAAAAATGCATAGACCACTCCTCGAGATGAGCATGAAATGCAGTCAGTTTAATTTTGGTCAACTTACAACTATTTCTCCCATGGCTTCTTTATCCTCTAGGGAGGCTATAGGAAGATGTCCACTCATTTTTGGTGGCCTCAAAAATAGCACAGAAATTGTTTCGATGTTACGTTCATTTTCATTAATGTCATTCGTAAAAAAGGTTTAGGATGAAGGTATAAAATTGTAACCTCTTACAACTAATAGAAGAAGTTCTATTTCAATTTTTAAATTTCATATACTGCGACAGTTATTTAAACAAAATTGGCTCATAACCAGTTTCAGAAATAAATGATGTAGCCACCGTGGTTGAGAAATGAAATTGTACAATTGTACACAGAAATGTAGCCATCGTGGTCGAGTGATCTACGACCCGTGTTCTGTATCGGGTCTCTGCTTCGTGTAGAAAGACCGCGGGTTCGAACCCAGCCATGGACACGAGTTGAAGGGTGGAAAGCACTAATGGACTACTTGCATTTTTTCCCACAGGAGAAAATGCAAGTTGTCCACTAGTGCTGTCCACCCTTCATATAGTAAACTACTGGATCGTAATCGCCTCTGTCTGCGCTGTGTTAGCGACAGCACGGGAGTGGACTACTTGCATTTTTTCCCGTAGAAAATATATTATATTTACCATGGAAAAAAATGCAAGTAGTCCACTAGTGCTTTCCACCCTTCAGTTGTTTCTCGTACGCCGCACCGTGCACTCAACCCGCTAAGCACTCAACTCCCCGCCCATGAAGACGCCCGTCAACCTCCCGGGATCGTTGCATGGAGCTCACCATCACCCTTACTCTTAAAATGTTAACCTTAAGAATTTGAAAAACCAATGTACTAATGTCTATGTACTGTGTACTCGATTGGAAATAAAGATTGTTTAAAGATTGTTTGATGCAGAAGATTTGGACGTCAATGTTGAATAGTCGCATGATGAAAAGTTATCGATGAAGCCAGGTTGCAAATTGTGAGAGTAGCGATCCTCTAAATCCTGAGGAGACTCATGTTTAGCCACCAAAATTATTTCACGATGCAACAAACATTAAAAAATGGTGAAACAAGATGAATTTTTAGTTACTAATTAGCTAAAGGCACTTCCCCTTGCAGGCTACAGTATCATCGCCTACTTAACTAAAGACCATTGCTGATTCCCCTCAGTAACTAAAGTACTTTGCTGACTCAGATAGCCATAACGATCAGGACAAATCACATCTCTCACCTCTTTTCTGGAATTGTAAAGAGTCACTCCAAGTTTTAGCAGCTTGCTGTCTGACGACAGCCACAGCCTCGTTTTATCTGCGCCTTTAGGACGCTCTTCCGTCTCCGGGTCGTCCAGCAGATGCTGGATGCTGACCAGCTTTATGTCCTCCTCATTCCAGCTTTTGTCTTTACTGCCCTCAGTAGTTTCCTTGTGTTTGGTGGCCCTCGTAAGACCGCTACTGACGCGGACAGCACCGCTGCTTGTGCCACTCAAAGTGAGGGTACTGTTGCTGTTCGCTCTGATGCTGTTGATGCTGTTTAGGACCGTACCGTTGCTGATGTCACTGTTTTTACTCATGTTACTACCGTCGTTTCCGTCACTGATGCCGAAGTTGCTTTGATAACTCCCACTGCTAGAGGACTTGCTGCTGTAGCTCCCAGTTTGCAATGTCTGGATAAGGGCAGATATCTTCCGTACGGCCTCTATCGGCGCCTGATTACGATAACGTATGGAAATCTTAGAACATGAAATATCCAATGTATTTACGACCATTTTGAAATTATCGTGATACAAAAAGTAAGTAGAGTAAACTTGTCACTAACTTTACAAATTTTATTTCGTTTCACTGGTTTGAAATAATTAGCAACACTTACTAACAATGTGATCACGATTTTGTAGCAACCAGCAGGAAGACTAATGGCGTGAATAAAACCTCCTAAATATATTCTCGCCACGAATTCAATACAATAAATCAATGTCTGGAATAGTTTTTTTCTTCAGAGTATTCTAGTGGGAGCATTTCAAGACTTTGTTTTCCATATTAATGAAAAAAATCATAACAATGCCTCTTAATAAACATATAGCGGTCGACATTAATTTGAATAAACAATTTCAAACAATGTTTAGATGAGACCCTAGCTTTAGATTTTCAAAACTGTTTAATCTTGTATTTGTAGTACTAGGATTCATCAACATGTCCTCAGTAACGCTGAACGCGTTTGTATACGCGATTTTTCATTGCAAATGCTGTTTTCTAATCATTTTTTGAGCTATTTCTCAACGCATTAAACTCATTCTTAATTCTTTAACGCAATATTTTCAATAATGGAGATTGTGTCTTACACGATCTGTGTTTTAAACACAACTGAGGAACCTGATAACGTAATTTGATAGTGTGAAACCGTGTTATGGCTCATAGAAGCTAGGAAAGAATCGAATAATACTAAACGTGTTACTTGAAAATAATTTCTTAAACAAGATGTCATTCATATGTTCTCGTACATAAACTCCACGAATTAAATCGCAGCTGCATTTTCCAAAACGCAAAGATTAATGTTCAAAGAACAGCAGGTTTCTTGTTTCACACCTACACCACTGCTGAATACGTATTTTATCCTTTAATTCATTAAGAAAAATGTATAAAAAGTTACAAATGAAAATGATTATTCATTTTGATGTTAATAAAATTGATGGCACATGAAGATCCTTCATAAAGTTTGCATGAATAACACCATGTATGACCCTCTCATATCCTTGCAAGGGCTCTCTCAAATCCCTACACGGACTCTAATATCCTTGCAAGGACTCCCTCATACCCCTGCATGGACTCTCTCATATCCCTGAATGGACTCTCTCATATCCCTGCACAGACTCTCTCATATCCCTGCACGGACTCTCTCATATCCTTGCAAGGACTCTCTCATATCCCTACACAGACTCTCTCATATCCTTGCAAGGGCTCTCTCATATCCCTGGATGGACTCTCATATGCAAGAATATAGGTTATCCTTAAACTGATCATTTTCGTTTTATAATATTAGGCTGTTTTACATGAATAGTCGCATTTAGAGTTGTTCTCTTCATCAACTATGCATAAGCCTGATTTCAAACAAATCTGGAAAATCTGGAAATCAAAATTGAAAAAGTCAAAGAGATAGACAGGTTTGTTCCACATCAATTTCATGAAAGCCAAAGAAACAGGCAACTCACAATGTGTTCAATATTGATTTCTCGGCTTGATAGAGATCCATTTTTGAATCGAATCATTACATGTGATGAGACATGAATAACATTTGCTGTAACATGAGACATGTTCAATAACAGCAAAAGAACTGGGCAATGGTTAGATGCAGAAGAGTTGCCTAAACACTATCCGAAACCACCATTGCATCCGAAAAAGTTAATTGTCACTGTTTGGTTGTTTGTAAAGGGAATCATTCATGTTTCATTTTTATAGCACAGCGATGCTGTAACAGCAGCATCTGATTGTCAAAACATTGATCAAATGCATAAAATATTGAAAAATAAGTATCACAAACTGGTGAATAGAGATGGACCAATTTTGTTCCACGATAATGCACGACCTCACACCTTTAGAGCTACGGTCGACAAGCCGCAAAGTCTGAATTGAAGGACAAAAACATGTTCTCGGCGAAGTAGCACTTTTCACTAGTCGTCTATGTACGACAGTAGAGTCGTCGATGCCACTTAGCTAACTTTTATTTTCATACAATCGCACGGCAATAGCCATCTGTACTTACCTTGACGAGTTTTAAACTATAGCAAATTCTTGCTGCATTACTTGGCTGTTTGAAAACGGTTGTGATTGGCTGCTGCTCTTTTAAGAAAATGAGAAGGTAATTGAGTGAGAAGAAAACGTTTGAAGTTGCACTGATGTACCAACCCTCACCGTAAAAACTTTATCTGAATGAATGAAAGTCACCGATAATCCAAATTAGGTTAATACATAAAGGATTAGGTATTAGTTCAATGTAAGATTTCAACTTTGAATTTACACAAATAATAATGAAATACCATGTGGTAGTCATGCTAAGGCTACCATTTTAAGTAACGTAAGTTATCTTTCAAACACATAAGAGTATAGATATAGCCTGTGGACGATATTCCAATATGTATATTTAGGTACCCGAGACTACGTCATTGATTTTTAAACTATCGGATTCAATTTTATTAATAAAAAATATAATATAGATAGAGAATGCATTACTGTGGTCAACATGATTTTTCCAGCACTAGTTATTCCAATGGTGTGTAGATAGTATTCTAGTGCATCAGTTTTTATCCATCACATTAACGTATAAAAACATAAAATATTGCAATTACATCAAAAAAACTTCAATTTCATGTTCATTAAGAGAGGATAAAGATACGTAGATGTAAAAATACAATGATTTCCAGAACAAAGTTGAGGAAGTGATTGCAAATTCGCAGGTAAAAAATAAATGTGAAAATAACGAAACAATTAAGGTAATAAAAGCCAATTCGTTGTGTTCATGCTACAACTGCCTGAATTTTCTCTTCTCTGACAATCTCTGATGTACTTGGACAAAAAAGGTTGCAAGTAACATAATGGGATAGTTTGAGTTCACAACAGTAAGGCTAATATTTTGTAATTAAATACGCGATGAAAGATGAAACTTTTTAGATTGCAATTTCTAATTTGCTGGTCGATCGCTCAGTGTGATGAGTTGATAGTGTCAAATATTCCTGGCTTTTACTTCTCGTCACTGGGACTTGGAAAAGTTGAACATACGCATATAGCTGAACCAGTCTCTACTATGATTAAGAGCTTCGACCAATCACTTCATCAAAGTTTAATATCCAGTGTGTTTTTCTGTTGAAAAAAAAATTAAATATTTTTCCCCTCAGCCTGATGGTCATTATTGATGTTTTTGTTACCAGGCATTAAAGTGTTTTTTCGTGGCTTTTTTTCACTCAGTGATCTGCAGTACTAAGCTGGTATGTCAGGAAGAAGGTATCTCGTACTACCTCTTTTCTGGCCCAGCAGAAAGTTCACCATTTTCAAATTCACACAAATTACCGATCCCTGAACATGTTATTGTAACTTCCCCAGAACAATCTTGATGTTGGCGTATACATCTCATTTTTACGGAGTGTAGGTGGTCTTAAAGCCAGATTTGACACGATCAATGTATTCAATTCAGTTACGGCTGACACTCTAAACTATTTGCTATTCACGACCTGTAGAACATATGAGATAATACTTAAATAAAGGTATCTACATAAACTCTCAACACCCTAAACACAAAACACTAAATTACTTCAATAAAATATTCACTGATTATCCACACGTGAAGAATTTTATTTATATAATCCATGAAGATGAGGTATACCGAAAGCACTTAAGTTTTCATGCCTGAAAACAATTGATGAGTTAAAATTGATTGTAGAGCATTAAACATTTGTCATCAGCTTTTCCAAATTTTCTCGGATATTTTGCGAACCCTATATGATAAAATATTATTGAATATATTTCAGTATATCAAACTTTAAAATATAAACTTTTAATAAGCAATTTACTCAAATAATTACCGTTAAATAAGTGTCTGGAATTAGTTTTGATATTCGGCTTTTGTTTGGTTTTTCTGCAAATTGGCGGTTCAATTTCAACGATCGACCAGTCGACGACCACCATGCGCATCCTGTGACGTGTGAATACTCCCATAGCTACGCATCCGTTATTAGTAAATAATTAGACATGACATCCAGAGGAAAGAAGATCATTCAGTTAAGCCTCAGAATCGAAAACAAGATTTGTCCTCTTGAGGAAGAATCTGCTTCTGTTTGTAAGTTCGTCTCTATGTATACCTGCTTGTATACCGGCTGAGCCATGTTTAGAATGACTTAGACTTGAAGGTGTGCAAGATGTATAGGAAGACAGGCATCTTGTCTTCCCAAAATTTAGTTAGTGATAGTAAGTAAAAAGGATTTCAATTCATGTTGATCTGAATCCTAAATTCACAATTCTCCTAATTTATATAATTATATACTATCTCACTACCTACATCTGCTACAAAATTTTGCCAATTTGGATCCAATAAGAACTAATGAAGTTATATTGGGAAGTATGTTATTGTTCAATAGAAATGATTTACTGTAAATTTGTGTTCATGATATTTCAATAAATGTTCTTGAAATATCCATTAATTTTATTTTCAATTTTGTGGGGGAATCCTGCTCGTGTGCCCAGCCATCAAATACTTGACTGCATTTTCAATGAACAAATTCATATTTTTACTTTACTTTAATTTGCTTCATTTTCTGTAATACATGAAGTTGGTCCTTCATATATATTCAACATTGTGGTCCTAAATATTAGTATCCCAGACACAAAGTATAGCGTGAATAATTCGTACTGCTAAACGTAATGAGCTTTGAAATGCCACACTGAGTTTTTTTTCAGCATAACAGGGTTGCCACACATCCATGAAAATCTTGAAATGTCCTTGAAAACAAATATTTGTCCATGAATTTTGAAATGTTCTTGAAAATCTGTTTTGTGTTCTTAGATTTTGAAAAAAATGAAAATATTGAGTTATTGAAAGCAAAGAAGAAGAGCTTATGTCATTTGCATGCATATCATTAATATATATTGTGTGACAGTGGCAATTAAATTACTTCACTGGTTCATATTTTTCAATGTGAATGGGTACGATCCACCCCGTGTCCAACCCTGATATATTCCAACCGCTTATCAGTGCATGTTAAATAAAAAAAACCGTATAAATAATTACACAACTAACAACTGTCCACATTTGTAGACAAAGGTCTCTCATATTTAGGAACTGAAGCAAATTAAACAAAAGTAAACATATAAATTTGTTCATTGAAAATGCAGTCAAACTATGATGGCTGGCTACACTATCAGGGCTCCCACATAAGATTAAAAATAAAACTCATGGACATTTCAAAAACAAATATTGAAATATCAGGGACACAAATTTACCGTAAATCAATTCTATTAACCAATTATATGCATGCCAATATAACTTTATTAGTTCTTATTGAATCGAAATTGAGAAAGTTTGATAGCAAATATAGGTAGTGAAAGTATAAAGTATATAAATGAGGAGAATGCAAATGCAGGATTCAGATCGACATGAATTGAAATCATTTTCACTTTCTCAAAATCCAAGGACACAATACATTTTTTATTAACATTTCTGAATTCGAGGACCAATAATTTTTTCAAGTACATTTCAAGATTTTAGAATGTATGATATCCGTGACCAGCCAGCTAATAATGTGCACAAGTATCCTACTCAGACTATAGAGGACAACCTTACCTCATATTTTTGTGAGGTAAGGTGGTTCTTTGTATGGTGAATGTTGAATCACAAACAAATTGAAAAAGTATCTAATTTTGTTCAAAGATTATATTTGGTTTCAAAATTCTTGAAAACTTCTATTCAGTCCGTTTGTGGAAAATGAGTTCTATTTAAATTATTTTTACTGTAGAAAAATGTCTCATCCATAATTAAATAAGGGAATTCACAGTACCATACGTGATAAACGCATGACTTTTACTTACGGTCTGGCAGCCCTCTGGACCTGAGCTTCTTACCTAGATGTGACGCGTGATGTCGTGTAACTATTTTCAGTACGGGAATAATTTATATAAATTTTCTATGCAATAAGCTGCAAGCTGTGGTAGAACAACAGATTGTCTTTTGTTATTGTTGAAATCAACTAACAAACCTAAAAACGGTAAAAGACGTGCAACAGTCAATAGCATAGGTTCTGGTGAAAACAACCCATTTTTTTCATTTCAATTCTGACATTCATTTTCTTTCATTATTGAGGTTCACAGTGAACTATTTGCTACAGTTTCAAACTCGGCTATGTAAGCATAGCCGACTATTGAAGTTTGATTGAATGAACATATGTTAGCTAAGTAGCATAGATGACTGATGCGTATGCAATAAAATTTTGTGTGGCAACCCTGCTAGTGTCCTCAGTCATTAAAGTTTGACCGCATTTTCAATTGTAAATTTACATTTTGACTTTATTTTAATTTGTGTCAGGTTCTGTAATGTATGCAGTTGGTCCTTCATATGTTCAACATTAAGTGGTCTTAAATATTAGTATCCCAGATACCAACTGTGGCGTGAATAATCCGCACATAATGACCTTTGAAATGTCACACTGCGGTTTTTCAGTAATACAGGGTTGTCACACGTCCGGGAAGATCTTGAACCATCGTGGAAAAAATTATTTGTCTTTGAATTTTAAAATGTATTTTAAAAGTTGTACTGTGTCTTTGGATTTTGAGAAAGTAAAAATTGAGTTTAAAAAATAAAAACAATAGCAGCTTATGTCATTTGCATGCATAGTGTGAATACGTATTGTGTGACAGTGGCTATTGAATCACTGCTCTTGTGCATAATTTTCATTGTGAATGGGTTTGATCGAACATGATGCAAATGCTGCTGCCTAATATCACCAATTAAATATCTGAAGAGTTGCCTAGTCTTTACATGAAGCTAATTTGTGAGAGCAGACGTCCTAATGCAACTAGAGTTTTGAAGACATTTTTTGAAGGGAAAAAGTACGAAATCGATGATGAGAACTAGAAAAACAAATAGTTTTCATGCATTTGGCTGGCAGCGAAGTGAACTGAGCGAACTTACTAGAGTGAAGTTAGGGCGGAGGAGAGGATGGAGGGGGGGTGACACCTAACCGCCTAGCCTAATCTAGCGTAGCCCTAACCCAGCTCAACTTAGCCCATCCTAACTCATCCTAGCTCAACCTAGCCTAACGTAGCCTAACATAGCTTAAGTAGCATGAGTTATCCTTCATGCTCATCTACACGAGGTAACCACAGTAACACGACGCTGCAGTAACCCTCACGACACAGCCACAGTAACCCTCACGACACAGCCACAGTAACCCTCACGACACAGCCACAGTAACCCTCACGACACAGCCACAGTAATCCTCACGACACAGCCACAGTAACCCTCATGACACAGCCGCTAATGGTCGTGCGAGATAGGTGCTCAAGCTATGTGAAGTGTAAGAGTTTTATCTTACGAAAAGTACCAATCACGCCGAGTTCAAATGAATACTTTATCTACCGACCGAATAATTATCGAAGTGAATGAAAATGTCTAACGTTAAAGTTTTGAACGAAAAATTTAGACAACGAACAAGATATGTAGACAACAAATGAGTGAGCTATTTGGTATCGATAACTCACGAGCTGCACCACAGTGGAAAACAAACTGCCCTCGTAGACCACATGCCAGCGAGGTAACCGCAGCACGCCGACCACCTGCCTGGACCTCGGAGCCCCAGCCAGTGAACAAACCACAAGGAGAACAACCATTCCTACACAACTACCGTCATCTGATATCATCTACTAGTACTACTACCATCATCTACGGCTATCATCTATTGTTATTTGTATCATTACTGTCTACTACTCTGCTGATATCTACTGCTACTGTCTACTACTATCACCACTGTCTACTGCCACGGTCTACGACCATTCTGCTGCCGGCGTCTACTGCCAATCAACTGCCGTTGTCTACTACAGTCTACCACTACCATCACTGCACTGTCTACCGCTATCATCACTGCACCATCTACAGCCAACATTTATTTCATTTCTGTGTTTGCGAAACCCTTATAAGCGTTAATCAAGATGCAGTGGATGTTGGTACTGTACAAATAGAAATAGAATCCTTTATTTTTAATGGACGAAAACTATTTTTGATATGTCTGTTTAGTTTCGGGGAATCTTCATAAGCGTTAGTTCTGAGTGAATAAGAACAAAATAACTTTCAAAACATGAAAAAAATATTATTTCGAATTCAATCTTCAAGATTCAACAATGAATCTTTTTCATTTAATCCTTCGGTTTATGGAAATTATTATAATAGGAATTTATTAATGGGAATCGTTTTCGATGTAATAATTAAAAAAATATATTCTTGATAGAATATACAAATTCTAATATTTGCCATTCTCAAGTGTAGTATTTGTCGGGACGATTTTTAAATGTGTTCACAGTGCCAGCAGAAACGATGTTCTCGGGCAGCTTTTTCCAGGTTCCGGTAATTTTAACCTACAGTAATTGTAAACACAGGAGCATACATAGCTATACATACATCGGTTAAAGTATTATTCATGCAGATACTTGATCATGGATAAACTGTTTATTCATTATCAAGTATGTGCATAAATAATACTTTACCCGATGTATACATAGCTATGGATACTACTGTGTTTAAAATAATTACCAATTCACAATACCAAATGCATGAGTGTCTTTCATTTTTGCACACAGGACTTCAGTATGGAGGTTTCGAAGAGAGCAATGTAATGGCGGACAGAATTTATTCTATACCGAAAGATGCTGAAGCATGACATTGTTTTGGGCTGATGGACGCATTTTCGGAAGCAGGTTCCGAGGTACCAGAAACTGATTCAGAAGGGCCAGAAACGGATTCCGAAGTACCGGACAGTGATGTTGGGGACTCGGATATAAGTAATTCATCACAGATGGAAAAAGATGTCTCGGAGGATGATGATGTCATTTTGAATTATGATCATCCAACGACAAGTAACAATGTTCAAGACAGTACGTTCAAATGATTTTCAACTAGTAAGTCATAAAAAAAGAGTTAGAAAATTTTCGACCAACATCGTATCTCCTCCTAGAGTTTCATGATTGAACTCATTGTATTGTATCAACAGAAAGGTCTGGTTTACTCCAAAGAGAAAATACAGCGTTTTTCTCAAACTCCAGATTTCGAAAATTTAAATCCATATCGAGGATTCTAAAACTCATTTATTTGTTTCGTTTTTGTATTATCAGCTAATGTTATGTACCTAAAAAAATGTTTGACCAAACACTACGATTTGATACAAGTTAATGACATTTTCTCCAGATTAAATTTTCTTAGATTTCTATAGATGATTTTCGAAAATTAAAAAATTTTTAATTCTGCCTCTTCCTATCTTTTTTCGATATTAGATCAATGTCTGATAAAGTGCTACATAGAAGGGAAATGTTTTTCCAGGAATTTGATTTTTTAAACCATTTCCCAGAATCATCTTTTGAAAATTCAAAAATTTAATCTCTTCCCACTGTTGATCGATTTTCGTTAAAATGATATGGCCTGTAAATTTAAAATGATGGGGGAAGATGAATTATGCTACGTCAAATTTAAATTCTGATGACCTATATAGGTAACGATCGATTTGTATGTGACGATGCATGAGTGTCGCTTCGTTGGACGTTGTCTTATTTATATTTAATTAGAATCACAAGACGTTGTACCGGTATACTAATCTCTTTTCAAATGGATAAATTAACTTTTTTGTTTTACTTTAATACTCTAATTTTTTTAAATGTCTGATCATCATTGTATTGTAGTCGAATAAGAAAACTATAATTTTAGTCCAGCCCATAAATTTACGGATACTGTGTGAAAACAACGAATAATATTACCCGTTTTTTAAACATTGGAGGACTCTATAGGTACAAATTCATACTCTGTGTCGTATTTGGGAAGCATACGTGCTGCTCTGGCGGATGACGTCTAGTTTGTTTTGTACAAGCTTGGAGATCGATGAGAGATAGACGATTGAATTTGGGGGTCAATGGTCTACAAATTTTGGGGATCCCTGGTCTAGTGTGTCACCGGCCACCCGTCTAACAGGAGGAGACAGTCGTAGTGTATAGTAGATAGATAGTTTATATAAATAAATTTATTAATTTATTTAATTGTTTCAGATGAAGTACTTCCTGGTCAACTCGGCAACACTACTTCTCCAACTAAAAGAAAGAACGAGGGCAGATTTTCTAAAAAAGCACGCCAATGTGGAAGATCATACGTCAATAATAGAGGAAAGTATGTACCGGTTAAAGAGTTTTGCTCCGCAGTCTGCAAATGTAGGTTCAAATGTGAAACCAACTCACCTACTGAAAAGCGAAGGGAAATATTTGAACAATTTAGAAGTTGGGTTCATGGCAGAGCCAGTTTAGTTTCATATTCTCATGCGTTGAAGTCGTTGTTCCAAAGAAACCTACTGTGCTTAATTCTAGAAAAAACTCCAGAATTTTTAAGATTACAGAGAAGAGAATCTGCAAATACGTATTTCTAAAAACTCTTGGAATAACGAATGGACGGACGGCTGGACTCCATCATAAACCACAAGTCTGTGAATAAAATGTGCTCTCCGGATAAGCGGGGCAAATTATTTTCTCGTAAGACATCTAGTCCCAAAATGAAAGAGATGAAAAATTTTCTTAATTGGTTTCCGAAATATACATCTCACTACTCGATAAGCTACAAAATATACTTCAGTCCTGAATTAAACCGACAGAAACTCTACGAATTGTATAAATAAAATCACAAGGATGACTACGTTTCTCTGCCTGTTCTTCACATGAGCTTAATGTGGGTTTTTATTTGCCGAAAATTGATGCTTGTAAGACATGTGATGAGTTTAACATTCAACTTGAATCTGCGAGTGGTCCATTGAATAGCGACATATCTCGCAAACAAAAGGAGCGTCATGATAGTGCCGAGCGTGTTAGGAATATATTGAGACGGTCAACTGAAGAGTCGAAAAAAAGATCCCACTCTTCTTGTATTCACTTTTGACACGCAGCAAACTGTTCCTATTCCTAGAATAAACACCTCTGTGGTGTTTTATAAACAGCAACTTTGGATTTCCAACGTTGGAATTCACACTTGCAATGACGGTAAGGGGTACATGATGTGGACCGAAGGTGAAGCAAAAAAAGGGTCTGTAGAAATTTGTTCTATCCACGAGTTTCTGATGATGGTGGATGTGGGGAACTTCGAAAAAATTGTTACCTTCAGTGATTGTTGCGGGGGTCAAAATAGGAACAAAGCAGTTATATGTTACTTGCCGAATAACTTCTTGGGAACACAACTACTTACAGTCAGGATATTCTTATCTGCCTAATGATAGAGGTTTTGATGTTGTACTACTTCTATTGCGTCTCAAAAATACTGTATTCTAAGAGTTTATTATAGTGACACACAAGACGATAGTCGGATAGATAGTTTCAAGCGTATTACTATACAGAAGGTATCGCAACTAAATTAACTCCCATTGCTGTTTCGAGTGTATATATCCACAATGCGGTCCTTGTTTAGGAAATTTATCTTGGTATTTTTTAGACTCCGTCGTAGTATACCTTTGTCCTCTACTTGTGTAAGGAGCATGAATCAGAAAAAGATAAGCGTTCTCTGAGTTCGCATGAAAATATTAAGTACGTACACAAAATACTTTCCAATAATTTTCACATCTTTCCATCACGTTTCATCAATCTCCCGAAAATTTCATCGATCGTAGCTCGTCTTCTATCGTTGGAAAACTATATTTACTTGACACGGTTTACGATTAAAAAATGTGTCTTCCTTCAGTTTTACGTCAACCACTGAATATAGCACATTAATGGAAACGTTTAGTGAAGTACTGAATGTGAATAGCTTTAACAAACTGCATTTTTTTCTGTACTCTATGCCAGTTCTTCCAAAAATCGCATCGTCTCAAACTGAAGGCAAACCCGATGTTTAGGCCAGCACATGAAATATGTGTTACATTTCACACCATGCCATGTATAAATTTAAGTCGTTATGATCTGTATGTATGTATAGCATGAGCTTAAAGATCAGTATGTGCGGACTAACATAAAAATACAGTCCAACACGACGTATCTATGTAAATTGAATATGATGTAGCAATACGGTACATTAATTTGATGTTTCCCAATAAGTGCTGTTTATTAAAAAACGTGGTGGATTGAATTTCAATTATAAAAAGAGTAAATGTCCTTTAGAATGTTTGCAGAGAGAGAAGTTCATCTGTGAAGACATGCGTGGCGTAGCGCCTAAATGATTGCCAATTTATTGAGAGCTGTCGCGTGAAAACTAGAGATATTGAACCTTGACCTGAATTATTTAATAACCACAAGCAAAATGCTAGGCATATCCTTCAAATACTTCTTTACGGATATATTTTAATCAGGCTGCAACACGATCGACTTCATTCAGAAGAGTAGAAATTGAATGGTAATCAAGATGATATATCAAGTATAAAGTAATATGCCTATTGGCTAAAGAAGTACAAATAATATTGTGTTTAACTAAAACCCAGCACTATTAATTCACTGCATACATGAACATAATAAAATTGACTATGGGCTATATAGCTACATAGCCATTGAAAAAAATTATTTTTCAATTACATTCATCGTAATTAATGTACCTTTTTACAATTACGCTTAATACTAAGCCATATAGTAACGTACATATAGTTTCAAACTATTTTCAATCGAGAAATGCAATTATTCCCGAAATTCATAAATGGTGGTAAATAAAATAGAGATAATTCAAAAACTCCATTCATACAATGGTATAAATTGGATGGAAAGCAATTTTTCACTGGAGGAGCTCTTTCAGCCTTTTCAGTCATATTTGCTAATTTTAAATATTTACATTAGTTGGTCCTAAAACAAATTTTGCTCTCAGAAATAGAAAATATATCCTCAGCCAATCTGATAGACGCTCGCGTAGCCTCAATGCCTCAATGAAAAGTTGAAGTCGTCCAAGTGGAAATTTTACACAGACAACTTCAAAACTCTCATTTTTCGTAGAGAACATAGTCGGCGGCAGTATATTGACGAATGCGCAGTTATAGAAAACGCGTTTTTTTCGAGATGTCGGTTAGCCGAGTACATGTTTTTGCCCTTCAATTATGAAATTTTGCCACATCCTCCTTATTCTTCTGATATTTCTTCCATTAATTATCACTTGTTCAAGCGTTCTGAGATTTTTATTCGCAATTAAACATTTTTAAAGAAGGTAAGTATAGTTAAAGCATTTTACCAGTTGATTAGTTAAAAAGATGACAAGTTCTTTCAAGATGGATTATATGGTTTAGAAAAATGTTGGGCGCAGGTGTTAGAGAAAGAAGAATCATATTTTGATTAAAATAAATACCTTACGACACATATTTTCGTTCATTTTCAAAGGTGACATTTCATGTGAGACAACCTAATATTACGAATGTTGACGCCAAACCTCCATGTTCTGAAACGTATAATGTTTAAGCAGCCTTGGAAAAGAAATGTAAAATGAAATTTAGTACAGGAGAACTCTAAGAGAAATTCATAGATTTCTGCTTTATAACACTGACCGTGATGAGTTATTCAACCCTATCTCTAACCAAAAAAGTACAAGAGTCGTACTTCGACTACCGCACTGAAGTTATTACACGATGTAGAGCTCTGTACTCGCATGGAACCCATTTCATTACTACTCTTATATTTCTTTGAATTTCTTGCCAAGTCATCGAAATGTAAAGTTCTAATCACAGTTTTACACGGGAACTTCTGAGAAAAAGTTGTGGACTCTTTGAAAGGAATTCTTTTTAGGGTTGACGCTTCAGTTGCGGAAGAGCCTCTCAGCGGCGAACTTCTAACACTCGATGTACTTCATTCAACAACGGAACTTCAGCCGCAAATTAAAATGTCGCATATTGTCTGCATGTCGATAAAACTCAGAAACTGTATAACTAAATAGTTGCCATAATCAATAGATTTTTGAGTAGATAAAGTTGTGAAATTTTTTGATGGAAAATACCAATAAATTTCCTTCAATATCGTTTTATCTTCGGCAAAAAGTTTAACTTTAGTAGTATCAGTTTGTCCGGAAAGTTCATGCCGATTTTTAAAGGAGAGAAAAAGTTCGATATATATAAGCCAATACATTTTTAATCAACTAAATATGAACCATTTTGTTGCACAAAGCGTCTCCATCTTTCTTTTGACTAGAAAATACTCTCATCGCAGAATTGAGGTGGTTTCATGCCAAAGAATTCATCATGGTATCTTTTTAGGTCATCCAAGAAATTGAAACTTTTACCGTTAAGACTATTCTGCTAAGACCGAAATAAATGTTGAATCTTTAAATGTTCTACCTTGAATGTGTTCGACTTTTGTATGTTAAAGGTTAATGCGTAACGCTGTGACGAATACTCTTGTAACAGAATGCGTTTTAGAATCTGCTAGTGGTAGAAAACCATTTTCTCAGCGCGTTCTCTCGTTCCGGTCTCATTCTTGAGCCTGCCTTTGCCATGTAGACATTGGTGCCTATACTATAACCAAAACTGTGTTCACTGAAATAAACCTGTTTAGCGTAATCACGCTCCTGTGATTTTTCTAACCTTCTAACAATAAATGATCATCCGAAGGAGCAATATCTGGTGAATATGGAAGGTGAGATTACACATCCCAGCCAAGCTGCAGCAATTTTTGACAGGTTTCAAAAGAAACGTGTGGTCTGGCATTAGCTTGATGGATCACTGTAAACTTGTATATTTCTTTGGTTGCTTGTGATGGATTTTTCCTCTATGGAAACAGAAAAGCATCAGGTGTGCTTTAAATGGAGATGTAGTCAAATTTTACTCTTCAAATTCAATCCTGTTCTTAATGAGTCGAAAGATGAACTACTAAAAATCGGCACAAACTTTCAGGACAACCCAATATTTAAGATCGGAGTACGAAGATTTCTTTATGTTAAAAGATATATATGACGATAAAAAATACATAAGAGTTGAAATTTAATGTTGGTCCTATTCATGCTAGAGTCCATATTTATATTAGAGTTTTCAAGTCAATTTTATTTGATCTGAACCCATTTTAATGGACAGTTGTAGAATTACATTTGAAGAATTAAATCTCCCTTGTATACGTGGGAATATTTTTTTATATTTGCATGAACAACGTATGCACTATTTTTGTGTAAACTTCAATTGGAAACCCCCATTTTTGCCACATACAGGACACTTAAGCCACCTTGTCTTTTTAAACTTAAATTTAAATCAACGACTTACAAATGGAGCTGCTGTCTGCAGGAAAAGAGTTTGTGGTGAAGCAATTATGTCCACAGGCACGAGCGTCTGTATGTTGGAGACGTGAAGCCTCCTCACCTGCACAGTTATGTGCACCTGCACAGTCGCGCCTGCGTTCGCCTCTTGCACCAGCACTGTGCCTGATACACTGATCCATGCAAACATCATAGTTTCTAAGAGAGATTTTCTAAATAAACTGGGATATAAAAAAGGACGTACAATTACGTATTCAGAAGGGGCATAAAATAGCAACAGTTCATCACTACCTTTCTTCTTATAAGCCAGCCATATTCATCATTGCTCACAGGTGAACAAATTATTGTTTGATAAATAATAAAAAGAGAGGTCCCTATAAATGAATTATACACTAATATTTTTCATTATTAAGAATGAATAACTTTACAAAATTTACTGTAACTCGTTAGTAATACACAGTGAACATAGATATACGGAAATGTCACATGAAAAAGATGCATAGAGATCCATCGATCTGCCGCATTTCCATGTGTAAGTAAATGGCAAGCATTGTCTTTAAGGCCTGTAAAATTTCTCATCCTTGTTAACCTCATTTTTTATCGTATTCTAAATTGTTTATTTTTAAGAAACTCCTATCATTAACAAATGAATGAGTGATAAACCAAATAACTTACGATCAACTGGCGAATTATGATGATCAACAAACTCTTAGAAGTTTTTTCTTATACACTGCATAGCAAGCAAAAAATTACTCGAAGGAATCATGCCCTGGGTCTTTCCAGATTTTACAAGCATATGCTGAAACAAATAATAAACTTAATTCTCAGACATTCTCAGGATTTCTAGACTACCAACCAGTGTTCCTGTGTTCTATAAACGTAAAAGAGAAGAAGACAACCAAACAATTACCCTGACGAAGAAAGCTATGGTAAAGCAGCACGTGAATTGGGAGGAGTTTGGTGTCTTCAGTTCGGAGACGCTTCTGAGAACGGCTAATTATGACTCTCGAGCTTCCGACCAAAACTAGTGAGGACTTTCTCCATTCCATGGGAGTTCAACTTCCATTAGCAAGATTGCAAGTTTTCTGTATTCTTCTTTTCAAGCAAATCAACACTTACGAAAGCACTCAGAGCATCACCCTAAATTCTAGGAAATCCCTCAATAAGTGAAAAATTTTATTTAAAAATCAAGACAATTAGAAATGTTCATCAATCATCTGAAAAATTTTGTTTTTAATTTTAATGTTTATTGGCGCTCAGTGTACCTTCAAGACCATAAAATAATTCAAATTTCTTACACTATATGATGGAACTCGATGATTATACAAATAAACTTTACGTCTACCTCTATGAAAATAATATTCAATCGACCTAACAGTTTAACAACTAAACTTAGTGTCGTGACTCAGCGACACTTTTTCTTTACCCCAATGAGATTTACGTATCATCACTGCTATTCACCAAGCGATTGAGGCCTTCCAAAAGACAGTGCTCACGCTCATAAAGTGCAGCCATATTACGAGTACAGCAGGGAAGACCTTGTGCAGCATATCGTCTGCAGAACGGCAGGTCGATTATAGCCAACACCGACCGATCGACCGCCCGAGATCGTTCTGCCGGCATGTTAACTGCGACCAGCAAAATCATTAACTGGCGTAAACTACGACCAAGGAAGCCATTACTAGAATTTTAGTTGCTCTAATTGAGAAACTTTAAAAGAGAATCGAATTAATAATTGAAGAGAATACTATAATGAGTCAGTCACCATCGAACCGCGAGCGATAGAAGTTTGCTCATAAGCAGAGTTAAGCTATCAAAGGTAATGTGTGACCTCCATTTCTGTAGTGATTTTCATTCCAATCACGCTGCCCGGTACTAAAATAGTTCTACAAACGATAGTACTTGAGTTTAAGCTCGTTGGAGTTCAAGGAACAGGTTGGCATCCAGGGTAAATTATCCGATGAGACTCACATTAAAGAATGACAGACAATGTACCTTGCAAGTTTCATATAGGTAGCCAAACTTATTTTCAGTAGAATTTACACGAGAAATAAGTTCTCACTACTACAACTAATCAGTTTCATATTTGTGGTCATAAATGACAAACAATATATAGCGCTATTCCACTATACCCGTCGAGTCTGGCTCAGTAAGCTCATCGATAGACTGGGTTGCCCCCCGATCCGTGATTTGCTAGACCAATACAATCACTCCGGCAGGCTCTGCTATTGATGTCACTGAGATGGAATATCGAGAGCTGTCGGTGTCTTGAGTTCGAGCTCGAGACATTGGCCTTTGAAGACTCGAAATGGCCTAATAACGGCACTGTAAGAGACCTCTGACGGATGTAGGTGAACTGAGAGACACTGGCGGAATGATACCAATGTTCGTAATTTTTTACCGGAACTCTTATGGCTGAACTTGTGTGTGTGTTCTATGACCTGACGGATTTTTGTCAGTTCTGTACTGTTGTTAGCCGCTCATTAGCACCGTATGGGACGTATGTCTTGCCAATGTCATTATGAAAAATTTTCAGATTTGTGCCCACCCAATCTGACATTTAGTTTTTGAGATCTAGTCCTATAGTTATTCTAATTAACATTTCATATACAACAAATCATCATTTATGTATGTAGGGTTAAGAACAGCTGTCGCGCAAACAGACAAAATTTTACAATAGAATCAGTAACCATTTGATGTCAAAGAAGTTTGAGGGTACAAATTTTTTTTAATAACCTATTACTTCTATACAACGCACTACTTAAAACAAACAAATAATCATTATATCTTTTGTAGACACAAGGTCATGAAAACACTAGAAAAAAACGACAAATTAGAAGATATTTTTGCGCGATTTGGAGACATCGAACCCTGGAGCAGGAGAGGCGGAAAGTAGGCAAGATAAATCAAAGCGATTCTTCCTCTAAAAGAGAAACATACGACCGAGTTTTGCAATATATTTTGCTATCTTTTCAATGCGGCACCACATGTTTCTTCAAGCTCCGTATTCCTATCATCTAAAAGCGCTAAGTTTTCAAAACTTATCACCACGGAAGTTTCATTCTTTTCAATTATTCCATACCTGTTTTTCACTTATGCTAATATTATCATCCATGAAAAAAATTTATTCTACTATTTATCACTTCTGTAAAAATAAGGTCCAATTCAGAGCTTCATTTTAGCTAACTGTAAGACCGTGGACTCTAGCAAGCACCAATGGACGTCACATGTAACTGGTAATGTCCATTGCAGATGCTGTGGTCCGACAGTAATAAAAAAATGAGAAAATCCCGTACCTGATTTGTTGCTAGATAAACAGACCCATATCGCCCCTTGGCAATGTAGCATTTATTGCTAGGTTGTCATTCACTGAATATAGATTTAGTACATTCTTAGATCCAAAATTCATCAAGTCATATTTTCAAAATAAGTACTGTTCAAGAATTTTTTAGCTGTAGATGGCAGAAGTAGTCTGCAAACGATCATCAGTACAGCTATCGTTAACTGCTTTAAAATAAATCGACACTTTGACAAAAGTTCAATGGTCAATTTCATTGGATGTATGGACGCAGCCTATACATGATAGACGGAAGGGATCATAAGGCATGAGAAAAATTTTCTACATATCTGTGCTCAGAATAGAATAACAGCGTTTACGAAATTTACGACACCTCTTGGCTTTGTGAATTAACACAAAAACAGCTGACTGGGAATTAAACCCTCGAACTATCTTTGTTCTCTACACAGAGCTCGTATTGTTCTACAATTCTTCCCTTCAGCACCATCCTTGCTGTCAAATCTATAATACGTACTATAAAGGAACCAATGTTGTCACTAAACAGCTAATATTTTTAGTATAAGTACGCGGTGAATCACTCTTCCGTCATCCTTTAGCTCACACTTTATAAGGTACAAAAATTTCCCGTCCCCACCGATATTATTCAATAAATTCGGTCGTATTTCTTTGAACCTAGAGCTGTAAAATCTCTATGGGATCCGCGATGCGTGCAAATCGACTTAAACACGCGCATAATGATTCCCAAAAGCGTCACGAAAGTGCTGTGAACCCCATTGTTCGTCCCTTACACTTCATTCATCTCCTGTAAGTGCTGCACAAAGCATTATTATTCCTGAAGACGAGTCCATAACTTATGATGGGCTATAAGAACAGCTAAAGGAGCTGCAACAACAGCGCCAGTGCAGCAATTGCTGGACAATGGCCAGTAAATAAGCCTCTCAAGGCAAAATAAGCACAGCACTAGGCTAAAGAGCTCAACTACATGTAAGTCAGTCCGAGCATTGGATTAAGTGCTCGTTCAAATCAATAAGCAAGAAACTTGCTTCTATGAGTTTCGTTAGCTCTAACCGAGCCATCAATATACTTCGATTTATTATTTAAATTTTGCGCTTGAGTAGGTAATTTGACTAGCGTTTGAGTAGGTAGTTTACAATTTTTTCCCGCGTTCAAGAAAGCTTCATAGTTTACACACCAACGTCTTTATCTCCTCGGTCACAAGAAAGCAAAATAAACCCTGAGTAAAAAAGTTAATCTTTCATATTTTGTATAAAATAATGACCTAAGCCTAACATTGGAATGCTTACAATTTTGTTCCGCACATACTATCTAGTTCGTAAATTGAATTTAATTCAAAAGAAATACTATACCCCAGTATTTAAAAACGCAAGCTACTGATATGAAGCAAAAATAAGAAATGAAAGTGCATATTTTTTAAACGACGCTTTAATCCATGCATCGTATTTCCCAGTTACATAGAATTTTTTAGTCGTTTGCTTCCTACACTTTTAGCAATATATCGGTCGTGCTGACCTCATCTTCTCACAATTATCTCACGTCATAATATCTTCTGACAATGTCAATGATTTTTTTAAAGCCTGCAGTTTCTGGACGAAATTAGCTCGTACAAATTTTTGAAATTGCTTAACTTTGAGGTGATTTGCATCGTACGAAAATGACACTGCTAGATGAATTCTCGCAAGTTGTCGTTTTAGTAACTCAGTGTATTGAAAAATGGAAAGCATTTTGAGCTATGAAAAAGACATAGCTGCAGTTTTACCTTCTTGTAGAAGTTATTCCGTCGGTATTTACACGTGTGAGCAGCCATGGTGCATTATTTTTCAAGGTAGGAAAAAGAAATTATTTGGAATAATTATAAGACATAGTAAGGAGTTATAACTTTGAAATAATCATGAACTGTTTTCAATATATATCTTTACAGCAACAGGAAAATTAAGTATTAATAAGGCTATTAGGAACACTATTTTTACTCAAATACAGGTTATTCGACATCACCAGCTTGGTCGACTATCACCAGCTTGGTCGACTGGTGAGCCTATCTGCTTTCGAACGGGAAGACCCGGGTTCGAATCCCGCTGCCGACATGGTTGACGCGGCTAGAAATACGGCATGGGACTTGGGTAAAACAACTGAATAATTATCGAAGTAATTATCCGACCCAAGAATGAGCCAGAAGGTTCGTTCCCATAGCCTCATTCTATTCTATTCTATTCTATTCAAGTCATCAGAGGTATATTTTACCCTATTCATGAGGCGCAAGCACAGCTTGCAATTTACTTCGGAAATTTACCCTGCTGCCGATATTTTTAGTCAGGCAAAGTTAACGGCACTTTCACATACCTTAGCTTCATCAGATTTGGAAGCAAAACCACTTGCGTTTTGAGTGTTGACATGGTAAAAACCATAATTGAATCCTGAGGAAAGCCTTTCCATCACATAAAAACAGCAGTTTTGTTCTTGCAGTATACGTTCTTGGAGCCCTTTTCTACGACCAGTAAATTACACTTCGTTTCAATAGTCACCGTAGAACCTGCTATGTTAAAGTTCTATGGCTTGCTGAGCTGTAATTTCAAGCTATGACTAGAAACACATATGTATACTGTACACGAATACGAGAGCAGATCGTCAGTTATGGTTGATAATCTAGCAAATAGTCGCATGTTGTGGGCTCATATCAAATGTAAATTGATTCTTAGGAGTAAAAATTATAGATTGAAAATAATTTTATATATATGTTAAATTACCATAAAAAATTCCGTAGTTAATTTTTCTAGCAAGTTTAATTATATGGTGGAGAACAATGACGGCACAAAATTGGTTTCGAGCAAGTCTTCTAGTCTCCTTTGTAGCCCACTGCTGTAATCATCTTGACAAGGCCGACCATAAGTCAGCTGTTGAGTTGCAACTCAAGACAGACCCGTTTTTATGCAACCTAAAGTTAAAGCGAGTCCTTCAAATTCCTCTTATGAAACGAATGTAATAAGAAAATATATTGAATTATCCTCATTATTGTGCTTAGAATTGGAGTGTGTTACTCAAACTCCTTGGATGAGTTGGGTGAAATTTGAAAAATAAAATAGTGCTCTTCATTCGTTTTGATCGTAAGAGGGAGAGATTTCTTAGACAGCTTATACTGTATGACCAGGATGCCTCATATACGCAAAGTTTATGCAGCAGCATGTATTTAGAAATATTTTCTAAGCAGCGTACGGTATGTCATGCTAGGACGCTATTTATTGAACGCAACTCTCACTGAGGCCTTTTCTCGTATCTTGCCTTCTCTTTTGAGACGGAAGAGTGCCACTGATACAACCACTCTGACTTGACCTAAGCAAGCCAGAATGAGCAACATGACTTGGCAGCAAGCGATTTTTTCACTGATAATTAACAAATGCGGTTGTCTATAGCAGGTACTTTAGCGGTTGCATGAAAACTCATATGTTTTTTATCCCATGCGTTACGTGGGTGCATTGCTCTGCTGTGCTATTCCTCAATCGTTTTAGTTAAATGCTAGATTCAGATAATTTTCTCAGGAATCATCCTTTAAACTGATTCACCTTTATCGTATACAGGATAAGTTCAGCATTTTTTAGTTTCCAGGATTAATTGTAACTCCCTCTGATCGGAAACAGTTTAGCTCAGCAGCGAAAACATTCTGGTATTAATATTCCGGAAGATATTCGAAAATTATTTCTTTATCTGTGTTCCTTGCATTTTTTAAATATAATGTATGAGTAAAATTTTAGGACTACTCATGATGAATAGTGTGAGCTGAAAGTACGACGAAGTTAAAAGAATCGTTCGGAAATATAGTTCAAGTTTTAACAAGAAAAATAACAGGCAAACTCGTTGGAAATGCATCAGGTTAAACTTTGATTCCTGATTTAAAAATCGTTTTATAAAAATTCAATTCTTGTGTTGACTATTTCAATCATAACGAAACTAGCGAAATTTAGTGAAAAAGCTTTCTATTTTATACACCCAATTCAGGGTGAGAAGAAATTTAAATTTTAAATAAATGCACAACCGTGCACAAACTCATTACCACCGTGGAAATATTTTAGAAGATTTGTACGGGGCTTTTAAAAGGGAAATCCCTTCACCATTATCTACAGCCTGTAGCATGCTAGGAAACTTTGATTTACAAAAGGATTCAATTTTTGAATATGGTAAAATTGCCTATTTAGTGCACATTACTCCTCAATGCGTACAATACGTCATTGACCTGTTTTAGAGATAGAATTTAAGCACAAAAAAATGAGAATGTTAGCTAAGAACATCATCAAAAATGAAAATTTCCTTTGGAGCCACAAAAACTATTGTGAGCTTTTCTCAATATTTGAAACACAGAGAAAACAAATGCAAAGATATTTGAATATTGGTTCTTTAGAATGGTGATGTTTACTATGACACCATTTCTCGACTTTAGAATAACAGAACTTACTTTGGCTGGTGATCAGATTGTTGAAGGTACAGAGTACCAGTGTGAGGATCCAGGTCCAGAAGGGGGTGAGGGTGAAGCCACTGGTACACCCCCAGTGCAGGGGTCGCTGCTCCCAATACAGGACCCAGGTCGCTTCTGCGGCTCTCCTCTGGACTGCCCTGGACAGATCAGCCACTGCATTCTTAATGCAATAATAAACACAGACATTTTTTCATTATATCGGAGAAGAAGTTTTAAATAGTACATTACTTACTGAAGGAGAGGTTTATTAGTTCTCATGCACTGGAAGTCTAAGTGATGATTACATATTGTGGCGGTATGGAACGAAAGGCCCACCTATTCAGCATTATTTATTTAATATATAGAAGGGATTTGCCTGCTATGAATTATACAATGATTGATTGACGATGAGTTTTTTCTCTCTCTCATAAATTACGTGAATCTTGATTTCCAAAGTATGGTTTTTCTGCATGCTGTTTTCCGTTATTTTAAATTCATTCTTGTAAATGACGTAATCAACTTAATGCAAGAAATATAGCACAGTCACCTTTGGAGGATCTGAACCCTCCACATGAATAGAATGATTCAAAGGTTCCCAATTTCTCAAGTGCAGACATGAGAAGGCTAATGAATACAAACAGGAAATTTTAGCATGTCTTATCCTAATGCTCATAAAAATGAATGAATGAATGCAATCTTCCGTATACGACAGCTTAACAACAAAATATCACACCCTATTAAAAGATGACCGCATTTCTAACTGCTAAATATCTAGGCGTGACACGGTACAATCAAAATTCAATGGGGACGTTCACATCAAAATACGAGAATTCACGCTATCTCTAATTACCACCAGCTTGGTCGACTGGTGAGCGAACCCGCTTGCGATGCGTGAAGACCAGGGTTCGAAGCCCACTGCCACCATGGTTGGTTTATGTATGACCATAGGCAGCTAGACTTCGGCATGGGACTTGGGTACCAACCGAAGAATGGGCCAGAAGGTTCGTTCCTAACGCCTCATTTTATTCTATTCTATTCTAATTTCATCTATCAGGGCATAATATTACCTTAAAACTTGTCATTGACACTGGAGATTCAATACTGGAGAAGAATAAAACAAATTTGACACTCACAAATAGCACACAAACAATACTCCCTAACTTCTCTACGGTGAATAAATTTGTAATGCATTCCCCACGAGTAATAAGATACTCCAATTGACGGTGTAACATCATTCCCCTCTTCTATGAATCCCCCAGGTAATTTAATATTACACAATTCAACATCCCCTTAATACACACGTTTAAGTGCAGGTGTAAAATCTACTACCGTTTGTCTACATGATGATTTTAACCTAATTCCTCTTTAGACCATTTGACACTTCTTATCCTATCACCTTTCCTCTAGATGCAAACTTTCACCCTTACATTGCAATAGGTCACACTACCCTCGCCAAATCTGGCATTCAATTCCGCCTAGCTCTATGCGTTCCCCCTTTTATAAACGAGCTTACTATTTTTGTTTTTTATTTGTTTTTTTCTACTTTGGCTTGTTGTAGGGTGGTTTATTTTACTTTACCCTCACAAAAATATTTATGCTAGTGGCAAGTGATTCTTCACGGCCTTGTGCAGTCTCGTTCTCTTCTCTACTGGCTGTGAGAGTCATGATATATGCATAGGTTTCCATATTTCATGGCGATGTGTAAAGTGTATGTATCGACATAAAAGTGTATGTATCGACAGCTACGTTAGAAGTGTGAGACTACAGGACACTGTCGGACCAGCTACGTAAACAAACCATCAACTCTACCAGCAGAGGCCTGAGAAATATACTGAGCCCTACAAGACTTTGATTCATAGACACAACAGCGTGGTTAAATTATGTAGCTTAAGAGACTACGACAAAAATAGAAATGAATAACAAAAGAAAAAAGTCAAACTTGTGTAAGACGGCCATAAAGTGAGAGAAGCAAGGACTGGGGAGCTAAACCTCGACAGTGATGTACGGTTGTGCAGGAGCGACATCCAGGGCATAGGTGTAGGTTTAGGGGTATGGGTGGAATAGGTGAAGAGATTGAAGGGGGAATTGAATTAATTATTACACTGTCGAATAACAGCAAATTTTATTCTGCACTTAACCGTGTATAATGGGGGAAGAATTAATAGTGAAATAGCCAGGAATATAAGGGGAAAAATTAGTGTTATTGCTAGGTCGAATTTGTGTGTTAAACATGGAAGCATATCATCAGCAACGGATCTCCAGCGTAAGGGCAAGTTTTAACATTGTTATTATTAACTTAATTGAGGTTAGCGACAGGGTAAATTTCGTAATATGATTTGAACACTACTAATTTAACTAAATTGTTCCTTGTGCACATTTAATTACTCAGCCATCAAATATGTGATTGATCTGTAATAGTGCACTGTATAATAGGATATCATGTGCGGTTCATATGCCAAAATGTGGTAGATGACTCACACTTCGCATTCCGTGATATTTAAAATAACATGTATTAACTTTTCTGTGTGCATCATTTACCCTCTCTATAGTCATTGAAAAGAAGTACTGGGAACACTGTTTCCCATATCATGTATTGAGAGGATTAGAGTCCCTCTGGTGCGATTACGTATGTTTGTTGCATTTAATTAATTGTGTTAGTTGCACGTATTAATTGAAATATGATGGTAGGACAGCATGCAGAAAAACCATGTATTGAAACCAAGATTACGTAAATTATGAGAGAGAAAAGAATACATCAACAATCAATCATCAAGCAATTAAAACTAGGCAGAGAATAAAGTTTTACCTTTTTTATGTTCATTAAATCAATCACTAATAAATAAATTAGACAATATCCACCCGTTCTAATATATATCGCCACATGGACGAAGTTGAGTAGACTGGAATCCCTCATCGGAAAACCTCTATCATCTTACATTATTTCTTGACCAGCCAAAATGGGATTATATCAATGACCACTTCATCACTTCCTGTTATTTTTTTTATAAAATTTAGTAGACCCCGGTCATGGTCTACTTTTTTATGAGACGATTTAACTCACAGTTGTTATTGATTTACACATACAAATAGAAGTTATGAGTTCTCTTCCGTTTAACTTGCTTGGCTGATCTCGACCGTGCAACTCGCTTGGCACAGATTTAAAAGTTTTCTCTATGAGACGATATATTTAAAAAGGAAAAAAGTTAGTATGATACAATATGTACATAAAATACTCGTGCAGGAAATAAATGCCATATTTAAATGGTTAATGAGTAATTCATTGCTATAGGAGACCTGGGATCTTGAAGGGTATAAAAAATATTAATTAACTTTCTGGAAATCCTATCCTATCTGCAGAAAAAGGCTTTTACTTATTAAAATTCGTAAAATTGAAGTCTTTGTCAAAATTTATGTATTAAAAGGATGATATTTATTGTGTGAGGTTTGAAAATAGTTACCAGTTAAACATAATCCTCGACTCTAACACCCCCAACTTTCCGACCTAATCGTTGACTGCACCATCCCCAACTTTCCAGCATAATCCTTGACTGTAAAACCACAATTTTTTGTCTTACTCAGGCATCTGCCTCACTCAATTTTAGGACACCGCCCAATAAACGCAATTATTTTAATACAAACATTGTCGTGAATTCTTTGATCTCACAAATTTTAATAAAAATGTATTTTTCAGGCGGTGGAATAGGATTCCCGAAACATCAATAAATATATTTTGTATTTATTCAAAGAATCCAGAAGTATCATCTTATATTTTTTTGGTCATACTGTACTTCCGTTATTAGAGTACTTTGAAGGACAAAAAAGGGGAGAACTCTAGGGAAGATTTTTATAGATACGAATTAGCTTCGCTAGAGCCAGCCAGTTATAATATTTCCTGCTTGACACAACGCGATATTAAGAAAAAAACTTTAATTTTGGCCAACCGAAACCAGATTTCTTTCAGTTGTTTTTTATCATTAATTTTCCTCAATTACCAAATATTTTGGCCAATATCGAGAAGTATTATAATAAGGTTCATCTGACTAATTAAAGCCAGATTAGATGTTATTAAACCGGGATTTGCTTTTCTTTGTCTTACTTGACTGGTTGTGCAAGTTAAAATCTCTCTTGCTGTCTTTCCTGGAACTGAAATAAAGGCAAAAATGAGACGTTTCTACTTTGTATGCAGAATAAATTCAAGCCGCCAGGTCTGGTAACACGCACTCATTAAAGCAGATTCCAGGACGCATTTCGTTTGTGGGACAGGAGAGGTTGTGTTAGAGGGACTTTTTTCAAGACGTTGACACTGCATACTACCCACAATGTCTTCAATTTTCTTGTGTGAAATCTAGAATCTACATCAGCGTACCTTGAGTGGAGTAATAGTGGATATGAGATTTCAACAGCATGTCCAAATTGGTTATGGGTGTTTTGATCAATGAACAAATATCGTCTGTTGCAGCCAGGAAGTGCAAGATCATTGGGAGCAGAAGATTTGTTCAACTTGATGTATGGTATGAACGTTTCAACATCCCAATCAGAAGAATTTACTAACTATACCTAGCATGAAAGTTGTAGAGTGTACGAGCTGTATACCTTGAGTACAATAATGAACAGCAAAAAACACGAAGAAAGCCTGCAAACTACAAGCAGCCAAAACGTGTATGGCTTTTCAACTCAAAACAAAGCTTGAAAACATCTACATATACTGGGTGTCCACAAAAAATGCGTCCACTCACCGATATATGTATTTATTTCTTTAGCTCTTATACCATTAAAATGCAGCTCAATAAAGATCAGTGTGTTCCAGTATCATACATACATACATCGATCAGTGGATACATTATTTGTGGACGTATAATAGGCAGTGTACATATCAACATTTCTTTTTCTATTTTTTTTCTCTCTCTATATTTATATCTCTCTATCTCTATCTCTCTCTCTCTCTATCTCTATCTCTATCTCTCTCTATATCTAATCTCTTTCTCTCTCTCTCGCTCTCTCTCTCTCTCTATCTATCTATATCTCTATCTCTATCTCTCTCTCTATCTGTATCTCTATCTCTCTTTCTCTATCTATATCTATATCTTTATATAGTCATATAAAAAAGTAAGGTTTGACCATTATTTCAAAACTGTAGTTCATAAAGTTTTGAGGTTACAAGTAGCTTTCTTCGTTTCTCTGTTTGTAGCATGTATATATATATATATATATATATATATATATATATATATATATATATAACCATATCAATATGAACATAGGATACATAAATATAAACATAGATATTAATGGTTAGTGGTTTATTACATATCCAGAACTTCCTAGGAATGAAATAAATATGAAATCAATGTTAACTGCAGTCACTTTACATTTTTATTCGAATTACTCCACAGACAACTCCTTTGACTGCTTGAGAACTTTGAAGTTTACCGTCATTCAAGGCAAACGATTGCAACCAACTGCTGGTGAAGTAATCTGAACATCTTCTGGAGGCAATTATTCCCTTTGAGACGACCGGGTCTTCATCTTCAGAATACAACTTTTAGTGCGACAATTTGAAAATTGTCTTCAGACCACAACTCTCCGTAGGATAATCGGAATATCGCCTTCAAACTACAACTTTTACGCTATGAAGCATTCAATAAACCTTTTAAAGAAAAGTAAAGCTTGTGTAAAACCAATATGAGAAGCTTTCTTTCAGAGTAGTGCAGCATTTTCTGACTATTGTACAATCCAAATGAAGATTTCTGTTTCTGAATTTCCGAGAAATTTTTATTTCTACCATTAACCCTAACCCCTCGGTAAATATTAATTGAGGAAGAAATGATGCTACTTTTAAAAAATACTTCTCTCAATTCAAAAGAGCTAAGACAGAAGAGGTGGTTGACGACTTTGAAACAAGCATTGAAAACACAGGGAGTAAATTGAACTTTTTGAGTATGAAATATCACTTCTTCAGCGAGCAGGCGTCACACACGGGTGTGAACTTTAGACTAAAAAGAAAATAGAAAACAGCTTTTTTTATCCTAAGCTCAGCGTGCATAAAAATTGAACGCTACATATGACAGTTGTCAAATAATGACATAACGTATTTAGACTGAAAATACTAAGTTTTAAGATTTCTGAGAAACTTTTGTGGAATTGAATCAACGAACAATCAAATTGTCAATCAGCACTTTGAAATCTCATTTTCGAAAAGATCATTAATTACCCATTCAAATTTATTTCTTGGTAATCATAATTCCTACGACCTGGATATTCTAATATGCACTATGCATTCGTTCAAAATATATTCCTTTCTCCCCCACGAGACGGTGCTTACCAAAAGTAAACTCAGAAACCTTTGACTCGTGAGTGCAGGGCTCGTACCATCAAAGAAAACATTCACAAGTCGCTGCTGATTCCTCTGAACCGCAGAACCAACAAAAACTTAACAGCACAACGGGAGAAAATATTCAAACGCGTTCAGCATTGTTTGATTTGAAGTGCGCTCCTGTGAGAGTGATCTGACAGAAAAATATAGAGGTAGGCGGAGGCTCGAAAATTGGTTTTGATTGGTCGGAGAGGTATTCATGCAACGGCATCGGGAGTGCCGCTGAGCCTTCAAATGACTTCTGCTTAATATTTCATATGAAAAAAATTGTTGTTTGGTTATTTATTCGACAGTGATCTCAGTGAACCTGAACACCAGCTTTTAGTTCGAAATATTCCAATCACGAAACTAACTGCCCTGGTGAAATAACTTCACTTTTCTGTTAGTAGCTCACTGTATATTTTTAGCACTCAGAGTGCTTGATTGCCTTTATAGCAATAGTGTACTCGATGATCACCCACTTTTTGGATCAGTAATAAGATAATATATTTCTGAGTTCCGTGAAATTAAGTTGGTTTCTTTTCTACAGCACTTTGATGGTCATTAAAAACTAGTAAATCCACATGTAAAAATTCACGTTTTTTACTGAATTTTTTCGTTTAATATGCCAGTGGACGTGGACTTTATAGGTATGATAGTTTTCAAATTGAAGGATGTGCCTTTGGTATCTATAATACAATACTCGCAATACATGCTAAATTTTCTCCTATCTAAATCCTTAAGAGACGGACCAAGCAAGCAAGCTCACAGAGAGGGCAATTAACAAGCTGTGTATTATTATTACTAGTGCAATGCTCGTAAATAATTTGTTCCCAAACGAATCAGTTTTGGCTTGGGAATAGAATCAGATTTCCATCAGACGAACGTCTTTCTTGCCGTAGAAGTCTTGTTGCTTCCCTCTTACAGTTGAACACGTTTCTATCCATGTTGGCCTTCTTTGCTGGAATTTTATTCTGAAATATCCTCCATTATCTATTGAATTGACAATGTGAAAAGAAATGTTTTAAATTAGTTTGACCATTAACCTGGCTACGACTTAGTATAAGGCCAAAGATTTTGGGGATTGAGTTATTGTTTTCGGAATTGTGATTTTCTTGAAAAGCTTCAAAGAGATAATAGAGGATACATCAGAATAAAAATCCGGCAAAAAGGCCAACATGGATAGAAAGGTGTCCAACCGTAAGAGAGAAGCAGCAAGACTTCGACAGCAAAAGAGACGCCGAAGACTATCGGACGAACAACGCGAAATGGCAAGACGAAGCAATGCTGCTCACCAACGAGAAGCTAGAGCTAACTTGACCCTTGAACGGCGTTTGGCAATTCTACGGAATAATGCAGAGCAACACCGAGTAGCTAAAGAGAGCTTAACGTGTGAAAGAAGACAAAATTCTTCGGCAAGACGCTGAACAACATCGAGTGGCACAAGAGAATTTAACTCAAGAAAGAAGGGAAGAAATTCTTCAGATCGACACCGAACAGCATCGAGTTGCACGAGAGACTTTAACTCAAGGAAGGGATGAAATTCTTCAAATTGATGCCGAACAGCATCAACTTGCACGAGCGAATTTAAATCAAAGAGGACGGAAGAAATTCTTCAGATTAATGCCAAACAGCATCGAGTTGCACGAGAGACTTTAACTCAAGAAAGAAGGGATGAAATTCTTCAAATTGATGCCGAACAGCATCAACTTGCACGAGCGAATTTAAATCAAAGAGGAGGGATGAAATTCTTCAGATTAATGCCAAACAGCATCGAGTTTCGTGAGAGAATTTAACCCAAGAAAGAAGGGATGAAGGGGCATTCGTTCACAGATTAGGTAATTATTTAGATTAGACGGGCATTGCACTAGTCTATCTATACTATAATAAGAGCCGCGTCGGTCTGTCTGTCCGTCCCTGTATCACACTCTTCTAATCGATAGCTTTGATAGCAACACGGATAAAGTTTAAGAAATACAAGAAATCATTCTATTGCATTATTTTTCTGTGGCAATTCAATTCCCTTTCACTTACATTATGGTATCGAGAATACCCAATCGGTTTATTTTTACAAATAGAAAATTTCTTTGGATTTTTTTTCTGTTCAAATTCATCATGATGCTTTGATATTTTTAATTGATAATGCCAAAAGAAATGTTTTAAATTAGTTTGACCAGTAACCTGGCTACCACTTAGTATAAGGCCAAACATTTTGGAAATGGATTTCGTGTCACACTCCTAAGAATAGATTAGCACTGGCGGTTTTGGTTTCAGTTCACTGTTAAATTAATATACTCATTTTCGCTGTACAAGTGCACTATAATAAGTCACTTTCAAAAAAATTAGAGAGATCCAGAGCTTTATATACTCGAGTCCGTATCGTGGATACAGAGTTCGGCGCCATATTGCGGCTCAAAAATACTGTATTCTAAGTGTTTATTACCGTCACAAGAAAAATAAGTTACCTTTGAATTAAGCTTAAGCATGGAAAATCCACTCGAACGAAAAAGAAGACTAAATCGAGAGCGAAAAAAACAAGTGAGAAATATTATCTCAAGAAAGATTTATAAATAATAGTGTACCCAGCCGTCAAAAATGACCGCAGAGATTTTATGATAATACCCGTGCCATCAAAAATGATGCCAAATACTGTTGGAAAGATATCAAATAAAATTACATATAAGAACGTAATGCAATATATTTAATTTTATATATATTTACAAAGGACAAACGTTTTAATTGAGTATTTCTTTAATGACAGCATTCCTAGTGAAAACTAAGACACTTAGTTTTCTACTGCTGCAATTGACTCTGCAATTCGTGTCAAATTCAGGTACAATGTACCCGAATCATAGGGCAATACCCCGCCAAACTCGGTATCCACGATACGAACTCGAGTATATAAGACTCTGGATCGCTCTAATTTCTTTGAAAGTGAGAAGAAACATATGAATAAATAAATAAATAAATAAATACATAAATAAATAAATACATAAACACATGATGGTCATTCTTAGTATTAGATTAGATAAAAAATCCAGGCCATTTTCGTTGACCAGTGTCATCATTCATCGAGTCTGTTTCCACATGTTCCAGAGTACCAGAGATTTTTAGCTGAACTTATACTTTTAATGTATCACTAGTGCAATGTGTACCCGCAAAACTCAGAATCTATGAAGTAAAATATATTTTTCATTTTTACCTGTGGTATTATCAAAATCTGAATATTTTTTATGAATGTATACAGAACATCCATTTTCTATTTTATTTACCAATAAGAGAGCCGATTGGGAGGAGAAAACTAATAACGGAAAAAATGGCGTGTTTTATATTGATCCGGTGCCTTTGGTACCGACAATACAATGCATTGTATTGTCTACTGCAATGTGTACCCGTTAACTTTGCAATACGAGCAGTATTACTTCGCCTTACCATTTCGCGTTGTTCATCCGATAGTCTTCGGCGTCTCTCTTGCTGTCGAAGTCTTGCTGCTTCTCTCTTACGGTTGGACACGTTTCTATCCATGTTGGCCTTTTTTTGCCGGAATTTTATTGTGAAATATCCTCTATTACGTCTTTGAAGCTTTTAAAGAAAACACAATTCCGAAAACAATAACTCAATTTCCAAAATCTTTGGCCTTATACTAAGTGGTAGCCAAGTTACTGGTCAAACAAATTCAAAACATTTATTTTCACATTGTCAAATAAAAATATCAAAACATCATGATAAATTTCAACAGAAAAAGTCCAAAGAAAATTTCCATTTGTAAAAATATACCGATTGTGTATTCTGGATACCATAATGCAGGTGAAAGGGAATTGCACTGGTGCGGAAAAATAATGCGGTAGAATGATTTCTTGTTTGTCTAAAGCTTTATGATTGTTACTATTAAAGCTATCGATTAGAAGAGTGCGGCACAGGGACGGACAGACAGACAGACGGAGGGACAGATGACTCGGCTCTTATTATAAAGGGTCAGGCAAAATGATCTCACACATTTAAGCTACAAATTTAACCTGCAAATGTATCAGATCATGTTGCCTGACCCTGTAGTATACTAGATCCACACTTGAAAAATCACAGTTTTTACTAAATTTTTCATTTTAATTTGCCAGTGGACGCGGGCTTTGCGAAACAGTTTCCCCATTGATGGATTTGCCTTTGGGTATCCACAATACAATGCTTACAATACATGTATACCCTACGAAATTTTCTCTTATCTAAATCCGTAAGAGCGTCTATTATACAGGGTGGCCCATAAGTAAGTTACCTTTTAAAAACTATTTTCAGGAAAATCACACTTCCGAAAACAATAACTCAATTTCCAAAATCTTTGGCCTTATACTAGGTGCTAGCCAGATTACTGGTGAAACTAATTTAAAACATTTCTTTTCGTATTATCAATTAAAAATATCAAAGCATCATGATGAATATGAACAGAAAAGGGTCCAAAGAAAATTTCTATTTGTAAAAATATACCGATTGTGTATTCTCGATACTTATAATGCAAGTGAAAGGGAACTGAATTGGCACAGAAAAATAATTCAATAGAATGATTTCTTGTACTTCTTAAGCTTTATGCTTGTTGCTATCAAAGCTATCGATTAGAAGAGTGTGATACACGGACTGACGGACGGCCGCACGCGGCTCTTATTCTAGTATAGATACAGATACTAGTGTACCCATGCCATCAAAAATGATGGCAAGTCTAATGTATAATAAACACTTAGAATACAGTATTTTTGAGCCGCAATAGAAATAGTTATAGCCATTCGTGTCATATCCTAGATACAGAAATTCAGCATTACTGAAAGCAACTGCGAGCTTGTGTATGTATATTGTAATATGCAATACCCCGCCGAACTCTGTATCCACGATACGGACTCGAGTATATAAAGCTCTGGATCTCTCAAATTTTTTGAAAGTGAGTTATTATAGTGCACTTGTACAGCGAAAATGAGTGTATTAATTTACCAGTGAACTGAAACCAAGACTGCCAGTGCTAATTTCTTCCTATCTATTCTTAAGAGCTGACACGAAACACATAAATAAATAAATACATAAATAAATATATATACACACGACGGTCGTTCCTAGTATTAGATAATGGAATGACATTGAATAAAAAACTTCACTTTAGTTGACTCATTTTCAGACAATAATTTAAAATTTGACGTATGCATCATTGGATTCGTCATCGGATTATACCGAGTCATTGGATTTTCTTGAAAAATATGAAATATATTATAAACAGGGTAAAATGTGTAACAGTACTTGAAAAATAACCAGATGAATCAACAATCTATTTTAATATCATATGCATAATATATGCTTCAACTGTTAAACAACACCTAATAGTTTTAGTTAATCCTAGATCAAAAAAATGTAAATGTTTCATTGCAATGTCGTAGTTTACTGCCACAGTAAAGGTGGTAGAAAAATATTACGATTGTTGGAAATGCCCATCGTGAAAAACAGCTTTGTTTATAACATACAGATGAAAAGAATAATAAGAAAATAGATTGTCTGTTACCAATCCATACAAAAGAAGCGGATAATTAACCAGCAGAATGGCTATCGTATTGCCATACCAATTGAGCATTGGAATAATGCAAACTTATTAGTCTTAATGCATTTCACGTGCACCTGAACACGGCAGAAGTGATTTATGGGAAAGCCTTAAGCAAGGTAGAGCGCAACCAAGGAAACATTGCAAGCCACAGCGAAATACGTACATAAAGCCCACTCACCTGAGCCACAGCGAAGTAAAGCCCACTCACCTGAATTAAGGTGAGGAGGATGGTTCTGTTGGCGTACGTGGGAGCCCTTTGAGGCGCGAGGGTGAGTGTGACGGTGGATGACATGGGTTGAGAGGCAGCATCACTCACCACTATTGGCAGCAATATCACCCCTTTGTGTTGCTCCCAGTCCTTATTGAAACGTACAACCGTCGGTACAATCACCACCTTGCATGTATTCATACTTGTACCTCCACTTGTGTCTGCCTTCATCACTGCTCTGCTGTAGGGTACGTAACCTGAAATGTGATTTGCAAGAGTATTTATAAGTATGCCTGGATTATTTTTTTATGGATTAAGCGGTTTTTTGTGATGTTTTTGTCATTTCATAACACATGAAAATCAATTTGATGGATATCAACGTTCACCACTGTTGAGGAAGACGTGTCCTTTATGTTTGATATTCGAATAATTTGTAATAAGTAAATCATTTTTAAGAGCCGTCTTAGTGTATCAGACGATAGGAAGAGAACATATCTAATCCACAACCCAAATAGAAAAATCCCAGTGTATTCATTTTACAAATTCCTTACTATTCAGTGTAATAAGAGTCAAACTTTTGAATAGTACAGAGGATTTTTAGCTCATCATCTTGTATTGAAAAACTTTCGGATGGAAAAATATCTACCGACGATCATTCTTTTTTTGTAGTCTGGGAGACCTGAAACTGACCATCTGAGTTAATTACCAGGAGGATGAAAATTTGGCAGGTATCGCATTAAATTTAGATTGTATCTGACTATAGGTCTTATGGTTTCATTTTATTAGTCATACCTTTACAATATTTTTGCATTTGAATGCGTAAACGTACCCGCTTTTAATTTTTTTGTAATAATAATATTTAGTGACGTGATGCTCTTTCAATGAAATTGGTATTGAAGTGCTACCATCGAGCCCTGGGTTTGACGCTGAGACGCTGCAGATTGACGAAGCCTAAAATCGAGAAATTTGACCATCTAACATATATTTCATATTTTACTAACAACCTGAACCACAAAGTTCGTTGGTTGATCAGCCAGACTTCGTTACGTTGGTAACTTCCCAAACTCGAGAAGTGACGAAGTAATATCAGCTTCATTTTATCACAGTTGTTCATCATGAAAATTAATTTAATGTCCGGTTTAGATGTTCGTATTTCTTAGAGATGCGCATCTAAACGACGGCGTCTGTCGTAAGGGCCGAGACACTTTTTATTTTTTTAACGATAAGTTGCTTCAGAGGATGCTGCAAGCGAGCTCTTAAGCGCAAGCTCATCTAGAGAAGCTCGTACAAGGAACGACAACATGACCTTTTTTTCAAAGATTTTTGCTTTGAAAAAAGGAAGTTATGTTGCCGCACCCCGTACGAAACGATAGATAAGATGTAAACAAATGGGATAATTAATTGAAAGTGAACAAGGAAATAAATCTTATTTAGAAAATATTTTGCTTGTGGATCTCAGTATTCACGGTACATGAAGAAAACGTAGTGATTTCAATATATAGGGAAATTTCATGCAGAAAAATTACAGCAAAAGAGACGGATGTAATATGTCTTTGTTGGCAGCTAAGGAGACCCGCATAATGAAAAAAGTTTACATGCTGCAAGCAGCATGCCAGAAATGAAGCAATATCGCATAAAACATGGAACTGAGCGACCGTGGGTCTTTTGGATACCGTCGTTGTGTGCTTTTCTTTTGAGGTCGGACAATCCTGCAAAGAGCGAGCCTTTGCTGCATGGACCTTAGCAACCTAGTCAGTAAAATGAACTTATTTTTTGCAGCAATAAAGACGCCTTCGATAGAATCTTGCTGCTTTGGCCTAGAACTGAAAGAGTTCTACTGCATGAAGCTCAGAGTAAACTTTACACAATGAATTAGCACAAATTCTTACTCCCTCAAGAACTCACTATAGACTATTATTCTCTTATTGTATTATTTCCAAAGGAATTTAGTGTAGTAATGGACTGTGCAAATTGGTCAAATGACACAAGCAGTTGTACTTCAGAACTACAAACATGAGAGTTCTTTTTGATCCTGGGTATAATATGATTTATTAATAGCGGCTCTTGAAATTCTATACATGCTCTGGACGACATTCCATCTCTTTTTTATATAAAACTAAACTGCCAAATAATTATACACTCCTCGCGTAGTCATTTGAGGAAGAGAAATTGAGAATACAAAGGATCGAGCAAATAAAGAATAGTGACAATTTTCTAAAAAAAATAACATATTTGAGCGTATCCATCGTTAAGAATTATGTAGTCATGTACGGCATTCACGCAGGATTTCAATTTCTTAAAGCTCAAAATTCTTCAAATACTTTTCAGCGTTCCTCAGACGAAGGAAACAAAGACTATTCTAAGAAAAAGCATTTAGTGTACTCAGTCGACCATTAAGTTATTTTTTATTTTGAACCAAACTTAGCATCAATAAAACGAATAAAACCGAATATACTTCACAAACTCTACCTGTAAGGGTTACGTGGCATTGATTGAATTGTACCTTTCAACATCGTGTGATAGAAGTGAATTTCAAACTTCAATAATCATCATAGTATTTAGTGATTTTTGACAGCTGGCGCACTATGTATGACAAATTTCACACCCGAACTATCACAAAGATGCGGCTACTCACATCTGAACAAGCAAAGGGGTGCAATCGCGTACAAGAACCTGAACAAGCAAAGGGGTGCAATCGCGTACAAGAACCTGAACAAGCAAAGGGGTGCACTTGCGTACAAGAACTATGCATAAGGAAAAGTAATTGAGTGAACGATCTATTGCTACCGGCAACTAACTTAAGCCCTAAGAAAACAAAAAAAAAATCCTGATGTTCGTGGAGAACTACAAGACCATGTCTAGTGCAGCAATGGATGAAAATCGGAAGGACATACATAGATAAAAATAAATCAAAACGAACTTACCGTCTGCAAAAGAAACATTGACGATGTTTGTGATGTCTGTCGCTGCGGCAGAGTCCAGGGCCACCGAAAAAGGAGGACCATGTCCAACTGCCCATTCGTCTGGATCGCCAAAAGTTAAATTTAACAGCAAACTGTTGTTTCTCAGCGTGCCTCCTGGAAAATTTTCGGCATCGCTAGTCTCAGAGACAAAAGATGGAGCACTCATCTGTGTAGACCTTGTTCCTTCGTCATTTTCCTCGTTTTCGTTTGTTTTTTGTCTGTCAATACTTCCTGGGGTACTCAGGAAGGATGCAAGATATTTTTCATTGAGCTCTATAAAATCTCCGCCATTTGTCTGAACATTTTTTAATAGTTTTTCCCAGTCGACATCTGGAGCAAACGGGGTTGGAATATCAGATGTGGCTGTGGTGACAGAAGGAGTATTTTCTCTTCTTCTCAAGTCAGGAGCAGCGATTGAAACGATCGAAGAGCTCACCAGAAAAGGAGGATTATCATTCACATCTTCAACTGACACCTGCAAGGAAAGTAATACGGAATTCCTTCAGGGTTCCTCAGGCTCCGCTTGACTCGATATATTTCAAAGCCTGACTTTAAGTGGAACAACGGAGTGAGGTCAACTTTTTAAACAGGATGTACTAGGATTATGAAGTGCAACATGTAACAAATATTCTGAATATTTCTTAATGTGGGATCACTTATGATATTAAAATTTTTCTAATGCAGAAAATTTATAATTCTAAGTTTTAATAGCAAATGCACACTAAATTACGTAGTCACCCCAAATGCTTTAATTCGGAGCAATTCTGCACAGTAAATTTTGTGATGCAATTTGATGAGCCGAGCATAGTATGATGAATGAAAACTAAGAAGGAACTTAACTCATGTCTTGATTGAGAGATCCATAAGCGCAGTTATTAAATATCCTGAAATTATGTACAACATCGGAGAGGAGAGATTCAAGAGGCAAAATCATCTTTTAGTTTTTTTTTGCTGCCTATTCACAGACTTTCCATATTGATAAATACAGACTATTATGTGAATACAGACTATTATGTGACATACTCTTACGGTGTACTTTAACTGGCAAAGATGATGAGAAATCGCTCAAAAATTTTATCGTTCAGTAAATGCAATGAAAAATATTTCAAAGTGCATTTCCCCGGTTTAATGAAAAGCAGTTAAAGAGTAGAGCTGCATAAATTGAAAAAATAATTTGAACTTAGCTGAACATGGAGCTACAGTGAACGAATAATAATTCACAGAAGCACCCCAAAAATAGTGGCAGGATGAAGATTATCCTCGTAGGTTTTTCAGTCGATGTTGTCGTCCCTCCAGCAAAACTAACAAATTAAAAAAGTGTTCAGCACTCATCACTTACATGAAAATTGAAGAAAATTACTTTGCCTAATAAAACTTGAACTTTTTCTGCTCAGGCCTTCAGAGATAATTTGATCAACTGATTTAGCAGTCACAATGACTGAGCAGTAAGACACAACTAACTGATGTTAAGTGTTTTACGCTTTAAATATTCTAAGTTGCTGTTGATAAAAACTTGTTAACTGCAAAACATTGAACAGTTAAAAGACTTATTCTAATAGTATATGGATACGTATGAATCAACTTTTTGTGAGCTATTTAGTGAACAGTTAACTGGTTGACACCAAGGGGTCTATACTGATCATTCAAATGGTGCAACTGGACACTGAACATTGCCTGTTCACAGGTAAATTTTAAGTACTCAGTTGTTGAGTACTATGGACTAAATTATTAACCCAAACTGGTCAATTTGCTAACATTAACTCTTCCCCAGGTTTTAGATGCTGTTTGATTGGTTGGTACTAACTACACTAGCTAGCATACCAACCATTTAACAGGCGAGGATTAAGTTTTAAACTGACTCTCTTACATGTAACCTTGATGCGTAACATATTGGTATTAACTAAGCACTAAATTAAGCCTAGGTAATTGTCGAGTACTGACGGTGATGGTGCTGGTGGTGGTGAGGGACGGGGCTCCGCTGTCCCACGCCACAACGCGCAGCAAGAAGGCACCCACAGTCTCACGGTCGAGTAGTCGCGCTGTGCGTACTGTGCCTGCCACCAACGCACATCACACAATTTTTATACTTCATGTAGTGTAACATGGTTCTCAATTCAAAGCAATCTTTATGGGGATTAAATCTTAAATTTATCAAATAAATCAATTTGGTTATTGAAACATCCCTGTGATGATTTCATTTCAACTTTTAAGCATTGGACTACAGTTTTTTATATTTTTTTTTTAGCATCATTCGTAGTAATGATTGTTCGAAGCACCTCAAATATTTTACATAGACATTGTCCTTAAAAATACTTAGAACTTAAAAAATTAAAGTAGATCTTAGAAAAGATACCACGCTAATATTAGTGTAGAAACTTTAGTAATGAGGTACGTGCCATGCACTCAATCAAGTTAAACGCGACGTATTTTTTCTGAGCATGATACAAGACTAAATGCAGGCCGTGAGGCACATTTCTTCCAAGTTTTTACGAAGAAAATTTCTTGGTTCCGATAATTAGTAGTCGACCTGCTCCTGTACGCGTGGAGTTAAGCAGTGTACTCATGGAATCCTGAAGTTTGCGACTTGGATACAAGTATTAAAGAAAATAATGGACTCATCAATAACTGCATACAAAAGTGTTTATTCATCACTGCTTCATATTTTTCAAGCAGAAAAATAATAAAATTGAGATTCATTTTTGAGCGAAGAAGCTATGGTTTTAGCAAGAAAGGTTAGTTTAATTTTTATTCATACCTCATTCCTGAAATACCTTTGAATTTACATGAACATGCATTGATAAAAGTAATCATAATCAATTGTTTGGTAGTTTTTCTAGTTTTTAAAATGAGCTACAACGAATTAGCATTGCACATTCCTTTTTTCCTAAATGTATTTCGTAACACAATTAGTGTAACGTCGTTATCTATTATACATAATAAATATCGTAAACATTATTTTCTAGAAAAGTATGCAGGAGTCATTCACATCGTGAGAGAAAAATATCGACTTTTACTCCAGAGAAACCTTTTTATAGTAATCCTGAGAGCCTCATGATTAAATTTTGTCACAGCGAAGTCAAGCAGTAACTGCATCAGGGACTTCATCTCGCAAAAATGTTGCACTTTACATTTTCACACGTTTGATCCATCAAATAATGCATAAAGTGGCCTACTATACCTCAAATTTTCTATTGAAGCTCCCCTCATTTCTGAGCCCTTGAAGTTTGTTCGCATGTGATTTATATAACATGATTTACCCTCATGAATTTCTGAAAAATTTATCGTTTAATTTTAAAACACAAAATCGAAAATTGTGGTATATAGGAGAAAAATATATCATTACAATTTACGATCAAAATGTCTTACTGATGTTATTTAGTTGCAATCAAAATATCGTACATGTTTAATTTAGCAACATGATTCAACAAACTCGCACGATTGCACAGACGACAGTATTTTAGTTCAGCAGCACACAACCTAACAGTTTCGCTATCATTTGAACTAACTCTCACACACACCAAATATATAGATAGATATTACGTTGATCCTTATTTTTTCATATACATAAAAGGTTCCGAGTTTTTTAAATCTTCATTTTGAGGTAAAAAAACTGTGTATGAGTTATTTAAGTGATCAGACAAATATTTGAACAGAGATGGCTAATTCGTATATATATATATATATATATATATATATATATATATATATATATATATATATATATATATATATATATAAGGCTGGAGGCCTCTATATATATATACAATTGGCCACCGATCTTCCAATAATTGTCAAATCGCTTTAATAATTCAGACACACTTTGTTTACCTTAAAACCAACCTTTGAAGACTTCAGGACTCTTAAGAATGATAAAAAACAAGGAATACCCTAATATGTATATTTTTTTATACATTTGCATGTGATAGCTGTAAAAATTAAAGCTTCAGTTAATATAGAAAAATTTTCTCAAACAAATACTTTTCAAAGTTTTACTTTAAAAACCTTTGTAGCATGGTATTCATGGGTGGAAAAGGTTTCAGCAATTAAAACCCTCTTTCAGAAGAGGTCAATAGGATGGAATTTGAGCGATGGAAGCACCGAGTCACTCGCATGATAGAGCTCGGATCAACAAACGCCGACGTTCAATTAAATCGTTTCTGGACCTCGACAGGGCAAGTCAGCTAGTCTGTTCTGGTCCCAGTGCAGATATTGCCAAAGCCAATAAGCAGATGGGGGTCAATGATTGAAATAGGATAAGAGCTCCTGTACGAACAAAGCATGATGTAGGATGTTGCTTGCGTCACGAGTTGACGGAAAAATCGGTATTCGTGAATTGCAACAACTGAAAGAATCAAACGATAATTTCTTCGTTCTGATTTGTGAATAGTAACACATGTCGTCACTTCCTTATTTTGAAACTGGTTGTATTTGTATTTATAACGCTGAAAAGCAATATTAAATTTTATTTGTTAAAACAGCGATATTATATGATCAGTTAAACCGCGCGAAAACTGTAGCGATACATTATTCAATTTAATTCGAGTAAATTTGTTTAGCCTTACGCTAACTTTAAGTCATTCTACAGCAGAACGTGGTGGTACGTGTTAGATGGGTGGTGAATAATGACATGTTTAATTTATTTATTAGTGACTGATTTAATGCATATAAAAAAGATAAAAGTTTATTTGCCTACTTTTAATTGCATAATGATTGATTGTTGATGAGTTCTTTTCTCTCGCATGATTTACGTAATCTTGGTTTCAATGCATGATTTTTCTGCATGTTATCCTTCCGTTACATTTTAATTAATACTTGTAATAATATAATTAATTAAATGCAACAAACATACATACGTAATCGCACTAGAGGGACTTTAATCCGCTGAATATATGATATGGTAAAAGGTGCTCCCACTACTTTTGTTCAATGGCAAGATGAGGGTACGCACGAAAAGAAAGATTTAATACATGTCATTCCAACTTCATGAGATGGAAAATGTGAGTCATCTACCACACTTTGGCATATGAACTGCGCATGATATCGTATTAAATAGTGCACTATTACAGGCCAATTGCATACTTAATCGTTGAATAATAAAATGTGCACACGTAATAATTTTGTTAACTCAATGGGCGATCACACAGATTACAAAATCTAACCTGTCGCTAATCTCGATCACATGGACCATAATAATATCAAACTGGTCATTACAGTGGGGATTCGTTGCTAATGATAGGCTTCGATATTAACACTCACAATTACAATACATTAGCAATAGCGCTGATTATTCCCCTTCCCTTTTCTTGCTACTTCGCAATTAATTCTTTCCTCATTATACACGGTTAAGTGCACGTGAAAAATCTGCTGTTATTCGTCGGTGTGATGCTAAATTAATTCCTCCTTAATCACTTTTACACCTATTCCACCCATACTGCTATAGCTATCCCTCGCTGTCGCTCAAGCTGCAAAAACCTTACATCATTGTCGAAATCTAATACCCAAGTCTGAGTTCCCTCATCTATCCTTACTACCGCTTTTATATGAGCCTTGCTCCTCCCAGGTACCTTTTCGTTTCCTTTCCAATCTCCCTATTTGTACAATGGTCTAAAATAAGTTCCTAACGTTTGTGATATACCCCGCCCACTCTTCAATCACCGTGAACGTCTCACGACTGTATGATTCTTGAGTCACACGATGCTTAGTCATAAATTTCTTCTCACTGACGTTTCTTTTAGCTACAAACATAACAGCCTGATCTTTTCAAGTGTAGGCCCTTTGTCTGCGCCGCCGGTTCTACGTAGCTGTGTCTATAGTTTCACACCTCTAACGTAACTAAACATTTCGAACCTTTTCAAGTGCAGGCGCTCGTTTGTTTCCCTTCCTCGAATTTGCCTTTCGGTTAACCTCTCAACACTTGATACCTTCAGCTTGAGAGTATCACGACTGCTAATTCCTCGCGTGATAAACATTCCTCATACATATACTTCATACATTGCTTGGAATATGAAAACCTATGAATATATCATAACTACCATGACAGAAAACGGTTTCTTATTTGAGCCCATTAATCTTCGAATAAAATCATAGAAAAGTGATTGAAATCATTTTTAGATTGACGGTAATTGTTTCCTTATTTCTTTCATTTGGGATATTTTAATTCCCCATAAACCATCGGCATAATATCACGAAATATTTGTATTCCTAAAGAAACTGTATTATTTGAAAGTACATGGACAGTTTGTCTTGACCATTGTCTTTAGTATGTTTAGCTGAAACCTTTGCTATTTATTACTCATGATATACTGCTCAGACCAGGATAAACTTACACTTTTAACTAAGTGCTTCCTTTATTATTCAACATGCTGCCCTCGTTTTTGTGCTCCAATAATACAACAGAAGTAAATATGTAAAAAAAAATTATATTCAAACTTTCTAGAGGTAGACACTGACCTCACATTTTTAAATCGATGACTCCAAGTCAAATACTATAGTGACTTCGTACCTCATGTGCTAGATTTAAATTCGAAAGGATTACTAAATAGACTTTGTTATTATTTTGTAGCTTATACCATTTGTCCACCACCGACTCCTTGCCAAATCAATGGGTTGTATTCTGCACCTGAAGATTAGCAAATATCCTCTGACTCAATTATGCACCTCTAGAGAGTTTGGTCATGAGCATCGCCCTGAACTTTTCAACTTATTACAATATTAGAAAGATTTCACAGAAAAATTCACCAAGTTTAAAACCTCTTCTAACCGTTATGTTACTGTTTGCAAGAAGTCTGTATTACCGTGCTCAACTTCATATTTATTAGAACATAGTAATTCGAAAGGCACGCTTAATTTTCGCTCGTAGTGCTAGCCTACCTTTGATCAATTTAAAAAAACAGTGGACTCGGCTGAATATAACCATCGCTATTTATAACCAAGAAAACTATTTATTAGGACTTGTTTTATGCTTGTAAATTAATAGGAATCAATTTTAGATTTTAAAAGACTAATCACGCTCTATTCAAGTTTGTAACACAAATAGAAGTTTATACAAATATCATAGGTTTATTTATGTGTATTTAGGAGCACTGCAGATTTTGAAGCCATTTTGTCCGTTTACAATCGCAGTAAAAGTCCTCATTTCCAGACAGCTATTTTCTCGGACAACCTAATTTCCGGACACATGATATCCGGACAATCTAATTACCGGACATGTTTTCCTCTTATGCTCCTGTGGTTTATATAAATGCTTTTCTTGGTTGTAAAAATTTTATTCAGAAAATTTATTGAATTTGCGTATTTAGTCTTCTTATGTCTGGTTCTTCAAATGAAAATGTTCCTGATTCAAAGAGAAAAAGAAGTGCTTCAACATTAGAACAGAATTATGAAATAATTGAAGGTAAAGAAAGTATATCAACAACAATAGAAAAATACGATATAGGTAGATCAACATTTTATGATATAATGAAGTCTAAAGACACAGTTGAAGAGACACTATCTCAGCATCTAGCAGCAAGATCACAGGCACTCATCGAAAGTACATTTGCAAGCCTCAATCTGAAGTTTTAGACAAGAAACTACGCGTGTGGTTTCTTATAAAACGATCAGAAGGTCTAGCAATCTCTGGTCCGATGATTATTGCAAAGGCTAAATCTGTAAACAAAGAATTCAACTGAAGTGTGAAAAAAAACTTCAGTGATGGCTGGTTACTTTCATTCAAAGAATGTTATGGAATTCGGCAGATAATTATAAGTGGAGAAAAAATATGCAAACTCAGCAGCTGTTTCAGAATTTGGCAAGTCTTTAAAGTATATCTTAGAGAAGTATGAAATCACTTTTGATGAACTATACAATCCTGATGAGTCTGGAATCAATTGGAAGTGTTTGCCTTCCAAAACTCTGGCAACCTCTCAAGAAAAACAAGAAAGAGGCTTCAAGCAGAACAAGGAGTGTTTAACTGTTTTAGTTTGTGCTAATACTTCTGCCAAACACAAACTTGAACTCTCAGTGATTGGCACAGCAGCTAGACCGCGTGCTTATAAAAATGTATCTCATCTACCAGTTATTTACCGAAACCAGAGGGATGCTTAGATCAGTAAGGATATTTTTCGGGCTTGGTTTCATGATTCCTTCGTCTCATCAGTTAGAGAAAATCTAGTAAATTTAGGAAAGTCTGAGAATACCAAAGTTTTGCTTCTGCTAGACAACTGTGGAAGCCATTCTCCCGAAGCTGAACTTACATCAGATTGTGGAAATATTTTGGTTAGCTATTTGCCCCCAAACGTTACATCTGTTTTTCAGCCCATGGATCAGAGTGTCATCATGAATCTCAAATGTCCTTACAAAAATAATTTCATACTGAGAATGCTGGAGAAAAACATTGAGCCTATAGATTTTTAGACAAGTTTTAACATCAAGGATGCTGTTTTCCTATTGAGTGAATCATGGAACACTGTGAAACAAAAAACCCTCTCAAGGGCCTGGAAGAATTTTTGTGGAAAAAATAAGGATGCAAGTAAAACTGATAGCGATATCGTTGAAACTTCGAAATATTTACCTGCAGAAGAAGCTTTAATATCAAAAGAGACACTCAAACTAATTCCCGAGGGCGATCAGCTTCAAACCCAAACCAATGGATAGATAAAGAGGAGATTTCAGCTTTTCCTTCCACAGAACAAAAAAAATACTGTTCCACACTCTGATGAAGAATATTCTGATAGCTCTACTTTTCAGAACAAAACAATGATGAATCAATAACGTGGGAATTTCTACAAAAATCAATATTGCAAGTTGTGAACTTCATTGAAATTTTTTTTTCAGCAAGAGTGAATGTACTCATGCTAGATGACTTCAAAGGTGCTAGTCAATTAAAAAAATGAGAGAAATGAGAGCCGTTGAAGTAAGGGAAACAATGAAAGATGCTATGAATGCCTATGAAAGTAAAGAATAAAACTTCATTATAAATTTACTATCTGTTTAAGTATGCGTAATAAATTTCAAAATGCACTCATTCTCATAATTTACTACATGTACTATTAACGTAAATATTTACAATTTACAGTTTGAATTTTTTCTATTATTATTTATTAGACTTGTGAAAAGTATATTTAATTTGTTACCTTTATATTTATTATTTTTATGTTGCTAACGCTTCTAGTAATTCTTAAAAATAAACGGTATTTAGAAACCAGTCTCTCAATTAACTATATATCGAATCACCACATCATTTCCGGACGTCCTCATATCCGGACGGCGTAGCTTTCCGTATATGAGGAATTCTAATGTATTACCTCAGATCTCCTTTCCCTTCAGATTGTGAGATTAACGTTTTGTGCTTATTGTTTCAATTTAAATTCTATATTGATTTAATACATTAGATTTGTTACATGGCTTATTCAGTGGTAAAAATTAAAATTGAAGAAACAGATATTTATTTTTGTACTGTAGATACCCTAATAAACTAAAAGAAATCATAAAACACAGTACGTCTAAAAAATTTGATCCATATTTCCAATCGTTTATTAAAACCAAATTAAGTTCTCCAAACGCAATCATATATGGTGCAGTTTGCTCTACTAACATAACATGAAACAACCTTATTAACTCAGTTGCGCCCTAATAAAGCTCCAACGTATTAAAAATGTGTTTGCTTAAAAGATTGATACAGAATCGTTAGCTCACACTACCAACTCCATTTCGTAGCAATACCATGTAGTAAGCGAGCCCTCTATACCAGTTAATCAGCAGGCGAGTTGCCTTAGTAAGTTCTGCCCAAACAGCAGAGTAAGCAGGATGCCTGGACGTGGACGTCACAGTAGAGTAAAGCATAGTAGGGGCAAAGCGGATAGTTGCCATGACCCACAGTATGACGTAAGTATTTTTCAGACAGTGACGTCGTTATCTTACAGGGCGCTAATTGGTCAGCTGTTTTGTAAGGCCAGATGAAGGCAGGGCGCTCTGCCGATATATGATAAAAAAAGAGTTATCGATGTTGGACACAAACCTACGCTTCAATGAAGACTGAAATCCGTGCCAGTGCTTCGAACCATCCAACTACCCCGTCTCCCACAATTAGTAGTGGTTCAAACACTCATTAATTGACTAACAATTTTTCATATTAGTACGTAATGTTCAACCGTTTAACTCCATAGCCGACAAATTGACGATATCCCACTAAGAGAGAGATAGCGGCAAATTATAATTATGGGGTAAATTATTTAGGGATTCTATAATAAAGGGAATTTAGTTTTACTAAGAAGTGAAATATATTGAGAAAACCCAAAATTTACAATATTCAAAAGGAATAGATGAATCTGTAGTGATCTCTCTTATATCACTCTACAGTCCCAACTCTCAGACATCTCTCATCTTCGAGCAGACATTGAATATTTCTTATCTTACTCAGAGTGAGCACCTGAGGGAGTAAGGGATCGTCGAGGAATTAAAGGCAGGAAGAATTTAATAGTTTGTATTTAGACATTTCAATATTATATCAATTGTTACATCTTTCTTCGATGCGCACGTCGTGCCGGCAGGGCGCCGGGTCGCATAGAGTTGGAGCACGTGAATTTCTTGTTAGTGCGTGGGTTGTTTGAGCCCCATCCAGTCCGCAGACAGGATGGTTGGTTTCTGTTTCCTTTGCTCTGCTGTTGGCTGTGTGTTTTCTTCAGGTGATTAGAGTTCTTGTAGAGATGATGACTTTGGAAGTGCTTGGTAGAAAGTCCGTGACGCAGAGCTTTGCAGCCTCGTTATATAGGGTGGTTGGCTTGGCTCTGCTACCTGAGCGTGACCGCTCATAGGTTAATGTCGTGCTTCTGGTCGTAACGGGGCCTAGCCTCGTCGCTGGATTTACTTCTTCTGTCTTGTTTGCTCACTGGTCGATGAAAGCTAGCCTCATGCGGTATTCATTTGTAGTGGAACCATGCGATTCACTACAAATCTATCAGTATGGAGGCTAAATTAATGTATCAACTTGTTATTATGATTATTATGAAGCACTGTTCTTATCTCAGATCAGCCTACCCATTTGACACTTACCTTCATTACACTGAATACTTTCCACACATTGGCATGGTACTGCATCTTATTTTAGTCCTTTCATAGTCTTGAAAGGTGAAAATATTCTTCTAAAATATGATGCATCAAAGTGCTTGGCACAAATAAACCAGTGGCACCTAATTTGATTAACAGATAATTTTTTAAGTTATCATTTTCATATGCAGTAATCAATGCTGAAACTAATTTAGCTGGAAAAGGAAAAATCTAAAGTTATAATCGTCTTTGCTATAGGTTAAACAATTTTTGTATGAACATTTTCTAACGCGTTTAACAGGAGCAGCCATCATGACGAAAAAAAGTGGACAGAAGTGACCGTTTGTCTGACTCGTGAGTCAGCAACACAGTACAGTAAAGAATAGTAAGGGCAAATTCAATTTTGACGTCATAGAATTGTGTGGGGTGTGGGGAGGGGGTCGGGGGGTCTCAGTGACGTACACGCAAGTCAACCAATCATGGCGCACAAGTCAGACCAACGGTCACTTTGTCAAATTTATGCTGATTTCAAATCAATAAAAAACATTGGGAAACAGCTTGAAACAATGGTCTAATGCTGGTCGGTGCATTTGCTACCGCATAAATACAAATAAATCAGATAAGAATTACGAGATGTAATAAAGTGCAGAGATAGAATTAAACAAACAAAGCACATGCGCATAACGAAATTATTAGGAATATCTTATTTTTCTCTTTAATTTGATTGTAGCTCCGCTTCTACCAGTGAAATTCCATTTTCATACTCTCAATGTTAATATTGAATAAGACACTCTGGGATGCTCTGCGTCCACTCAGTTCATGCATAATAGAAGGTGCAAAAATCAATTCATCAGTCGTGATATTCGCTATGAGAATACGATGAATTAAAGCCAAAAAAGTATAATTTTCACATTACAGAGAAGTGTATAATTTTCTAGATCGAGTAACACAATGAGGAGTTTTAGTCCAACAAATTGAATTCTGTCATATTTCAATTATTTTTCTTTCAAACTACGTAACAGAGAAGTAATATGTACTTGTTCCATATATGTTATTATTAAAAAAACAATCTTTATTTCCAATCAAGTACACAGTACATAGACATTTAGTACATTGGTTTTTAAATTCTTAAGGTTAACATTCTTAGAGTAAGGATGATGGTGAGCTCCATGCGACGATCCTGGGATGTGTCCATGGGCGATGAGTTGAGGTCTTACCGATAAGTGCGAGCTCACGGTGTGAAACGAGAAACAGCTCGTATTCATTGCCGGGTTTCGAACCCGCACGCTGTCTTTCTGCACAAGCAGAGACCCGATACAGAACACGGGCCGCATACCACTCGACTACGGTGGCTGCTTTAAGTGAGGTTCACGAATACTATATTAGACGGGCTTGTTAATTTTGACATTGAACCTCCCAGGCCCACTTCGTTGTGCTAGTGTTAAAATGGTTTAAACGTCGCGTGAAGCTATAGCTTCGGTGGCCGAGTGGGTAAAGGATTGGAAAAACAGTTGCGGTGATGAGAAGGTCATACGTTCGATGCCAGCTGCGCCCGTGAGTGTTTTCTATCATCTCGGCATTTGAAGCCGAAGCACCGTATCTTTAAAAATTTATCAATCAGCGCCAAGATACAATTATTACGTCATGGATTACGTTCCCGCCTGAAAACCGTTGTTGGGGTGGTCATTGCCAACCCCCCCATATGATCGTACTTCTCTTTACTGTACTGTGGTCAGCAAGGCCACTTGTATGCTATGATTGGTTGACTTGTGTGTCTACGTCACTGTGACGTCACTTTATTTTATGACGTCCCTATCTTCATATTTTTGGCATACCCGTACTACGTTTATTTTACTGTGGTAGACGTGGCTCATCACTCTTTACCAAGACCTCCTGGAGACAGGACCTTTCACTTCACTCGTCACCGGGAACAAACTAGAGTGACTAGATGATGACTCCTTAAGAAGTATGATAGTTCACCTTAGTACGGCGCATCATCCACGAGCCTACTAACATGTCTGTGTTCCGTGTACTAGTGGCAGAGATATCCACAACTCTGCCGGGCTGTTGTAATCCATGTTTGATGTACCTTACTGCATTTTAATATCCGAGTATGAGACTAAACTCTTTCTCGTGTCATTATCCTGTTACGCGCCTCGACAGTTCCTTACTTCCTTAGAAACTCACCTCAAGCAAGACGAAAAAAAGATATTCAGTTCTCAATCCTTAACAAAGATATTGAAGGTCTGCTCGGAGCTAAGAGAAGTCTGAGGGTAGGGACTGAAGAAGCTTTCTCATCTAATACGTACGTGTATCGCCTGAATTGGTACTCGGGTTACACTAATTCTGCAAAGTTCATTTCATTTGTGGTTGTCAGTTGCACATTATTTTTGAGACGAAAGAGTGAGACTATTCTCCGTACTGGAGGCATATGCACGTGTAAGTAAAATTTCCCTCAATTTGCTGAAAAAAAATAGTTTCTGACCTTGTGTGTCGACTGCAAAAGTTCCTCCCAAGTTGCCCTCCGCTGCAATGCCATAGCTGATAAGACCTCCAGAACCCTGCAGAACAAATCGTTCACGTGAATGTGTTTATTCTATGAATATACGTCAGTAGATGCATCATGGATACAACCATGCATTTTATGGGTCCAGAAGAACACGTGTGATCGAAATGCTAAACATCTCATTTAAAATTTATTCAATGACATGAAAAATATAGAAAGATTTTCGCAATGTTTTTCATATTTAAAGTAAATCTTTGGAAGCAAAAAACATACAATGTAACTGCTGTTGCTTGACGTACGAGGAAGAGGTGGAAGCCTTTGGGACAAGTAACGATGAATTAAGAGGGAAGATTAATTAATCAGAAACAGATGCTTTTCTTATTTACAAATCCCTGAAAAGATCTTGGTCTGGATTCTGTCAAAGAGGCCAATAGTCTACGAAAAGCCTCTAACGAGGCGATTTGTAGAATGTTCTACACACTACAAAATAGAATACACTTCATATATATGTTTCCAAAAATCTCAAAAATAAATAACATTGATAATAGACTAACTTTATAGTACAAACAAAACTTTCCAATAATTTTTAGGGAGGATACACTAAACTCCTAATATTTCTATTATATGAGGCTGGAAAGAAAGTAATGTTTTTCCAGACACATTTGTTGTATTTTAAAAACTTACATGATACTATTTCTAGTCTTTACAATACCGTCCTTCATTTACTATGATTTCTCACCAACGATCAACTAGCTTTTTGATGCCTTCTTCAAAAAAGTTCATGGATTTTGATGAGATAAACAAATCGATGTCTTGTTTAGTCGTTCCCGATTTTTATAAATTTCATTGCTTAAGTGATGCTGCAAAGACCTGAAAAGATGCTAATCAAAAAGAGCAATATCAGGTGAATAAGGTGGGTGAGATAGAGATGAAAGCAAAGATGAACGGACAGTTAATTATTGGTTTCGTTGAGCATCATTCAAATCTTGAGGAACCCATTTTCTAAGTTTTGAAATCTTTCCTAGTGCATGAAAGAATGAAATTATGATGGTACTAGTTGTATCGAATTTTTGGGCCAATTCTCTGTTGGTTAACTTTGGATTGACTTCAATAGCATCTCTAATGGCTTCTTGATCAATTGAGTTTGATATTCCCAATTTTGGTGGTCCTTAAGGTTGAAATCTCCAAATGAAAATTTTGCAAACTACCATTGGCATTTTTGATTATTCAAAACATTCCTCCCATCGACAATTTGAATGTTTCTCGCAGCTTCTGCAGAAAAAGTTCCTTTTTTGTATTCATAGACTATACAATGTCCCAGATGCTTCTCATTAATATCCATTTCCTGAGAGTAAAGCCAGTAAAAATTGATTTAATTTTGCTAATTATTGTTCGTGATAGACTTATTTAGACATTAGAACACCAATTTCGTGGGAAAAATTAATTGTATAACTCTTAGGAAGCGGTAAAGTAGTCAACTAGAAAAACGACATTACTTTCTTTCCAGCCTGATATATTCTGAAAACCAAGTCATAGGGAGATTAACTTATGTTTCTCGAAATACATGTAAAATACAAGCTTTATGCAAATCTTGTTCTTCAGGATACGCAAAGTATTTCAAGTCGTAACATCTAAACATGGCGCAATTTTTTTCATTTCTTAAGCGCACGATACTTTGATAATCAAAATGGGAAGACTATTTGGATTACACTTATTTAGCATAAGTGGGAATGTAAACTACTATCAAAATTTTGGCCTCTGTTTACCATTCACTTTCGATTCAGAAACGTTCTTCGGCTTTTGATGGATTTTGCAAATTTATGACGAGTTTTGTTCCAATACGTCATTGTCCTGCTACGCAACTATTTTTTTCTTAATATTGAGAAAAACGCACCCTGAAAAATATTTTATCTCTATGAAAGTACTAAAAATGAAAGAATAAGCTGATTTACAATAGTAGTTACTACATAAGTAGCAGTATTTTCATCTCAAACAAATCAATTTGCCTTCAAAAAAACCTCACCAAAAGTTTTTCATAACGATGAATAAAAAATCTTTAATGCTATTAAAATTGATTCACCTTCAAGTCGATCTTAAAGAGTCAATGAATAATTTTTAAAATTTCTGGTATCAAGATGGATGGCGTTGTTTTTAAAGCTCTTACTTTAAGTAAAAAAAATGCTCTTTTCCTGTAGCTATGAAGCAGTTCTAAAACACATTTATTCTCATAAATAGACTACGACAGGAAAGAAAATTTGTAAGCTTTACGAAATTTTCCAGCAACATCAGGGAGTATTGTTCAGGGATCATCTCCAGTGTTGGTCTGTTCAGGGACAAAATTCTACAATCACCATTTTGTGCAATTCAAATCTCTAGAGGAAACCAGAAGGCTGCCCCACGTCTCTCTCAGTGCCAGTCACTCGTGTATTGTACACTTTAGTCATGTTTGAAAATAAATCCATGATATTTTTCTTGCTGCGTACGAGGGCAGGCTTCTAAAGAGAAAAATATATTACCTACAAATGAAAATTTTTCGCAATTCAATTACTTTCGAGATGTTGCCATTATAAACGTGGGTAAGACATCCTAACATTACCACATGACTCTCATAAATAAGTCGTTAAGCCGGCACAAAGAATCAAACCATGCGCTCAAGACAGTTGGTTACTCAGTTAGAATACAGCGGCTTCACTGACTTGGTCTCTGGGAGAGCTGTGGTCATGCTATCGTCTTTTAAATCTAAAACGAGGACAACTAAGAGCGTAGCAGCAACTAGCTCTGACATTGTTGGTGGCCACTAATCATCCAAAATGGCACCTGCAAATCTGGCAACATTAAATTTTCAACAACTGTGTGATCTTACAAGGAAACTCCCAGTTGGACTCCGTAGTTAGTTTAACGCAGAAATTCATATATGTTCATAAATATAAACAATAGGTGGCAGTGTCAGTCAATTTGATAAAAAACTAAGACTAGGAGAAAATGAAATGCGTGACACTTCGCTAGCATCGTGCTGGTGGGCTATCGTTTTGTCTCATATAGAGAGAGGATTAAAAGAAATGGACTGCAACAACTGCAAGCAAACACCATTCCGGCTACCTCACAATGGATGAACTTTAAAATCTGTTATGAACATTGCTTTTATTCTTCATACGAAAATCACTGTCTAGAAATTCCTTAGAATCGGTAACTTTCATTTAAGATAACAGATTTCCGAGGCAAATTATCTCCTACCCTAGCTTTAAATTAGCTTCTATTTAGAAATATTTATGCTTGTAATATTCCAACGGATAATCTTGTGCGCTCTATAAAATATACAGCGCCTTTGCATAGCTTACGATGATAAGACACTCAGTCCAAATGAACATAGTCCCTTCAAATAATTGCATAAAGCTGGTTTGCCAGTTCTGAACCCCAGCTCACTCAGTGCTGCCTCTTATTCCTTTCACGATTCCTATCAGCTCCGACGAATGTCGAGTGTAAGTCGACTCCAGTGGCTGCGAAAGAAATGAAAGAGGTAGTATTGGATTATAATCGCTATTACGAGTACAATAACGGAAAAGGTAGGCTGAGTAATATTTGTTCCCATCCAAGTTTAGTATGAAATTAAACCAATCCTAATGCCCTAAGTTATTCCATCTTCACGAGCATAACTATAGTAAATTGGCAAATAACATAAAGTCATTCTGTATGATCGACATATTTCTTCTTTTTCACCAGTAACATTGATCTAAATAAATTGAAACTAAGTCTATTAAAACTCAACTAGAATTGAGCCCAAAATCTATTTTAAAAATAATAATTTTATTACATCAATCATTAGAAAAATTTTATTATTAAAAACTGACGGGACGAATATTAATTCCTACGCCTTGCATTGTCGTAGATTTGTGCACTGGACGAAAATTGAAACTAAATACACAGTTATAATAACTGATTTTTCTTCAGAAATGTATTGTTGCTTTCATGGCAGGTCATGTATTGAAAAGTCCGAGCCCCTATTTGTAAATTTTACTTCTCTGTGCTAGGAAAAAGAAAGAAAGAAACAACTTCAAGTACAAATTGTAATCTAGTATACAGTACAGATACTCGTACATTGGATTTTCAATTCTTAATGCTCAAATTTTTAAAAAGTGATGATGCTCCAAGCGACTGTTTTTGTCCTCTGTGTTGCAATTTGAAGTAGAGGTTCGTAGGGGAGCTTCGAACAGCTTCATGAAGATCAAATCGTACTCCAGGTCCAGGGTTGCAAGATGCTAAACGTGTTTCTCATCTGCCGATGATCAAACAGAAAAAGACCAAGGCAGCCCTGAGGATTGAACACGGTTCCCGCAAGCAGGAATGCCCACAACTCGACCTCTGTGGCGGTAAATCGATGCGGAAATGTTAAGAATTTTACTAGCGGCTATATTTAGGTAGAAATGAGTAGTCAGTTTTCAATTATCCGCCCATTACTGACTAAACATTCGTTTATTTTTTGGAATGTGAGTAAAAAATAAACTAAACTTGAGTCGTTTCTTGCATGGCAGATCTGTAGATAAAAATTTAACTTTCTTGAACTTACTGCTCTGGAACTCTCGCACGAAAAAACTCAAAACGACAACATAGATTAAACAAGTTGTTGCCTTATAATAAAAATTTTACAAATTCAGCTTTGTCTCCCACATCTCTGTTTTTTCTTTTTCTCAATCGAATACATCAAAGCTCAATGAAACCCAGACGATATAGGCAACGATGACAATGAGCGCTCGTGAGGTGGACATGAAATAAAGATCCAAAATGAAATAGGATGCATAAAAAAATATGATTTCCCGCATCATCAATATTCACTTTTAATATTTGATGAGTATTTCGCATGTCTAGGAGATAATGATGGTTGATAACCTGCCTTAAGCGATTTCTAAGGCCAGCGTATAACTTAGAAATGTCCTTTTTATTAGTTACAAATAGCACTAAGGAAACCCATCAAACAAACCTTTCTAACGAAGTAATTTGCGATTATGAAATCCCAAAAGGGAAATCATGGACCGCTTTATGAAAAAAATTCAATCCAACACACCTTTCGATAACACAGCACCGAATCTAGACACCGATGTTGGCTTCCTCATAACAGTACTTGAAAAGCTCATTTGTTTCTGAGAGCTCATTACAAATTCTAATTTTAGTGAATACTCAAGACTAGAGCTTCAGTTCAAAACACTGGTCTGGGTTGTCATTCAAACACGCTCATGAAAAGGCAGTTGAGGTCACAAAAATGTTTAAATTATCTTTTACACAGAAATCAGTGTAAAGTTTGGCACAAACAGGAGTACAACAAAGTAAATAATGCTGGTTCCAGCAAATGATTGATGACAGAACAAAAACATAACAGATCAATGACTATCTCTATCAGTTTTTCGACTGATTTGAACATTTTTCATTGACCGAGACAAGGTTTAACCTGATTTGTTTATAAGCTATCTGGAAAGTCACTGTATTTATACAGAAAAAGAAGAGAAGAGAGGGAAGAGAGTAATAACACTTCAATGAAAGGAATAACTGTACAATGTTATTAAAATACATGGCCTTAAAATGAATACAGGACATGTACTCGTAGATGAATGGCAACCATGAATAACTTTGAAAGTGACCTTCTAAGCGTCAATACAGCTTTCAATCTTTATTTACTCTTGAACATTACTATCGGTAAGGTAGACAATTTCAATGGTGAAATACTGACAAAAGTTCCCTACACATGTTGCAGTCTTCTATTGTTTGTGGTCTACAGCGTGCAACTCAGAGGGATGAACTGCTCTAATGTCAATAAATTATGCACATTATTTTAGGTAGCAAATAGTGTGTAATAATACTCGCTTGTTCTTGTAATGGCTTGGAATTTATCTACAGTCATTAAGGATTTTTAATTTAAAATCACTCTGACAAACTTCATCATACTTTATTGCGCCTCTGATCCTCTTTACCTTACTTCCTTCTCCTTCCTTCCATGCGCAATGAGCAGCGCAATGCAATAAGCGTTGGCACTGAGCAATGAAAAACAAAAAAAATGAACTCGAAATATCGCTTGAAACACCACAGCGTCAGCACTTAAGAGCGAGTCATACGCCTTATGGAGTAGAAGATACAGAGTGGAAGTGTGATGCGAGACGTGCTAGCGATGAGTAGAAGTAACTCATATATTGTAACACGAGTGTGTTCATGTATGAGGTACTTGCATACTACAGATTAAGGACAAAAAATAGGGGCAAGGAAAGTATCATGCCTTCATCGTTTCAGAGTTGCTAAAAATTGAGATGAGCTTTGTACTTGATCGGTCTCTGGTCTGCACTTCATTTGCATTAAACCCTTGTGATGCAGGAGAAAACATCAGTTAGTAATCTCGCGAAGGAACTGGCATCATTGACCAGTTTAATCCAGCTTTAATTTGTTCCTAAATTTTCAGTGAATCGAAAAATTTCTTCGAATTCGAAGCAAAGTAAAACGTGTCCTGTGCATCTATTTCAGAATTTATGCCTTACATCAGGTAAGAAACTAAATTGCGTCTCAATAAAAAACGGGAGATAGCCGTCTTACAAATGCAATATTATCATTCTTCAAAGCTTTGGTATATTGTGTAATATGGCAGAACGCAAGCACACTTTTATGAGTTATTGTAAAAACTAGTGAATTGAATGATGCTTCTTAAATACTTTAATATCCTTCGAAAGGTACTGTAATTCTACAATACGATTCCGAAGCCTATTTATCAGTATTAAGTGTATGTTTCACATCTCAGGGTGCAAGTCTTTTCCATTTCTCAGATGGTATCATGTTGACGTCATGTAAACAAGCAATAATTATTCAAACCTGGACTCAATGATGAAATATTACGTAACCAAAAACTAACAAGACTTCTACATGAAGCCATAAACTAAAAATTTTTGTTGCAAGAAATCTATAAAAGTTTGGGAACATTGCACGACCCAGGTACTAGTAGAGCCTTGAATAATATCGTATATGAATCGATGGGTGGACAACAGAATAAAATCATTAGAGGGAACAAAAGTAGCGAGTCTATTCGTAAACATTCACAGTTCCTACTTGCAGAGCAGCAGAAGAAATGGAATTACAACCAGTAAATACGATGATGAGTATAGGCATTATTTTTGTGGGAACTATTAACTGAAGCATATCACATTCTGTGAAACACTTTGGTCATCGATTCACATTCAGAAGTTAAACTTCTGAAGCCTCTTACATATTAAAACATTGGAGACAAAAAAAAAACAAATCATCTGTTCCAAGGTGTTTCAAGGCATTATGTTGATATGAATATAACTTTTTAAAACCAACTTGTGCCCTGCCTCTAAGTACTAGGCACGGACTACCATAATTAAAAGTAGCCATACAGCAGAAATACTATCTGAATGAACATTTTACTCTAATCATACGAATGATTTGATAGTCAGAGCAACCTCAGTTTCGCTTATGCAGGTATGATGTCAAAATAACGAGCAACAATAATGATAAGAGCAGTTTCATTCATCTAAAAACAACTGTGACTTTCCCCCTTGTAATTGAATCATTCAATCAATAATTTAACTCACAGCATAAAAGTTCTTGAAAATCCAAACACCTGAAGTGCAAACTTTGCGACGCCAGTATAATATGAGGGATGTTGCTGCTTCCAATACCGAATGTTTTTAAGCGAAATTGTTAATTGTTATTCATTAATAAATTATTTGGAAACGATGTCTCCCATAATTTGTGGACAGTCGGAGAGAAAGAGAAGACAAGAGTACTCGACGGTTGTCCAGTTCCGTTGAATATTCAGTTAGCGACCAGATCAGAGCTTTATCTGGAATACAAGCTACAGACGTGTTTTCATAACACCAGAAGCTGGCATTTGGTGGCTCTGAAATGTTTTGAACAACAACAGACATTGAAAATTCAGAAAGGTATTTATAAAAGCTTAAGAGCAATAATTCTGGCTACCAAATGCAAAGTTATCGAAACAAGTGGCATTTACCATTTAGTTCTATGGAGGCTTCTGCATTCCACTTTTCCAAATCTAAATCTTATAAATAAAAACAAGACTCAATTTAATCTACCAGGTAGACAATATTATATTCACTTTTCGAAAATCTAAGGTAAAGGGAATTATCGCTTTAATACATGAAGAGTAATTTCGATGGCTATTTGTTTAACAAATTTTACCGTAAAACCGGGCAGAAATTGGCCTTCTGATACAAAATCTCAATCACTTTACCCAATTTCCATATTAAAATCAGAACAGGACGTACGATGCACTCGTGACATTGCATCAAATAGCCGATATTTTTTTAATAATATCGCACGAAAGGCCGTGCCCAAAACCAGACATCAAGGTGATTTGAAACCCCATCTGCAATCCGTGGGGTGTATGAGTGGACAGGAAAAATTGAAAGGACAACTTCCGTCTATTTTTCAACGTTTTATGCAAGAGCGTAGAGTTGTGTTCCGGGAAATTAAGTCATGTGTTGCAGTCGAGAAATAATGAATAAATATTAAATTATATGACAATATTTATATCAATAAATTTGTTCTGAATATAAGAACCATGCTTACGAACCAAACTCGAAAGAAAGATATATAGAATAGAATGAGCTTAAGGCAATAGAAACGAACTATTTGGTCCATTCTTGGGTTGCTACTCAAGTACCATGCAAAAAAACGTATTTCTTCATAGAATGCTGATGATGCAATAAAACATAAATCCCAAAATGTAATTCCTAGTTTGTTTTCATGCGGAATGACACGTGCTGCAAGGGCGGTGTAGTTCAAGGAAAGCAGCTCTATCCCAGAATTCCAGTATACTGGTATACGAGTGTAGCCATTGAAAAAATTTGTGTTAATAATACCCAGTGCAACAATTGCTTTAAGCTTATCATACTGTATTACGTACTAAAGCTGACTTTCTAAGCTTGACGCATCAAGATTCATTTTCCAAGAAAAAAATTTATTGTTGAGAACAATACGCGTTAAGATGGGCCTGTAAGACTCACGTATGTCAGGCATGTATCCCAGAGCTGCATCCTAAAATTTAGGCTTTGCCGGCCTGGGCAAATTCGTTTCTTGTGTTTATGAACTACGGAAAGCAGAAAATGAAAAAACAGTTTCCAAATCATTTCATTTTGCAGCTCAATAATATCGTGTTCTATGAGGAGCTAGATCACCTTACGTTAGGGCATCTAGCCAGGACCCAAACGTAATGAACAGCTCAACGTATTTACTGCCAGGGATATTATTAAAACTGTTATGAGATATTGTGTAACCTTATAATAGGTTACTTAAAGGGAAAATATTAGATCTCCAATCGATCAATGACATAGCAATAAAATTTCTACATGTTACTAGATACTGCGTGGTAGGTTGCGTAATATCTAGTAACATGTTACGTGGGAAGTCCACTGCTATACCATTCGTCGATTAGAAAATTGATCTTTAGACTTCCCTCTTAGAAGGAATGTGTACACTATACAACTAAAAACGAAGAATAAGTTTGTAACTAAGCATGTTCTGTTGCACAATGGGGCATATTTATGGTGCTATGACTACAAAGATTATATTCCTACAATTATATATGAGTGTTCAAAAGCTAGAACATCGTAACTACAGGTATTAATTTAAGAAATTATTTCTCAGCACAAAGTGATTTTTAACGAACTTCAAAACTAGAGCCACAGTTATAATAAGTTATTTTCCATTTCACTTGAAGATGTTTATCCTACCAGTTTCTAGGAGCGTCTTAAATTAGATCCAGGTACACAAACAAACACTGTTCCCTCAAGTGATCCGCCTTCTGCGCGCTGTCGCGTGAGGCAGCCACAAGATCCATTACGACAAATGCGAGAACCGCCATTTAGAAAAAGCTTCCTGTGCTTGTCCGAATGAAGACTTGAGGAAAACTTATTTGGCATCATTTTTGTATTGACGACGCATAGACTTACGAATAAGTATGCAGTTCCATACAGCCAATTGAGTTTATGCGTTCGAATTACCAGGGACCCGAAAAAGTTTCGAATTTTCATGATTCAAAGCACGGGTACCTGATAATTTATACATTTAGTGAAAGATTCTTGCAGCATCTGGCTGAAATATGAAAACTTAGTAAAAAATGCGTGGTTTTCCTATAATTTATGTTATTTATTTCGACCCACTCATGTTATTTTTTCATCTTTATTAGAGGGAACGGTATAACGCGGAATGCCGCTTTTATACTAAAAATATATTCCCAGAATGAAAAATGTCCCCTAATAGGCATGCAAATGGAGCTTTTGTGCGTAATTTCTGCACTTCCAGCTTAATAAAATGCTCCGAGCTGAAATGAAGCTTGATCTTAGAAATGAATTTTTTATCGAACATTTAATGCAGCATTCGTCCCACAACATCGTGTCTACGTTAGACAAAAATTATGGTAATCATAAATAAAGTTAAAAAACAAATGATTCAATGCATAATTTGGTGCCTCAATGAAACTCTCAGAATTTTTTTGCACACCTTTGAGCCTGAAATATGACAGTTTCGAGCTTTATTCAGTGCGAAACACGGTATCTCAACTTGCTCGTGTATCCTAAATTTCTGTACTTGATAAAGAATGTCAGCTAGAGAATGTACCATAGTTAATGCTCTCGCACAATAACAAGAACGTTAACGCATGAATGAAAAAGATACCATTGAGTCGATGACAGCCTCGCCTGTTCCGTCATCTTGAAGAGCAACCCTCGAAGCCTGACCAAGTTGAAGGCCTGTGTTATCCAGATCGATGATCCGAAAAAAACTTCCCAAAAGTTTTGAACCTTACAAAGTTTTGTGACTTGGGTCATCCCAATCGGTCACTCGACATTCTGAAGGTAGCCTGTTGGCCGCTACTTTTAAAACAGAGGAAACAAATCCAACTCGTAAAAAAGTCCTATCTAAATCAATCCAGAAAGAGGCTAGTAAAATAGCCGTTCGTAAATGGAAAACTGAATTCATTTCTTCCTGCCTCTCAAACATGCTTTAAAATATTGGCAGATCAACGAACTGAACGATCCATCCTGCTAAGCACACTTAAGTACTATTTCATAGCAGATTCACTACACGAGCTTCCAGCGAATTTCTCCAAGGTTAATTCACAATTTCTGAATCAAATACAAGATAGTACTCAATAGTGTATTGAAATAGTTTGTTTTCAGCTACACAGAAGTTTATATCTTTTCTCCCTGGATATTCTAGGACGAGATAGTATTCAGCTTTCTACTTACGAATATATCTGTCCCCGTAAATGAGACATATGTACATCATACGATACCTCTACCCTCTTTGCAACGGTGCACATGGACACAAAAAACGGAGCAAAAACTCACACAAAGGCACGACGTATAGCCGAGTGTATGGAGCTGAAGCATTCTAGTTTCACTGCTGATGATTAAATTGCTTCACAACATTGAGTAGAAATAATATAATTTTTTCAGCACTGCGGGACAGCCAGGTACCAGTATTTGAATTAAATTAAATCAATACTGCACTTTAGCGTGAAAAATGATAACTTATTTATGCGTTTTGTACCTAATAATAGAGTAAATTTAATGTTGAAACCATCCCAATGAAAAGTCTCTTTTGAAGCTGTAAACTGAACTCATGATTATAATGGTTGGAGCAAAAGTCATTTCACTCTTTTGAGAATTAATTAAACAAAACCTTAAAACCCAAAATAGCGTGTCACATATCAAACAAAGGAGAAAATCTCTGAGTTTTATTATATATTCATCTAGTATGCTGATGCAGAGGATGTTTTGTACTGAAAAACAGTACTATTATCAAGTAACCTCAAATGACGACTTACGGCAAGGAACAGCAGGCACGAATAGTTGAAAGTTATTTCAAACATTATACATAACCAGTGTACCCAGCCGTCAATAATGACGGCAGAGATTTTATGATAATACTCGTGCCATCAAAAATGATGCCAAATACTGTTGGAAAGATATTAAATAAAATTACATATTAGAACGCAATGCAATAAATTTAGTTTTAGAATAGAATAGAATTAGGCTATAGGAACGAACCTTCTGGCCCATTCTTGGGTCGGATAATTACTTCGATAATTATTCGGTTGTATACCCAAGTCCCATGCCGTATTTCTAGCTGCGTCAACCATGTCGGCAGCGGGATTCGAACCCGGGTCTTTCAGCTCGCAAGCAGATTCGCTCACCAGTCGACCAAGCTGGTGATAGAACCATTAGTGATAGAACCATATCACCAAGCTGGTGATAGAACCAAGCTGGTGATAGAACCAACCATTTGTAGAAAGGACAAACGTTTTAATTGAGTATTTCTTTAATGACAACATTCCTAGTGAAAACTAAGACACTTAGTTTTCTACTGCTGCGATTGACTCTGCAATTCGTGTCATATTCGGGTACAATGTACCCGAATCATAGGTCAATACCCCGCCGAACTCGGTATCCACGATACGAACTCGAGTATATAAGGCTCTGGATCTCTCTAATTTTTTTGAAAGTGACACGAAACATGTAAATAAATAAATATATAAATAAATAAATAAACACACGACGATCATTATTAGTATTAGATTCATCTAATTAACATGATTCATTCAAACATTATTCATTCAAGTGAATGAATAAGTCCTTCCAGATATTTCATTATTGCAACGCTTTCTAGATTCAGAGGATCCTGGTCTACAACTGATATGGAACGCTCGGGCACACCGAGAGCAATGCGAAACGCATGTGTAATTCTACGACCATGTTGAACACTGATTGATACTCGTTGATTAAATGTAGTCATGAAGTCCCTCGGCATTGCAACTGAAAATTCTTCATGTTTTTAATAACTTTCCCCTATTTGTACCAATTGTTCCTGGCCGTAATTCGTCATTTTGGGTTACCTGATAATAGTACTGTTTTTGAATGCAAAACTTCTTTTTCATCAGTGGACTAGATACTTAATAAAACTCTAAGACTTCCTCTTCCTTTGAATACTAGAGAGTTCCCATGGAAGTTCCACGGTTTAGATTTTACTGATTTTAATCTACATTTATAATCGACTATGCATCTCTATCTCTCTATATATATCTGTGGGTGTCCGTCCCATTACTTCCTATCTATTACTGAAGAAAAATTATTGAGCTGAAATCAGAACGGGTATGCATGTATTACAAGCATTGTATTGTGGCTACCAAAGGTGCTGGATCACTGTAAAACACGTCATTTTTCCTGTTATCAGATTTCTTCTCTTATGTAGCCATGTTATTGGTAAATACGGTACTGAATGAAAGTTCTGTATGTATTTATAAAAAAATATTCAGATTATGATCGTACCACGGGTAAAATTAGAATATGTTTCATAGATCCTTAATTTTATCACTTTTAAACCAGTAATTTCAACGGGAGATAATGTACAGAATATGAGTTTTGTATATATTAATGAAACTACAGTATTCATTTAAAACCCAATAATTCATCGTAAATCTTTAACACATTTATCTTTAAAACAATTACATACTAGTCAAATCTAGATCGTGAAATTTTCACGGAAACAGTTTAGTTTATTATAAAGACTAATGTTTTAAAGATGGACGCCAAATTATTGTGTTTTGAATGAATATTTTTCATTATTAAATATAGAACTTCCATTCTGTATCTTATCAACCGATAACATGGCCCAGCTAGTACCCGTTGAAATTCCCCAGTTTGAAATGATAAAATTAGGGACCTCTGAAATAAAATATAATTTCCAGTTTTACCCGAGGTACTATCAGAATCTGAATATTTTTTATGAATATGTACAGAACTTCCATTCTGTACCTTATCTACCGCTAACATGGCCGTGCAACAAAAGAAAGCTAATAATGGAAAACCTTGAGAATTTTATAGTGATCTGGCACCTTTGGTGCCCAATATACAATGCTTATACTACCATACCCGTTCTAATTTAAGTTCAATAATTTTTCTTCAGTAATAGATAGGAAGTAATGGGACGGACACACACAGATACAGAGAGATGGGGATGCATAGTCTATTATATATGTAGAGTTGTAAAATACTTTTTTGGTTTTATTAGGCTTTTTAATTTTTAAAGGAGTGAATTGACTTTTGCTCCACCCATTATTATTACGGTAAAATGAATATTAATATTAAACATCAAAACATATATGATTAGTTATAAGTCAAACAATCATATTTTTGGGCCAAATTAAAATGTTTTTACATAAACAGAGGTTTTGAAAAGATATTCGTATTGTAGTAAACACATTTCAATTTAAAATATCTGAAGGTAAAATGCACTCACAGCATCGAGGTCTGCAGCAGGCAGAGTAGCCAACACGCTGCCGACGGGCAGGTCTTCCCTCACGGTGACCAGGTGAGGGGGCAGCTTCACAAATACAGGGGCGTTGTCGTTAGCATCCAACACCCTCAGTATGACCCGCGCCTCCCCCACACGGTCACTGTCCTCCCAGCCTGAGGCACCCTGAGCAAATTGGAGGCTTCCTTCTGACAAGGGCTCGCAAGTGCATCGAGCATCTGATATAAAGATACGTGGTATAGCAAAATGGTCTGACACATTTGATGAATTAATGAAACCAAAATAGAATAGAAAACGAACAATGAGTTTTTACTTTCGAAGTATACGTACGCATAATGCCATTTTGAATCTGGTTTTCTTTTTTGTCAATGCATTTTTCGTTTTTCACTCTACCATGCTTAGATTAAATTTACATTCGCTTCGAATTATTTTACTGCATCCTTACAATAATTTGAAGCCCTATTTGGGACAAGTTACTCCCTGAACATTGCAAATAACTGTGTATCATTATAAGAAAAACCAAATCAGGGAATTTTCAAGAAAGCTTTTTACGCTACTTTATATTTTTCTTTTCACAATGATGATGAAACAGTGAAAGTGGTCCCATGCTATAATAGAGCAGATTCCTAAGAGTGACAATAATTATTGTTGCCAGGAAATCATGGCAAAATAGTTTCCGTTGTAGAATGTTCAACACACACTTCGCTCTAATTCCGCTGGTAAGATTCATGCAAAGTCTGTACAATGTGCACCTCTGTCAGGACACGTTACATTGTTCAACGAAGTCATAACTAATTAAACTCTTAGCCTGATTTGAATCTTCGCTTGATGTTCATAATTGTGGCTGCTTCCGGTAGACACAATTACACTGAAAAAAGTATGTCGAATATACAGCAAACATTCAGCCTAGAATAAATCAATTTGAACAGAGTACTCATGTGTAACCTCATTCAAACAGCTACTAATTTTCACATAGAAAAACAGAATTCAAATTTAAATGCATCAGGATTTAAATTTTCACAATCTGTAACTATCAATGCTCACAATGATGTTTTGCAGGCTTTTCCCAACTTCCTCGATTTTATCTCTTTTAAGAAATGATAAGTTAGCCGAATTTTGTACTCGGGTATGGCATTGGTCGTCCTTACATTTTTCTTTTTAAAGTTTTTTGGTTGAAAATGAAATTTCGGGTTCAAGTGTTTCGATAAAAATTAAACAAGGAGCAATTCATGTAATGAGTATGGTGAGTTGTTAGCATGTGATTCCGATGCCATGTGAATAACCCATCATGAGAAGGTATTTAATGGGAAGAGCAACTCAGTTTTTCCTTTCTGAGTTCTTGCTGCTGTACTACTGATGAAGCGTTCGACTGAAATTCACTTTCACTTCCGAGTTGTTGCTGCCGTACTACTGATGAAACGATCGAATGAAGTTCTTCAGTAAATTTGGGACTGCAAAAAAACTGAACTGTGTCAGTGTCCCTCAATTCTGCCAACCTCAGTTGATTCCAAGCTCAATGCACAGACCTCTTTAATACCTTAATTACAAAATAAAATTATTTCTAATACTTTTGAAATATGCTTAATTCTCTAAATAACTAATATGAAGCTTTTTCCACTGGGTTTCTGCAGTTTTTTTAACAAAATATATGTCAATGGCCTTTTTTGCTTATTAACGTATAAATTAGGTTTTAATGAGTGCAAATTAACACATGCAAGTAAATTCCTCTACTTGGTTATAGTATGTTAAAGAGACTGATGATGACTTAGCAATTGTGTTTTGCAGTGAAAACAATTTAAAATTGAGCGTCACATCTACAGTTATTTCCGAAGGCGTTTTCTGAAGTGTTTTAGCTTAATTTCATGACATTAATTTCTCCCGTGTTCTGAAAGGAGCAACCCAAGGGAAGTGATTTCAGGCTTTTGTAAAAGAAACCCTTAAAATAATCAAAGTTGGGCGAATAATGGGCTGCTAATTTAATCATTATTCATTGCATTCACCAACAAAAAGCTTTGCCCAAACAAAACTGATTAGATGCTATTTCATGCCATGAATATGTATTACGAGGAGAATACTAACGAAAATACCAAAAAATTGAATACTCTTACATGTATTCCACACCTTATTCAAGAACAAATCTGCAGCACTGAATATCAATTAATTTACGCAATGTGTATTGATTTTTTATTTCATAGCTTTCTTATAAGGCCAACGCTAGTAAGAATGAGGTTCATGCGAGGCATGAGTGTGTTTTGGAGTCAGGCCTCATCACTCCTGAGCTATAAAGTGCAGCCATAGAACTTTATATGAGAGCTCAGGCTCTGAAACACTTTGTCGGCCATATTTAAACAAGGATCGAGCTCATTTGCCTGAAAAGTGATTCAAAGGTTCACGGAAATTAATGTTTGCAGAACAGACAAGAGCGTTTTGGAATAAATCGAAGTATCGTCGCAGAAGCATTGCCTGAATGAGGTGAGACAATCTGCTTGGGATTTGCATACCTTACAGGGACTGATGATCTACCCAGCACAGACAATGTAGTGGGTTGATGAGCTGCAATGACTCAGTGAGCTCTAGCTTACATGTAGCTTTCAGCAAATGAGACAACGTAATTTCATCTACGGAGCACATCAAAAATTTCCACACTTTGACTAGAAAAGTGGTTACAATGCTGGAATCAGGATAACTTTAGGGTTATTAATCATGAACTTTAAACAATTAAATACCTTTACCGTACTACCTGAACCTAGACTATGTATGACCGCTGCTTAAATGCATAAACACAGGTATTTTTCATTTTCTAGTTTGACTCATGAAAGTTAGAATGTTTATCCGTTTACCTACAAGTTTAGTTTGCCAATGTTTCAGCCGGCCTCAAGCAAACGCCTCCAGTAAGTCTGGTCCTCGAGAAATTCCCCCGAGAAAGGACAGGGTGAGACAACATAATTCCCTTTTTTAAATGCGTTTTGTTTTGAAAAAAGGAAATTATGTTTTCGCATCCTTTAGATTGACTGATATCATAGTCATGTGTCAGGTTCGTAAGTACCAACTTCGATGGTTTAATCTTCATTTTGCAAGCACAAATTCCTTTGCAGTGACTCTGAGTTCGGACGTGAAATGAGCTGTAGTTTAAACTTGGCCTATCTTTTCGATGCCAAAAAATTAACTTAAAGAGGAAAAAAAGGAATCTTTTGTTAAATTATACCCATTAAATAGAAGTTATGCACGAATCCTTCTCACGAAAACATGATTACTTACAATGTTCATCGATGTCTGTCGGAAATAGTTGTTGATAATTGGATGATAGAACAACGAAAATCCAGCAGTTATACGAGCAGAAGACTTTTGTACTCATCGTAAAATTTTCGTATCATGAAAAACCCTATTTTAATTTTTTCAAATTCAAATCGCTTCAAAAACTTGAGTGTGATTACGCTTGGACTCCAATGTATTTTGAAAGCATTATTTACTTACATGAAAAAACTTGGTAAATATCTGTCAATGCTCTGATTGTCATTTAACCATTGTCAGAGTTCTTCGATTGCTCTACATACTAATTTCGAACAGTATTACATATGTATACTTGCCTTTCAGGGTAGCTAAAAAAAATCTACCACCAGTACCAAACAATGCAGCAAAAATAATTTTCCTCTTTCTACGTAGTTCAGGCCATAATAAATTAGAAGAAGCGTAAAAGAGCACGAGTTGTTTGCCTTGACAAGCGATTTTATCTCACATGCGTTAGAGTTTAAGTTCAATAATTTTGATACTTAAATTGATGCAGCTTACCGCTCTGAAAGAAAAGAGTTTTTTGAAGTTTTCAACATAATGGTTTTCGACAAAACTTTGTTTGAATTGAAGACTTTTTTTACAATTACGTAATTTGATGAAGCTCCTTGAATAAATTTTCTACCGCTCATGACGAGCAAAGTTGTCCCTCATCACGCTCTCGGTCATGATGCAGTTAGGGCATCCAAACTATGAATGCTTCTAACAATTGCGGAAAGGTTCAAGAAGATTTTCAATTCTGCAATGTCTTTAAAAATAAACAAGCATCTGACGCAGAACTTGATCATGATCTGCGTGTAAATTTCATGGAAACAGGACGTTCAAACTGTTTACCCAGCAAAGCAGTTTCTTTTTAGCCAATGACTAGTCAAAATGAAAACTTGGATAAGTCTTACGCTATCAATATTCTTTAAATTTATCTGAAAAAGGGCCGCATTCATCTTCAAAGCGTCTCAGCTGCTGTCGTACGTGAAGGAAAATTTTTTCTAATAAAACCGTCAAAAAATTAGGTGATAAATTGAAGGGTGGACAACACTAGTGGACTACTTGCATTTTTTCCCACGGGAAAAAATGCAAGTAGTCCACTAGTGCTGTCCACCCTTCATATATATTAAACTACTGGATCATAATCGCCTCTGTCAGGGCTGTGTTAGCGACAGCACGGGAGTGGACTACTTGCATTTTTTCCCGTGAAAAATATATTATATTTACCACGGGAAAAAATGCAAGTAGTCCACTAGTGCTGTCCACTCTTCAATTCAAGTTGGAGCTGGCTATTATTGCATTTATATCACAGCTAAATTTATGGGAGGTACGTGACTATTTCTTCCATATTTTATAAGAATATTTCACAAATATAGTTAGTTGGAAATTTTTCATCCGTGGAGACAATTTGCAATGTGGTACAATCTTCTGTTTTCGGTTTAGAAAATTACACTTTTATGACACGAATTATTGGCAGTGAAAAATTTCAGACTCGATGGCACAAATTAAATACTTTAGCACATCGTCATCTAATTATCAGTGTTAAAAGTGCAAAATACGACGTAAGGACAACCGTAAGATAGCTGAACAACATGTTCGACTACTCAAAAGCATAACATGTTTGCAATTTCTTTTAAAAGTTTTGCACAAATTTATCATACATTTTCCTGGATACAACATCAACATTTGCAGTGTTCTGTCCCATTCCTCACTTTTGCATAACGTTTTTAAGAACATAGAGACGTGACCTCTTTTTGCCTACGACCCTCGTTCTGACGGAAGCTTGCACCTGTCCGACACATCACTCACCTGGTCCGTGACCTGCACGCGGAAGCTGATACCAGCGCGGTGTCTAGGGTTCTCGTAGTCCAGCGGCTCCGTGACATGCAACACGGCCGACCTCCGACCCCCCAGCTGCTCCCTCTTCCCCTCTGGGGTGAGCTGGGCCAGCTCCCAACCAGGGCCTGATCTAGGCACGACCTGACAAGCGTGCACGACTACGTCATTATAAAATATCATGCAGGTAAACTTCATTATAAAACGCCCCATGAAATCGAGGATTTTATCAGGTGAAAGTGTAGACTACTTCTGAACCAAATCCTGGGATTACCTAATCGTAGTTAAAATAAAGCTTTCCTGGGTCGAGGATAGTAATTATTATTTCATGAGTAGAAAAATAACCTTTTGTGATGTGATGCTCTTATTTGTGTTGAATAATATTTTTTTAAAAGAAGAAAATGAAAAAGTCTGACTCCGATAACAATCAAATTTTCTTGAATAAATGATAGTCTAAATGAATAATACGACGAGTAGACAGAAGAACAGACAACTTTCATTTCTTGAATTGTACATAAAAAATGATCGTTAAAAAGTAATTTAAGCTCCTGAAAGGACATTCAGTGGTTAACATAACTCAGACAAAATTGCTAACCTATTCTAATTTTGAACTTCTGAAGAGCAGTCTTGAGCAATTTTACTTTAAAACATGAATTGCCACGCAATCAATTTCATGAGCCTGAACATTGCCAATTAATGGAGCACGGGTAAGATCACTTTTACATCATTTGAAACGATAATTAGGTAGGAGTATTTTCTACGTCCTACCTTTGGCTCATATTATTGCCGATTATAACTAATTTTTCGGATCAAATATCACCTGACAGTATTTGAACTAGGCCAAATAACTCCAATTTGTAACGTGCATTTGAGCTTCTCAAACAAATTTTAAAGAAATGCTTGAACATCAAGCTATCAGTTATTTCTTTTTTTGGCATTTCAGATTCTAAATTATGTAGAGCACAACAAGAACATAGTACAACAGAGTGAAGAAAGTTTGGCCAGCCGAAGTAGTCAGACAAATTACCAATAAAATTTCAGAGATTAAGATACGTAAGAAAAGCATTTTAAATTTCTGGAGAAGTATTGCACTTGTTTCGTAGCACTTTAATTTTCCAGAAGTCTCATAAATACCTGATTCTCCCTTAAATCATTTCAAAAACTGAGTATTTTACCAAGATGCTACACGTTTCAAACAGATCACTGCATTTCCAGTATTATTCACCAAACACACAGAAAAAATGCATGTATAAACAAAATTATTTTTCCTTTACATTAAAGAGACAAATAATTTAGTCATGAACTGTGCTCTCCAGTCTTAGTAGGAGCCAACAAATGTGCGCTCAACTCTCATCGCCTGGAATATCTTCGTTTTTATTCGATGGATTGTTGATGCTTGCGATCGAGACTGTGAAAGCGCTTGAATATTCACGTGGAAATCCTTAACTTTCCTTCGTTTGATTTGCGAGAGCTGCGATTTGGTTACCAAAAAACACTAGTCAAAAACTGGTTTGACTTTGGCTTTGTCTTGAGGGGAGCGCAGATTACCACACAAGATATCAAAGAGGGCAAATACGTATACCGGTTCAGAGTAGATTTTAAATTTTGGGCTATTCGTAGATGGTCGTATACAGAACGAAAATGATATACATAATTACAAAAAAAGTTAAAGAGGCTGCAACAGTGTTTGAAAAACTTATTTCTGGTGCTAATGGAGATCCATTTGTGATCAGAGAAATTCTTAATCAACTCCGGATGTTTCCAAAGCAGGACTGCACTTCTACAAGAGGGAGCAAAGTGAGCTATTGACATGCGTTTTCCACAGCGTAGGAACAAATATAAAACAATTTCCTTGCTCTAGTTCAAAGCTGATTTATTGGTGAAAACACACCGTCATTAATTAAAGTGAGATGAATTTGTTGGTAAATATCAGGACTCCGTGATGAATTTTTGTGTTTTTGATGGAAATCAGACTCATTCTTTGAGCCCCACAGACTTCTAAAACAAATGCAAAAAGAGTCAAGAGTCTTTAACGTGCTTTTGAGTGTCACCAAGACAGAAAGTTCAATTTTAGAACTAAATTTACAATATTCAGATTTTATCCAATTTTTCCTGATATACTACACGAATTTCTTTCGAGGTAACCCACTGATGCTGATTTATATAAATTGTTTCTTAATTCCTCTATTATAATTTCAAAATTAGATTAGGTTTAATCTAAGCTAATCCTGACCTAACGTAAACAAAACAACAAATTTTAACAATCGAATTGCATGAAGCATAAAATTATGAATAAAGTAATTATATTAAAATTTGCTAATCAATTTCAAAATCAAACCTTGTGTAAGCATCAAAGTATGTAGTGGAAATGAAACCATGCGCAGGATAATGAAAAGAATGTTCATTCTGCTGTATTGAGGATACAATTTGAAAATCCGAGCCCTGCAGCGGCGGTTGCAACATTGCTAAAGAATGCCTTCTATAAAGAATTCGACCACACGTCCTAAAATACATAATTTCATAAAATAGAACTCTGTTCAGTGGTCTCATATTCTTCAGTCTTTCATGAACTCTAATTCATCACATCTGCACAGTTATTTTGTTCGTAGTTAGCCTGCATCGAATGTCCTACATCATCTACAACGAAAGCAACGGACGCGAAAGTTCATTTGATCAGAATTTGATCCTACAGAAGTCAGGGATAATTAGCATCGTCTTGTGAAAAACAACTTGTTTTCGTAGTAGGTTTTCCACAATAAAGCAGGAGGCTTCTTGCAACATCTACGTTTGTGTGTTATACCAGAAAATGCGGCAGAAATTCAAGGTGAAAGAAAATCAGGTTTTCATTAGTTACAATATTGACTGAAAATACAGCACATTTGATTCAAACTGCTTTCCTTTTCTTTTGTGCTTTTTGTGTTATTATAAAGTCATGACAGATTTGATTTTAAAAATGTTCCAAATTTTGTTGAGAATGACAGTCACAAGGAAAAATCTATTCTTCAAATAAGGGTAATCTAAACCTACTTTTCCCTTTCTAATTTACAATTATATTTAACGGTAGTAAACAAATTATGAGCCTGATCAGTGACTTGAACTCTGATTATTTTCAAATTTTTCAATTTTTCATGAAACTCCTTTCTTCATTAGTCCTGGTGTCTCTGATGGAATTGGAAACAATTTAATTAAATCCAAATTATGAAGCATTTTAAAATGCATGCAATTAATCACGTGTTCAAATTCCTTACAATATAATTACTAATTCTATGAATAACACTAATAAAATGACAGACCTAAAATTAGACATTGGGTTTCAGACTAATTGACTTTCGAATATAGTTGATAGAAAAGTAGCTAATAGTAAAGTAAAAAAGGAATGTTATACTGGAAGTCCGTAAACTTTATTTTAATTTAACTTCCCTAAAACGGCTCAAATTGAAATTGAAACTAAACAGTAGCTTAGAGACGTTCGAAACCGTTTCAAAATTATCGACATCAGTTATTGAGGCCATTGAAAGCAATTTAGTAAAATAGACGTCGTGATATGAGCACAAATTTACAAAAAGTACTGTTTATTATCAATGCGAAAAACATTGGGAGATCATTATGTCAAGTGAGAAAAAAAGCTGGTACAGAAAATGAAAAGTAGATATTCATCGGGAACCAACTATGAGAAAGAGAGAGGGAGGAGCTAATATCGGAGGATAAGAAATAGTTTGCTCCATATTGCTCTCGACTTTAACGTGCAGTAAAGATGAAGGCTAGAGGCGACAGACAGGTTTGCATAAGGTCACTTAACTGAGGTAGTGGTAGCAATACACAAGTAAGAAATGTTAGTGGGTCAAAGGGCAGGAAACTTTCAGAATAAGTTAATACGAAGGCAATGACACGAGGTTGTCAGCGGGTTTAAATATCCATTAGATTACACTGGCAATGTTATTGTCAATAAATGTAGTGGACAAGGTACAGTCAGTGACTATACAAGAGTACAGGAAATGAGTAAATGTAATGCGTAACCTTTCACAACGCAATGTACCATGAATGATAAGCTCCCTGAAATGCCAATTTCCCACTGCATTATTTCATAAGTGCAAGGGTCGTGAAACAAATACGTTTTATAATAATTAGAACATTATTCAATGTTCGTGAAACACAAAGAAAGACGATAGAACCTTATAAATACATTCAAAGAAGAGTCTTTCAGAAAATAAATCAACACAATAATCAATAGGTGTACGAAAATATGAAAAAAATTCATCCAATTTTTACAGCTACCTTAAATCCAAATAAAAAGTACCATAAATTAGAACTATTAATTGACATCTCTCCATTTTCCTCTTTTTCTTTCAGAGTTACTTATCTGAATTAAAAAGCAGGATTTCTATAATATTTCAAATTTTATTTGTGTGCCTTCTTAGTAGTGCTAACGTGTCACGATAAAGGCGCTGTAAATCTGCTGCTCTATTACCTGATACTCATGAAAAACTTATGCGCTGGTTCAAATGTGACTAGCATGTACTAACTCAGGAGTAATTCAGCAGCGCCATTACGTGTGTAATCCTTGCGTCTTCAGTGCGTCTGATTTAAAGTCGAAAATTGAATTCCTCTTCTGTACGTAGAGTATACTACGCACAGCAGAAGTTGGTATTTTCCACTAGGTTAACGAAGCTACCGATTACAGAAACTTTTGTCAGAAGGAAGATGCCTTCGGTTTTTCCGCTTCAGGCACCTCTACACCCAACACTGTAGTGCACCAACGAGTTATGGGAGATATCAGTAGATAACCTGCTTTCTATTTAGAGAGACTTGAACCCTGGGACTGTTTCCAAACTTTACGTCGTAAGAATACAGTCAAGTGGATTAAATGAGTTGACTTACCCTGAATGCCAGTTCGTTGGATCGGTCCGGGTCATTCACAGGCAACGTTGCCAATATAGTGGACCGCGGCTGGCCCTCCAAAGCCCACACAGCCCACTCCCGCCTGGCCCACTGTGGGGGCACATCGTTCACGTCCCGCACCTCCACGATCACCGTGCAGCTTCCTAAGATCAAAGAGGCTCTGATGTTTCACTTGTTGTTAATTTACATTGGAGCTGGTATATAAATATACACTGTTGCTTCTTCCTGTGATAAAAAGTCGCTTCTGTAACGAGACTCCTTCGCTCACATCAAAGAGATTTGAAGACTCGGCTCATCTTGCAAATCTTACAGGCGATCTTAGGATTAAAGTCTCTCTTGTTTCCCTGTAAGTGCACTGAAGAACTTTAAGCTCCTTGAAAGTGCGAACTGATTGCTCTTTGAATACAACCTGAGTCTAGATATCGTTAAAATCATATTTATAAGAACTAGGAGTATAAATGTTGGTCAGTTATTTCGAATTAAAACCAAGAGTGGGAGGTTGGTTAAACTTTTTGAAAGTTTATTCATACTTCTAGCTCAACTAGCTCAACTCAACAATAGTAAAATTTTCAAACCTTGAGCGTGCGAGTTTAACTAAGAGATGTTAAATTAGGCTCGTAATAAAGGACCTTCGCTTCATTAAGTTCATTAAAAAGAGAGGAATTAGATGAGCTGGCCAAAGCAAGTGGCACACAAAAGTTATACCTGATATGATCCCTAGCTGTACACAGTGGAAGCATCAGCTGTTGCTCGGAGACCCATTGAGCTTTCCATGCTTTATTGATATGTCGTTTCACTGAAATTAGTATCTAAATGTGCATTTGTATAGTCACATGAGGAGTACTGTCTACTACAAATGTCATCTACCATAGGCATAATTCAGAGAGTTTTCGATCAAATTTTACATTCTTCGTCGCACAGATATTTAAAACTGCAAGCGTTGAGCGTATGTGCATCAATTCAACTAAGCATACCTAAGCATACATAACGTAACGAACTATACTTTTTAACAAGCTGTAGAAGCCAAACAGCATAGCATTTGTTATCAGCATTCCAACGACGAGCAGTATTTTATGACCAAATTATTCTTTTGAAAGGTTATTGAGGAAAAATGTTGTCACCGAGGAATATTATTTTAACTTTCATTATCTTGGAAGAATATTCTTTTCGTGCTTGGATCTTGCATACACCCACCCTGCATTCCACCAGCGTCAGTGGCAGCCAGCAGGAGCGTATACCTGCCCGTGTGCTCGCGGTCCAAACAGCACACAGCTGTCCGTATCGTGCCCGAATGGCGGCCCACGGCAAAGATGGCACTGCCAGACTGCTCCTCGATAACGTTTTTCTGCAGCGTGTACACGAGGGGTGACTCTGTGCCGTCCAGCGGCTGATCGGCGTCATGAGCTGTCACTGTCACGATCGCCGTTCCTGGAACGAATTGAAGAAAATTTAAAGGTGAGTGAAGCGTATAAAACATGTAGATATCCAGCTTTTTGTTCCAATACGCCACGACACCTGAGCGACAATGGGTTATGACTAATTTCGTCGTTGATAAAATTGGAATACTATAAGGAATTTTAATAGTGGCAATCCCTATACAATAAGTTTTTAATAAGGCAAAATAAAGAGAAGTTAAAACTTCATTCAATTTACTTTTTAATTTATAACGGTAAGTTTTGAGCTTTAAATGATTTAATCAAAAGGTTAAAGTAGAGTTTTATTTTATTCTGCGAATGAGACCATTCGTAGGTAGTACGAAATTGCGGTTAGATGCTCTGAGCGCCACCAGACTTCACTGCGCGTCGGGTCTTAGAATTATAGTTGACCACGACCGCGAAGTATCTACTCTGCCGCTTCAGTGCAGCACAACTGAAACTGCTGCGGGCAGAGTTGCAGAAAGGCAGTGAGACGCTGGTGGAGAATTGGCCGCAGCGAGAAGTCGGTTTAAACACGGTGCAAGGCAACACTCTTCCGGCCAGTAGTGTTAGGATCAGGGCACAAACGATACTGGAAATGCAAACCAACATAAAAACTAGCTTCGTATATAAATTATACCGTTTTACATTCAAGGCAGTTTACATCCAATTCAATTTCAGCAAAACTAGAGAAATGTGAATACACACAGCTCACCTGAGCTTAATTGACGAAGCTTAGTGGGCACAAATAATGCCACTTTTAGAGGTTAATCAAGAATTCAGAAACCCTTCCAAAGAGGTGGGTAAAGTAGGAGTTAGGCTCACCAAAAGGGCAGAAAGGAAATGTAAAGGCTCGTCTGCTCAGGGAAAATCAGAAATAAAGGAAACCTAAGCCTCCATTCTCACTATTTTAGGCCCTGAAACAACGTAATTAATTAAACACCCTCAATGGAGGATGTCCCGAACTTTCTATGGTGAACCAACAGGAGTATTCAACCCAATTAGATAAATAATAATTTAGGGAAATTACTTATAAAGTCGCATTCACACAAACTCAGGGATAGACGAAATCAGACTCTAGGAAGAAGAAGGAACCTCAGTAACCACCGGACATCAGTCTCTACGTCACGCAAACATGCGTAGATGTAGCCGTCGTCACCCTTAGACTTCCGTCAGAGCTCCGTAACGGAGCTGCCTCTCTCTCCCAAGCGTTAGCGTACCTCACGAACTCTACGCACTGCCTACCGAAGCAAGGCTTTAACCCTTTCGGTACCATGATGCTAATATCAAAACCTTTTCAACATATTTAACATCAAATTTTAAAAAAGATGCTTTGTGATGTTTTACGGTCACTGCATTATCCTGATCAAACCGTAGCTTGCACTGCCCTACCAGCGTTTGCACAGACACACGTGTTGCTCTGCATCTTAAAATGTGTAAAATTGGAGCGGTAGTTATATGTACCGTCAGTATCGAAAGGGTTAAACAAACGAAAGCGCAGCTGCGCCTTGAGTAAAGTAATTTCTCACAATACTTGCGTGTTTTCTGTTCTATTCCTGGCATTTATCATGTTTTTTTACATACCTCATACAAATACATACAAATACGCACATTTCTTGAGTGTTCTCTGCAACTTAGGCTAGATTAATTGACTATCTTTAGAGAAAATTTTATGCTCTATCAACAATCACAGATGTCATTAATCAAGAATATATCAAGTCAAACTTAAGATAATACAATAATATAATACATTCCGTGTTTTTTTATTTTAACGAATTGAAAACTGGAACTCTGCTTTGAACCTTGCATCCGGAGCTACGATAATTAAATGAGTAATAAATCGTAAATGTACAACTTCATCTTTCCAAACAGGTAACAATGCATTAATCTGTATAGATGAAAAACAGTTTGTGATCCAACGCATGCAAATTAAAAACGTTTAATGCATTTCAATAAGTTAATATGTTTTATTTTTTCATGTTTAACCTTCATGATTCTAACGTAATCATGTAACATATGATGGAGTTGAAGTATTTCTTAACGAAATACATACCGTATGCATTCATGTGAGAATTGGAACTAATGAACAACTGCATTCTGGGGCCATAATATGTAGCCATAACCTGCATCCATAACCTGTAGCCATAATCTGTAGCCATAACCTTCAGCCGAAATTTAAATTTGTATTGGTTTCTTTCATTTTGTTTTGATTAAATGTAAAACTGCTACAAGAAGTTGCCTGGACTGCACAAAAATAAATGTTGTTTTGCCTCAATAAATATTTACAGTTTCTCGAAAGAAAACAAATTAAATTAAAACGTTATAGTTAATTGGTTCAAGTGTATGTTCTTTATAAAATTGCTTAAACTGTGAGAACAAGTCTTCAAAATAACTTTAATAAATCATTCAAAATGGCTTAAAAAGTAAATTCCACAAAGTTTTTTCATAATACGATAACTTTCAATTATCTGAGACGTTTGAAAGTGCATTAGTTTGTGAGTAGACATCAATTTGCTGAGACATTGGTTTCAATTTGTATCCTTTAAAAACCCTAAATATAATATACTGGATTCACTGTTTACACGTCATTAATACTGTAGTGAAGGTAAGTGTAATGGTGTTTTACAATCGATTATTATGAAATCACAGTGGTACCTCAACATACGAATGTCCTAACTTACGAATTCTTCAACATACGAAGAGTCATTTGGTACAGATTTCCGCCTAACTTACGAAATTTTTTTGATATACGAATGGCGAAACATGGTGAAGCCTCGTTGAGTCATGCAAATTTGCATGTCTTATTTGATAGGGGGCAGGGAACTCGAGAGGATGAGTGGTGCCGGAGCGCCTACTTCGTCCCAGCTCTCGTTTTTCTCTTGATCGTGGATCATAGCAAGCATGATCGTGGTGTACGTGACCTTAACCTCTCAGAAAATGGTGTAAGAATTCAAGGCTAGCTGTGGATGGTTCGAAAACTTTAGGAAAAGGTCTGGCATTCGTTCTGCTGTAAGACATGGCGGAGGTGCGAGTCCGATATTCAAAGGGCAGAAGAGTTTGTCGAAAAATTCGCCCGGCTTATATTACGAGAAGGTTACGTTGCACTGGAAGTGTTCAATTGTGATGAAACTGTTTTTTTTCAAATGTCAAAAAGATCATTCATAACGGTAAAGAAGAAGCAGCTGCCAGGCCAAAAGCAAATGAAAGATCGTTTAACCTTAGTTCTGTGAGCGAACGCAAATGGGGATTGCAGAGTGAAACCTTTACTCATGTACCACTCGGAAAACCCGCGTGCTCTAAACGGTTGGAACAGAATAATCCATTTCCCTTTATTTTAAATGGAAACAATTGATTTGACATACGAATAACTTGACTTACGATTGAGATCATGGAACGGATTAAAATTCGTATCTCAAGATACCACTGTATAATTTTCTGACAGGTGTACGAAACAAAAATTAAAATGCTGTTACTCTACAGAACCAAGCGAAAATTTTATCATTCGAGCTCCTGAGCCAACGGAGAACATAGGTAAAGAACTTTATAACACAAATTTCACATTCATGATCGAATAATAAGAAAACAAATTTCCTGTTCTAAGTAAACAGTATATTTCATTTCTACTTGTACGAGTACAATAAGACGCCATTTAAGTTCTGTACTAAAAACCAGGAGAGCAATGTGTTGAATTCTGAGCTCGTGTGGCTCAGGTCTATTAAAACTAAATACATTACGAACATTTGGGCGTAGGAGAGGGGATCTCGAGATTATGATCACAGGATCCAAAAGAGCGTCTCTTCAGCGGAAAGATGCCATGCTGAAGAATCTTGGGGGAAAATTATGCCCTTTTGAATATTGAGCTACAGAATTTTTTTCGGGGGTTATAACATTTTAGAGTGCTGTAACTCCCTCAGTTACCAAGATTGACAAGTTCGAACATGTAACTTCAAAAGCTTGATAGAATTTGTTGGAATTTTTTTACGTCCGAATCATCTGAAATTTGAATTATATTTTGAGCTTCTTTTGAACGTCTTGAAATCTTGCTTATAAACACATTTCTTCTTTTCGGTTCATGTGGGTTCCATAAGAGAAGCAGAACATTGGCTGAGAGGTCAGGGCCGAAAGCACAGGAAGCAGCATCATAACTTCCTTTTTTCAAAAAGAAAAGCATTTCAAAAAAGAAGGTTACGTTACTGCATCCTGTATATTCGAAAGCCAAGCTGCAACACAGATTCATGAATTGTCAATGCAGCGCATTGTACAATCATGTGGCCCATTATGGCTTTCAGTATGCAGCCATACTGCCATTATGCAGCTCATTACGTAACCCGGCACCGTATACAGAATAAAACGTTTAGTGCTCGAGTTAAACAATGTTCTTTAATCTCTTACGCTCAATAAAGCTCGCCACTAAACAGAAAGTAATCAGTTTCAGTGACACTGACACCCGGATTCTTATAGAATATTGAGTACAGTTGTACTTGATGCCAAAAGCGATCAAAATTTGACGTCATGTCAAGATATAATCAAGATTTGTAAAGAAGAAATTCTGTATAACCAATAACACTGGGGTAGTAGTAATTCTTGAGAATATCAACTCTGAGCATTACACGTATATAAAAGCTGTAAAATAATAACAATGGTTTTGACCATAGAACTTGCTTGTCTGTAACATTAATTTTATTTGGTTTGGCTTACGTTCTACGAGAGAATGATTTATTCAGATCAATGAAGAATTTTAGCGATAGCGAGACGCAAATCGACTACGAATGAACCGACGTCAGGAAAGTTTGTGAACATTATAGCCATCAATAATTCTACCAAAAGAATGGGAAGATTTTTCACAAAAAAGTAGCGCAAGATGTTAATTTTTAACTCAAGCATTGTGTTGATAATTCAGTCATTAGTAATGATAACATAAGATGGTTGCTTTTAACGGTTTCCCTAGACCAGCTGATGATGATGGTCAAAGACTATTACTGCACTAGCAAACGTGGACTGAGCTCAACAAAGTGCATCTATGGAGTAGTTTCTAATTAAAATTATAATGCATTAGTCAACGGTTTCATAATTATAGTTGGATGAATTGAACCAACCTTTCTTGAAAATTATTATGAGACCAATAAGGCAGATTATTTTTTGTCTACTTGCTCGAGGATTCTGTATTTATCAATATAATAAAAGGCCTAATTCAATATCACAGTTAACCGATTTAAGTTCCCAGAAGTTATCATTGCTCTAGTTACGATTTACCAACTCCTGAGAGCCTAAAATTACCAATACCGATAAAATTGACAGCCGAGTGGCTCTTTTGAGCTGCAATTCTATAAATCCCTCACGTGATATCGATGTGAATGACTCGAAAAGAAATGAAGACTTCATCCAAATATATTCATGAGAATCTGAAACGTGCAATGTAATACCTTATAGATGTTCAAAAAGGCTCAAACTTTGTTTTTACGATGAAAGTGTGCACTAGAAACAAGCTCACAGTTCTAGTTTTCCACAAACTTGCGGGAGAAGAACGCACCTTAAATTCTCAGAAATCGGGAGAAAAACTATTGGTTTCAGTTCTCTTTGAGCAAAAAATAAGATGAATAAGCTCAACAAAATTATCTTAAGTAACAATCAGTGATAGTTCCAGTAAATGGCCCTAAGCTTGCTGCTGCTCTGTTACCTGATTATATAAAAATAGGAGTGTAATAAAGAGTATAAATAAAAGTATAAAAAGAGTGTATGAGTATAAAAAACACCAGAACGCTTAGGTTACCGATACGAAATTTTGTAAAGTGTCATCTAATTCTTGCAAGTTTGTTAAGCAGTTACAAGCCTGTCAATGTTCAGCCAATTTTTGGAGGAAAATATTGGTACTTGATATTTACTCGACATGAATCAGTTTTCTTAAAAGATGAAGTCATGAAAATAAATTTCAAAATTTCATAGAAGCTCATCATACGAAGGATTAGCTCTCTTTCTTAGCTGAGATAGGTGCTGAGCTTGCTTTAATGACGAATTATAATAACGATACCAGAGTTGAAATTTTGTTTTTGAAGCCATACTGTTTGCTGAATATTTGTACCTTCATAGAGCATCCATTTATACACTACTCTAAGATCCTTTATAAAAATGTGTGAATATACAAATATACACTATTATCTCCATATATAGCTATTGTATTACACCTAGAAACTTCTGTATGCAATTCTGAGATAAGACTTTAATTTTTTCTCGATTTAAAAGTCTAATTCCGTCTATTCTCATAATTTTCATAGATTTAAACATATAAAGCATAAGAAAAACATGATACTCCTATTTCTCTCCCCGAAAAATGTTCAGAAATATCTTTGCATTGTATAAAAGTATTCCGGCTTGTACATGTAAAAGTTTCGCTTAAGGTTATGCTCGGGAAACCAGACAAGACTTCTGGATAATTCTTTCTTTCTACTTCCAACTCTGTGCAGCTGCAGACCTGTGATGTGAACACCGTGACTAGCGTACGAAGATTCAAGTCCTGCTGAACTCAGAGAAGAATAAGCTGATGACGCACATACATACATAGTTGTTTGTGCTGTGCAGTATAGCTGATAAAAGAAACTGGAAGGAGAACTGGCAGTTCCTCTGTCTATGATTTTCTACTCTTTTAATATGAGAAGAAATTATTGGAGATGCCACTCCTGCCCATCAGTGTTTTATCACAGTACTCGTTTCCTAATCACTCCATCCCCGATACCTTATTCCCCTCTTTCAATAACCATGCATTTACTCGTACGAAAAATCAACCCATCATTTTGGGGTTACTGTACGTACAATGCATGTAGTCTAAATAAAAGTACCCTAATGACTGTCAATTTATAAATTGAACAACTCAAATAATTCATGGCTCAGGATAATATTCTTTTCACTTTATTTTCCTTCAATCAATGTAAATGAATTTATATTTGCATTATGTTTTTGTAGCGGATAATATTTACTTCGCGTAAAAAATCAAAGCTTATTTACGAACACGAAACGTACGAGATAAAAAACGTTTTTTACCATGTCCAGACTCTGAAACCATTACCAATTTTAAAAATAGGCACAGTTGCAGCAATAACCAATAATAGTTAATCTAACAATGAATTTTTTGTAGGAAGACGAGGCTGCTGCCTCAACGTTGCCTGATTGAACGGTGACCTTCCAATCCTGCGAATTTTGTTTCACAGATGTTTATCAAACGTTCACAAAGAAAATATTCTAAGCATTTTCTCTCCTTTTGCAGTAATTGCCATTAAAGCCTGTTAAAAACTGCTACAACATGGAAACTTTTTACCCCTGAATTTAAGAGAACTGTCCTCTTCAGAATATATTTTGAGTCAAATAACATCACAATCGATTTCATCAACTCATGTCATGCGTACTGCACTCTAGCCACTCGGTCTTATAGTGTTGTTATGTGGAAAATACTTCGAAGAACAGCCTTACTTCTTAATAAAAATCATGCTTCAGTTTTAAGTATGTAACATAAAAATCCGGATTCGCCTGAGTCACCATTAGCGTAAGAATCACTTCAATGTGAGTTATTTCTTTGAAGTAGAAGAACCGTCAACATATTTATGAAAAAAAACCGATGCTTCGCACTCAGATGTTCATTTAGCTAGCTGTCCGTTGAGATATTTTTGCCCAATAGACGCATTCTTCTCCATGTATAGTGTTTAAAGTGTAACTAGCGCCGGGTACTAGATACCATTTTGTTAATTTCGATAAAAAGCATCTGAAGCTGCACCTTCAGGAGAGTTTTCCGGCACTGCGGCGAGGACGACGCTTGACGGAAAGACGGGTGGGTTGTCGTTCACGTCCTTCAGGTTAATGACGACGAGGGCGTGTGCCTCCCTGCCACCGTCTGACGCCGTCACCCGCAGCTGCCACCGAGACGAGCCTGACGGGCCGTCGCGGTCCAGGGGCTGTACGCCGATACGTGAAACCAATTAATACATTAAAGGTCTCATAAAATCATAATAAGTCATTGATTTACTATCCATTTATAAAAACCATTTGCATTCTATCGTTAAGGAAACACAGAATCTGAACTTAAAAAATGGCTATGACTAGGTATTTTGAAAATCGTTACTCATCGAGCAAAATTCTGTTGAAAGGTGTAGCCAAGTCACTAATATTGTCAATTTAACACCTTTGGTCTTAAAGCTTTCATTCGTTGCCTGACAACACCAAGATTACCATCGTAGTCAGTGCGCAAGAGATATGCAAATGTTTTTCAATATTTTTGCTGTATTTTGCTTGTATGATTAGCGTATTCATGTCCGAACGACTCAATTTTTCTAATGCAATGTATAATGTGAAAAGAGCCTGGGCATTTATTGTGTTTTTTACAGTTAACATGTTTGTAAATTGAATAGTCTTGATATTGGATTAGCAAAAATCAAGTAATGTCTCTGACTTACATTACATTTTCATCAAACTGAGTGCCCAGAACTCGATAATCCTAAGTCAGTTTTTGCTTTCATTCCTGAATAAATACACAAATGAACCAGAATTTAGTTTGCCAACATTCCTTACTAGACAGTGTGGACGTCATCACAGATCACCGCACCAGTGTGATATCGGCAATCGGTTTTCGTTCAACTCAGCTTGAAAGCACGGAGATGTACAGACAGTTTATCAATATATAGAACGCATCTAAGCTTATTTAGCTGTTTTTATTCAACTCTACGTTCCTTTGTAGCTCCTCAGAAGAATTTTTCAAAGAGTATTACTACCACAATTGAATTATTGGCAAATAAAGGAATTTTTACAGAACTGGAGGTCGGTAGGAGCTCATTGCCGACTGCTAAGCGGACGAGTAATATCATTCTACTGTAGGTGCTTACTCTCTTCTCTCTAATACTTGGAGGAATAACCGATCCACTAAGTAAAATAATTGAATCCCCTTTCATTAAAAATTTCAAAATTACATTTCAGAAAATTTCAGGTTCCTAATCACTTTGAATTTCATTATTTCGTTTTTGACTGATCAGCAGTTGCAGCCAAGTCACAATCTGTCGAAACCGAGGCTGATAAAAGCCATAGTACAAATTGAATGATACTTCACCAGTAATTATTGTGACTCCGCAAACTCCAACTTCTATTCGTTAACAGTAATATGGAGCCGTTTACTGTAGGTAAATTATTTTTAAAACTGAGCTGTGTTAATGATTTGTGATAGTTAAAATCATGTAAACTGAACCTAAATTTTGAAATCAGCTATTTGAAAATGAAGCAAGACCTCTATAACTGGGCGAGTAACATCAATATTTACATGATTTCTTTAGGAAAAAATCTATTGTCATAGACCCCAAGCATGATTAAAACGCAGGTTTTTTCCCTCTAGAAGCGGTTACAAATCAACTTTTGCTACATTAAAGAATTCAAAGTTAGGAATCTGAAAAGATATATAATTCAAAGGGAATTTGTCTCAAAATAAATATTCTCTGTCGTTATTGATAACCAGTTATTAAACAATAGATATAAAAATATTGAAAGCTTGTAAATTGAATTATTGAAGTGGCTACACCTAGCCACACCAGCTTGGTTGACTGGTGAGCGAATCCGCTTGCGACTGGGAAGACCTGGGTTCGAATCCCGCTACCGCCCTGGTTGACGATGCTAGAATTACGGCATGGGTTTTGGGTAACCGAATAATAATCGAAGTAATTATCCGACCCAAGAATGGGCCAGAGGTTCGTTCCTATAGCCTCATTCTATTGTAATGTCTTACTAAGACAACTGATTTATTCAGGGGAGCATAAATTAAGGGAATAAATTTATAAATATGCATTATAATGGTAATATAAATTAATAAAAGGTATAGGCTCTAATAATTCCCGTGAGAAAAAATCAAAAACGACGAAAACGGAACTTCACTACCTAAACTTCATGTAAAATAGAAATAGAAAAACTAATACAATGTCCTTGAATTTCATACATTATGTTAAAGATAATTAGTTCCTTAGAACATAATGATCAGAGAGAAGGGAGTTCGAGCAAGAGGTCTTGACTTCATCATTTAGAAGAGCAAGACCCAGCAGCTGCAACCCCCATGCAGCTGCTGCATACCACTGCAAGGTGTCCAGCCAGAACGAGGGATCGAACTTTCAACTCAGGCGGGGCAACCACTCACTCGGCAAATTGTGTTTTTATCCATTGGGACACGGAGAATGCAGAAGTAATCTAAAAACTGATGTTCCTAAAAAAACAATAGGTAAAAACGTTTGAGAAGAACATTATCCTGAGTATAAAAAAGTGCAAAAACGGAGACACCAGTGAGCTGTAAAAAAATCACATCTGCTTAACTAAGCTGAGTCAAAATGATGTCAATTAGTTGCAAATTAACATTAGAAATTTTTTTTTAACGTGCTTCAGGATCCCATTTGTGTTGCAAACTTTCATTGGGTCTCCAGTGTAGCTACTTTATTATTAGAGTTAATAAGACTGAACACTAAATTGTGAAACTACCTTCACCTGAGAATGATCATTTTCAAGGGCACAATCACAATTTTTACCTAAAATTAGAAAACAAAATTTTCCTTTCGCGCAGCTGTGCATTCTTTTAACTGAACTAAACGCTTATTTTTGCTTAAAACGTTATCTGTAGAAATTTACTTTAAAATGAACCAACATACACAATATACATCATAAGGTTACATTCATTTATAAACAAGTTTAAGATTGTAAGCAAATATGTAAGCGATTTTCTGGAAATTTAGCTTCATAACGCTATTTTGTAAATTCATTTCGTCGGTTGTACTGCCCCTCTGTTTTATTTGTGAACGCATGACGATAGGAGTATATTTAAAATATAGTAGTAGACATGGTTACTAACAAAGATCAATACCACGCATACCTCTGAGATATCATAATTATAAAAAACAGCCTTGCTCTCATGCAGTGATGTATGTGACTTTCATTAACAGAGTAGCAGCAACAGAAAGGCAGAAAATAACTAGATCTCAACGGAGCTCTAGGAAATCTCTCATTAAATGCATCAATTTCAGTGCCTGGCCATTATGATAATTATCCGACGGCTCTGTTGCCGTCTGAAAAGGTTGTTTTTATAAAAAGTACCTGCAATTTATTATTCTAAATGAAGATTAATACCATTAGTCCAAATTAATTATTTGAACGACAGGCCACTCATTCAAATTCATCTCGGTGAACGCGATTTTCCACAATATAGACACCAATTTATTCCTGCTCAATATATTGGGGCACCTAGGGCACATTGACACGTGCCAATTCTTATCAAGTAAAATACTTTTCTCATTCCAGTAATGTGTCAGTATTGACAGCGCATGGGCATGCTCGGCTTATTGATTTTCCGTTCGGTCATTCAGTAAAGTAAATCCTGCTCGAGTAAATGTGTTAAAATGCAACGAAAAATTCCTGCCCATGATTGTCTTCCTACAACGTACGTGCAACTTATGAATTCAGGTACTAAATTCAGGTGTTCTCTTACTGTCGAACCAAGTTTTTTCAAGCATTTGAAAATGAAAAATGAGATGTTAGCCCATTTATGAATGAATTTCTTCTATTTGAGAAAATTAGTATTTTAACTCTAATTAGTTGGAATTTAGGTGTTTGTTAAAACGTCCATTTACTTAATGCAATAGTTCTTGGTTGTTGAAGTGTGCTGTTAATTATATCCTCCAGCTTATGCACTGACATTCCAAAGGGAAGTTGTTTTTGATCACAAGATATAGACCGAAGTTTCGTGATAGGGAATGTCTATAAGATTGAGTAAACTCAGCTCGTTGGAAGCGGACAAGAGTTTCAAGTATGTTTGCTGATTTACCAATTTTGTTGCTGGAGTAAAGCTTGACCGTTTTTTAATCATATCATCATTTATAAGTTTCTCAAATTGTGATCATGAATTATTATGTAACTTTCTGAATAGCAATATTTGTAATTTCGAACAGTTGGCTAAGCAGTTTTTGAAGTACCGACTAAATTAAGGTAAAAAGATGTAATAAATACGGTAGCTTCATTAGTCGAGACTTGTGATGCCATAGACGGTAATGCCGACTAACAGAAGATGATTAACGACCTTTCAATTCAATAAAAAAGAAATTGTCTAAATTGATGGAGTGTGACGACTTAAGGTGATTCTATAAATACTTCAAATGTGTTTTGTCAGCGGAATGCAAGATATCTTTATACCATTTATTCATTACAGGGCACACTATGATACATACCGTGGGGAGCAAAATACTACAACACGTTGATTAAATCGCCAGATTGCACATCTATAGACTGCGTAAAATTACGAAAATTGAACTATATATAAACAATAGTATAAAAAGGTTAATAACATATCTAAAAGCCACAAACATTTAATAGAAAAAAAATATATAGGAGCATGTATAATAAGTACGCGAACAAAAGTTTACAATACCCGACTTTTTCTCTATATTATACATGAAAATTATTGTAGGATTATTCCAGAATGTTCTACTACATTCTACTACATGTATTTGGCCACCGAACTTTCGTCAGTATTCATCTCTAATAACATGTCATTGGTACAGCAGCTCTCGTTCTGAAAGGTCGTAAGCATAGGTGAGAATAAAGACATCAGCCAAGATCTTCGCGAACGTATTGTGGAGCTCCATAATGAAGGTTTGGGATATAGGAAGATAAGTGCACAACTGTGTGTTCCTATAGCCTCGGTTGAAACCATAATACGCGTACGTGTGGAAATGCCGGAATATGACTCTTAGCAAGCCTCGAAATGCCGGCCGTCCGAACAACTGTGCTGCTCGAAAATTGGTCCGAACAGTAGTGCAGAGGCCTCAAACTACTCGTGAAGAATTAAAAGATGATCTCAAGGCATCTGACATCGAAGCCAAAAAACACACGATTAGCAGTGCACTACGCCGTGAAGGTCTTCACTCCCGCACCCCTCGATAGGACACCTCATCTCCAGAAACGCCACGTCAAGGCCAGCCTGAAGTATGCCAACGACCATTTGAACAAGCCAGCAATGTTTTGAAACTCAGCACGGTAGTCAGATGAAACCAAAATCAAGCTATTTGGGAGAAACAGCACAAACCATGTTTGGAGGCAACAAAACGAAGAGTATAAACCAACGTGCACCATACCCACTGTTAAGTTTGGAGGTGGCTCAGTCATGTTGTGGGGATGTTTCAGCTCATCAGGGGTAGGTAAACTTCACATCATTGAAGGAACCATGAATAGTAGGAAATATCGTGAAATATTGGAGGAGCAACTCCTACCTTAAACTAGTTTATTAAAATTGAAACGTGGATGGAAATTCCAACACGACCACGATCCAAAGCATACTTCAAACGAAACCAAGGAATGGTTGAGGATGAAGAAGATAAACATTTTAGAATAGCCAAGTCAATCCCCAGACATGAATCCGATCGAAAGCTTGTGAAGAAAATTGAAATTGAAGATTCAGAAGAGAGGTCCCAATAACATCACAGAACTCAAAGAAATTTGCATTGAAGAATGGAATAAGATTGCGCCCGAAACTTGTCAACGGCTGGCAGTGAACTATTATAAACATCTCGAAGCCATAATTAATAATAAGGGCTATGCAACGAAGTATTAATGTATGTATATCTTGAAATGTATTGTAAACTTTTGTTCATGTATTTATTATACATGTTCCTCTATATTTTTTTCTATTAAATATTTATGGATTTTAGGTATATTATTAACCGTTTTACACTATTGTTTATACATAGTCCAATTTTTGTAATTATACATGGTCTATAAATGTGCAATCTAGCGATTTAATCGACGTGTTGTTTTATTTTCCTCCTCACGGTATATTTCCTAGAAAATGAAATAATTTTACAATCCATATACTTTCGCTTTTTTATAATCGGCTCATAAGTAAAAAATTGTCTACAGAATCCTATAAATAGCACTTTGTACAGTCCAACCATTAGTTAAAGGCTAGCTTTGCGAACCAAAAATCAAATTTGAACTAAGGATAAAGATTTGTTCACAGGTGCGTGTCGTCCTCGAATAGACATTAGGGTAGTACTCATTTTCATTTTTCGCAAAAACAAAGGGTGTCAGGGCTTTTAAATGTTCAATTTTAGGCAAACAAAAACTGTCTCTGAATTATTAGAGAAACCAGACAATTATTCGAACAGTGCTGGTCAATTTAAATAAGTAGGCTGGAGGTTGGAGGCTTCTGTAGAAACGTATTTAAATTGGCCAGGGCTGCTGAGATAATTGTCTGATCGCTTTTATAATTCACACTATTTTTCTACCTCAAAATGAAGATTTGGAAACCCCGGGACCCTATATATTTATGAAAAATTATGAACAACCCTAATAGACATGCACTGATTTAGTTCACTCACGTTCATTGCGTACATGAATTTATAGCAGCCTTAAACATAACTCTTTTTCTTTTGGGAAGCCGATACATGCAACAAATTTTTCGTGCATTGGCTATTTAAAGTTCAATGAGTGATTAAAAGTCATTTTCTCGTCTTTCTTTAAACACACAACAAAAATATTTGTCATTCACCACATTTAAAAATAATGCGTCGGGAAACTGCACGTATTTACTGACCTTCATGACGAAAACCACTCCAGTAGAGGGATGGACGACAAAGGAAGGTAGCGCTGAGTAGTCAGGCTTGCGGCCGCCGTAGACGTGAGACTGCAGTAAAGACAAAGCGTCGCTAACAGAGTCATTATGGAGTTGGCTACGTTCTGCCTGTGTCTTCCCGCTCTCGAAAGCGGCTGTAAACCCTTGCAGATTTTCTCCTTGCTTTTGTTGTGCTGGTAAGGCCAGCTGTGCTGCGGCTACTTGAAGTACACCTTTGTCTCTTCTGATCAACGAGACTGGTCGTTTGCCGGGTGAGAGGAGACTGTTGGTGGCATGGAGAGCCTGTTGTGGGGGGGAGCTACTCACGGGGATGCCGTCCCCAGCAATGGTGTACGTCAGGAGACCCCAGTGGCCTCCGTCCCCATCATCCGCTTGTACCTAGAATAGAATAATCATCACAGTTAATGGAAAGTCGCAAAAAATAATGAACCTAATAATTTTTAAAAGGAATAAATATTACGGAGGAAATATGAATACTGAGAGTGTTTGCACAGTGTGCAAATGTTTGGTGATTGTTCCATAAAAATGTCAAGTCACATCAAATTGGTTCCACTTCTACATGTCACCAATGAGACAAATAATAGCTGCAAAAATGTAAATAAAAAATTAAAATGTCTTTGTAATATTATTCTAAAGAAGTTTTAGATTAAAATTATTTTAAAACGAGCTATAACGATTCACTTAATAAAGCATAACAGAAATGGATTAATAGATACACAGCCGAAATGTATATTTTTATTGTAAATGGCGGCCAGTTATGTTGAAACATTTTTCACATCTTACTTTCATTGATTTCACAGCACGTTTAATTACATTAAGATTGTGTTTCAAAATGTCTATTTCACTTCTAATTCGATTCTGCAATTCCCACAAATCCTGGTGCTGTGAAAAATACACTTTGTTCTTCAAATAGCCCCACAGAAAAAAGCACAAGGTGTGAGACCGGGGCTCCTGTGTGGCCATTCAATGTCATGGCCAAGCGCTATTATTTTCCTTCCAACTATGTCTTACAAATAATTTTCAACGATTAGTGTTCTGTGTGCAGGAGCACCATCTTGCATCCACCAAATACGATTAAGATTTCTTCCGTAATCAATCTGAAATTGTGGCATAATTTCTGTGTTTAACATCTGCAAATACTTGTCACCATTTAGCGTTATAGCATAAAAAAATGGTCCAATTACCGATCCGGTGCCGCACAAACCCAACCAAAAAGACACCTTTTCTCTACTCATGCTGATTTCATAAGTATTTTCTTCAAGAAGATGGTTTTTCGGCGCATAATGCCTACAGATCTGCTTATTTACTACTTCATTAATATGAAATGCGCATTCATCTCCCACCACTAACCATTTAGTAAAAATTTCTGGACGTTCAGCGAACCAGTGAGCAAATCTTAAGCGACGAGGATAATCTCCTTCGAGAAGTTGTTGCTTAACTTTAGCTCTGTAATGATAATATTGCAAATCATTACGAACGATTTCTTTGGAAGGAGGATGATGACAATTCTGTGCTATTTCTTCTTTTAGATGCCTTAGGATTTTCAGTTATTACTTGTCGAACACGTTCAATATTTTCGTCGGTTCTTACAGTTTTTAATCGTCCTGATTTTTCTTCCTACAGCTATTATTTATCTCACTGGTGAGAGTTAGAAGTGGAATCAATTTCATGAGACATGACATTTTCATGGAGAACATTTCTCTGCACTGAATGCTAATAACAAACCTAAAATATCTTCATTCAGTGTGAAGTAATTAACATTTAAAGTTGGGTTTACTTTTTTGTGGTCCATACTGTATAATAATACTCAACTTGTTGTTTGCTAGCTTGCTTGCTTGGGCTGTGTCTCTATCACACTCTTAAGGATTTAGATAGGAGGAAATACATCTACGAATAACATGATAAGATGCCATGAAATTTTCATCCCTAAATTACGATGGCAAATATAGTTTCTGGAATGTATACTCATAAGTCAAAATACTGTATTAGAGCTTTTGATCCAGTGGTACACAAGCTATTTCGCATATTGTTTCATCTGAATTTCTTCGTAGCTTTTGAACTTCACGTGGAGTAGAAGCTAAATATTTGGAGTACAGGCCCCTGGTTTAATTTAATAATACACAGTTTGTTGTTTGGTTCCTTGTTTGCTGGCTTGCTTTGTCCGTCTCGCTGTCATGCTCATAAGGATTTAGATAGGAAGAAATTCGGTAGGGTATACAAGCATGTATTGTAAGCATTGTATTGTGGATACCAGATACACAGTCTTCGGTGTGGAAACTCCTTCACTATGGAAACTCTTGCACAAAGCCCGCGTCTACTGGTAAATAAACTGAAATGATTCAGTAGAAAACACGTGAAAATTCACGTGTTTTTAGTGATTTCTTTCGTTTGATTTGCAAGTGGACACCTGGCTTTGTGAAGGAGTTTCCAGATCCACAATACAAGGCAAACTCGAATTTCCTCCTATCTAAATCCTTAAGAGCGTGACAGAGAGACGGATCAAGCAAGCAAGCAAGCAACAAACTGTGTATTATTATATAGTAGAATATATCCCTGTCGAATGAGCAGTGTAAGAGGAAAGAGGAAAAAGCAGAGATTTTCGCACAGGAAATATTTATTTTATCACAAAGAAATGCTACGCCCTATAACATGCAGAAAAATCAAATCTACAAATAGAAAACATATATGGTCAGTATTTTGCCGTTCCGTATGCTGGTAGGAGCAAAACATTTGTTCTAAGTTAATCGAAAATCATCAGGTTTTAGTGACTCTTTCCATATTTATTATACATTGAGCAAAATACACACAGTTGTAGAATGCCTACCTCTTTCATGAAGCTCAATATGAAGGTCACTACACGGTGATGTACATTATAGTTGTAGTTCTTCGTAACTTTAACATTACTAGAATCCTGCCATCGTTGTTCGTGATCAGATAAAGACTATGCTACATTTTCGATATCAATGGTTTGCATGTTGTTGGCAGAGAATAAGTTAGTAAAGATGACTACTGAAGCTGCTTCTTCTCAAGTATGTATTTAATGTACTTTGCTCTTCGGTCGCAATTTCACAGAAGCTCACATTACGAACACAATTTTGCTCATACAGTTTTACAAAACTGACTTCACAACCTCAATTCTCTTAGATAAAACCTAACTGTTAGTGCAAATGCGTAAAATGCTTAAATAAATAGAAAAATAGTTCGACTTACATTGTACAAACCAACAATAGTTGCGTGGTTGAAAAGCAATTGCCTAATTGATATATGATGACGCTAAAATTTCTATTATTCTGATAATCATGATAAAGTATGTCGTAAGTATGTAAATGTATCTGAATATTGAATAAACTTTACCCATATATCTACAAACTGAACTATTATGGAATATTATTGTAGATCTATCAAGGAATGTTCTAAGCAGAAGTATAATATTTAATTCATACATGGCGACGAATAATACAACAGAAAAAAATGATTTTATACAGTTTTCCAGAAACTACCATGGTGTGATTTAATCAGCTCTATGAACTATGATAACCCTAGTTACAGGGCTCTTCCAATACATGTTAATATAGTCTAGAAAAGTATGCCGATATTTTCCATCTAGGTCATGGACAACATCGAATGTAGGAAAGTTTGTTGACGTATGAAAATCACACATTATCGCAATGTGTAATTTAGCGCAAACAATACACAATACTATATCCCATGAGTGCTGTGCTGTTTGCATGAAATCTCTCCAAACACAAAGAAGTATTAATTTCAGAAGCACTATCCATTAGTTGGATACTTTGGTACTCTGACATAACATATAGTACCCTTGAAACGTGCAAAAATATTATCGAGAAAACTGTGTATGTACGTCGCTGTTGCACAAATGCGAGCATTCATTCTATTCTTCCTTCGATAAGAAAGCAACATTACATCTCGGCAAAACCCGGTAAGAGCCCTGAAGACCTGTTTTTTTTTGTGGAGCGCTATAACGTAAACGACCTGAAGATGACTCATTATCAGTCTTTTACAATCCTGATAAAGGTAATGGACATCCTGTTAAAGATAGCAGGCTTGAAGAAGAGCATTGGCTCACTTACCAGGACCCTCATCTAGCTTTCACACACCAACCTAATCCTTTGCTGCTCTACATGTGGCGCTGAATTACGTTGTTATATATTTAAGTGTATATATTTAGAGTATCAGTCAAAGTTATACTGTTCGAATTTTGAAGGCTACAATTCGGGAGCGTGGAACAGGAATCGCAAGTTGGAGAATTGGCAAAGTCTAGCTCGAGGGAAGCGTTAGAGCTTTCCAACTATCGTAAAAATAGAATTTCGAAAGATGCCATGAAAATTGTTTACGGATAATACTCATGACATATAAATAAACATGCAGGATGGTTATGGATAAAGTTGATGTGCTATCAAGGATTCGACCATCTTGCTTCATTTTTTACACTACATATATTGCCAAAGATCCCACATAATATGTCATGCATGTCGGTTAATGAAAGAAGCAGCCGTTCATTATCCAGGATTCATTGTGGTTTGGTTCTCAGCTCACGCTCGCAAGCAGCGAGGAATTCTTGCAAGATGCGAGAATAATTACTAATGCATTATGAACATCTCGTCTGTCAGTGTTCAGGCTACTCTCTTACTTTTCTTAGATTTGCTTGGCCTCGGTGGAAGCTCAACCGAATGCTTCAGCTGGCCATTCATCATGTAAGTTTGGACACCATCACCGCCAGTGGCTGTTACAATCCTGAAATGGCGCAAAAACAATCCTGATCCCTGAAAATGTGTTTAGAAATTGAAAGTTTGTGAAAATGAAAAATACAAGATGTGAAAAGTGATTTTAGAAAAATCTTTGTATTGATTCTGTTTGATTAGCCATTTTGTAGACGAAGAATGCATGTTATCGTGTGTAACTTAAAACAGTAACACTGCTCGCAATAAATTAATTATTCAATATCAATTTTGAAATTACACCGCTACTGGTGTTTATTGGTTGACATTTTAAAGTTCCAAGTAACTATTGATATCGAGTTCTAATAACCTATTTTCAGCTATTCATGACAATTGTTTCGAATCCGCCACTATAAGTATTCTTAGTTGTTCAGGAGAATAAAAATATAAGTACACCCATGTGACTTTTTTTTCAGAAATCCCTCACAAAATTCGGACTGGGAGAACCTATGTCTGATTCATCATGAAAAAGCTCTAATTTTAACCATAGACAAATCTCCGACCACAGAATTTATCAAACAGCTTTCAAGTTCTGATGAGCGAACTGTGGCCAATTTTTACACTTCAACAAATGGAATGTGCGCAATTTTCCTCCACTCTGACGAATTTCTGAAGTTTTTCTTACATTCTCAGATAAGATCGCAATGCTGCATGATATTAATCCTAATACCACGTTAGGTCAGAAGAATTACTCGTATTTTATGCATTATGTATTGAATTTCTGCTCATGTGATTGTAATGTACCTGGAAGTGCTTTTCTGCTGAGAAATCGAGGATTTTGCCAGCAAATTCCTTAACATTAAACGAGACCGCGGATCATCTCATTGCTGGAGCTTCAAAATGCATATATGAAATTTTTTATGAAGAAGCTGCGATTTGCATCTAGCTACAATTTACTTGAAACTTCAGGCATGCAAATAATTGTATTATTTTTCTTGAATAATGAGTTCATTCATTTCCCCTATTGCTCATATCCAAAAATGCAACATTTTTTGAGTTTTTTGCTCTAATGCACAGACGACAAAGGAAGGATTTTTACTGAAAGAAACTTTTGAGAAGAAAAGAAATGTATAATAAGATTCTTTACACGTCTTTCATTGAATTTGAAAAGAGAAAGTTTCATGAGTGGCCTTTGAGTTGTTTAAAAGAAACCAATAATTTAAGAATTCATTAAAAAAATAGAGTATCAAAGATGTTTGGGTAGAGAGTCGCATGCTAGAAACCAGAAAACTAAACAAAAACGTACAGCAGCGTAAACTGAACCCTCAACAGATTCCTACTACAGTACAGCAATAACATTGGGTTGCCGCTAAATCTGGTTTGCATGACGAAGACAGGCACTTTAAGCCTAATTGACTGTAATTTTAGGGCAAATTGTCGTGGTTTTCAGAAGTTGTTTCGTATGACGAAGAAAATTTCCTAGCAACCGTAAAAGAGTTTAATGTATATATAACATTATGACAGCAAACAACACGACAAAATATTTGGCAGCTTAGAAAATTACTTACAAATTGGCCTCGTGAAACTGCTGTAACATCTGTGATGAAGTTGCATTTTGTAAGCATAGTGAAATCAAAGTATGTCGTATTAGACAGCCTTTGATGATTCATAAAATCTATATACACTAAAGCCATTGATACAATCCCACGCAAAAAGTATGGAAAATGGGGTCACGTGAGTTTCTAGCGTTCAATGATCTCAAACCCGACATGGGCCAATCATCAGCTCTATGTAATGTTTTCATAACCTTTTCCTTTGATAGAACACAGTCACATTTGTAAATCAATTATTGTTCTATGTGTGACGTTAATCACAAAATGATTTTGTGTTTGTTTCATTGTTCAATTCCAATAGCAGCATCAAAAACATTCGAGATCATAATGGACAAAAAGGTTTTTGTCTTGAGTAATATTTTATTCTACTTAATATATTAACATTGAATAAAAGTTTGCAGCAGCCCTCCTTTCCACGTTACCATTACGAAAATTTTAAATCGATCAATACATGACAAGAAATTTGACTGCGTGTTCATTCACTTTTTGTACTTTAAAAAAACCTGGCAAATCGTTCAGTGAATGAATTATCCTTGATAATGTTACTGCCAATTATTTTTTCGGGGGCATGGGGTAAAACTTATCTTGCATTGCATATCAAACAAACAAGTAAAAAACATTAGTACTGCACTTATCATATACAAAGGAGGCAGATCATACAATGTAACACATGTTTTGTTCATTTTGTATTTTTGAATTTTCTGGTATACATTTTTGGCTACTAAATTCAAAATTTACTATAGTTGTTTATTTATTCTGAATTTCACATTTTCTCCTTATACCTGTAACTTTTCTCTATAATTCTTTGTTCGTTCAATGTATCATATTATAATATTTTAAGGATAATTACACAACATTTATCTCTTTTGCATACATTGAATAGTATTTAGGAAGTATAATGTTGGTAAGAACAAAAAAACAGTAAAACTGCACTGAAATTTTCTTAAAAACAGATTAGAAATGCTTTGACGATCGAGATTTTCTGGAGTGTTTGCCTTCTTATCTTCTAACTAAAAACTATTTATAATCTCCCACTATTGTAGTATTTCATCATCCTTGGTACTTTCTCTTCCTCGCTGTGATGTCGTGATGGAATTTTTCACTCAACTTCTCACTAACATCACTTAAGTTTGTTAGGAAAAAAACCCACGTGAGAGTGCAAAAAGTGAACCTTTAAGGACGTATGACAACTCCTTTTCTTGAAGTTTTCAATGAGCTTTTCTACCAGCTGTTTGTAACTAGGATCCTTGTGATTTCCTAGGAATCCACGAACTGCATCACATAATGCACACCAAGCTTCTTTTTCAACTTCTGTCATCGCTCTTTCCAGTTTCTCAGACTTCATCGCGTTCACTTAGGGCCCAAAAAATAAGCCACCCTTGATTTTAGCTTCAGATAGTTTTGGAAACTCTCTGATCATTGCTGTAATGATCATCATCAGCTCTGCTGTCCCATGAGCAAACAAAGCGAGATTGCTTCGTGTGTCTCCCTTACAAGGCAAGCTGGAGGGCAAGCATCTTGAAATCACCACAAACAACCCACTCGAATTAAGTGTAATTGATCCTGTCGGGAAGTTCTTTGTCATTATTGTAATTTTATTTCTTCTGCATGGAGTGTCCCAAAGGCAAAGAAAAATACTCCGTCCGGTTGGAAATAGTTGGTCCATATCAATGTGGAAGTTGGTCGGAAATATTTGCTCCAAAACAATTGTAAACCTTTTCGAAATGATACCTACAAATTTACTGGTTGTAACAAAAAGATAAACTTTATTCTGTAATTCAGTACATTAAATTGATAATGAATAAACATCAATTAATAATATTTTTAATAGAATAAATAACAAAGGACAAACTCTGCATTGTAAATAAATGCATGAAATTGATAATGTATCAACAGAAGAAATATATTTGCCACTATATTCACTCAATACTTGTTGATTTATCCTTCAATTTTTCTGAGATCTGCATTGAATTTAGAAGAATTCCTTTTCTTTCTAGTTGTACTTTCGACAGATGTTGAAGCTTGTAATTTTTTCCACCATCAGTCAAAATAATCTGTTCCATTGACTGCTGCAAAGAAAGGAAAATGTTGTTCAATGGTGATCTCTGTAGTTCCTTAAAGCTATCTATCACTGTTTCAATTAATTCATCAACGTTACGTGGTGCTTTTTGATGTTGAAGGGATTGGATTGAATTGAAATAGCCGAACTCAAGTACATTCAAGTTTGGAATGTTTGGAGATTCAAGTTGATTTGAATATTTAAGACTAATTTTCCGATGCTTCCTTAAATAAGGGAGCAGTTGAATGTATGTGTGGTCGAGCATTGTCTTGCTGAATCTTGATAGTGTGTCATATCCTACGGGGGATTTAAGAACTTTTAAATATTATCTGAAAAAGGAAAAAGACAAAATTGTGTTAACTTTACCCTACTATTTATTGAATGTTAAAATTTGTGTTCAACTCACTGTGCACGATCGTCTACTGTACTAAGAACAGAAGTTCGTTAAAAGACACTAAAATGCATATTCTTCTCCTTATGCAGTAAATTTTTCTGACCAAACGGAGTAGTTATTTCCATTGTTGAGCAACACTTACTTTTTTCGAATATAACAACCACACACATAGCAAAATGTATCTGGAGAGCTTTTACACCCCCTAGTAGCTACTTTGAAAATAGCAGAACTTAAAAATTGATTTAAAAATTCGACACCCATTTAGTAACAGAAAATCATGACAATACCAAATATCAATAATATTGAAAGGCGACTTATTATTTAACGGTCAATGCTGAAAGAGAAATCATCCCTTTTATAGAATCTGCAGAAAAAATGAATTGATTAATAATACAAAACAATGCAATAAGCCATTTTTTAATTGTTATCTACTACGGGATTATTCTCGTAACATGCAGTGTGTGAAATTGCCCACGGTGCAAAAACAATCGAAGTCGTCGTAAGAAATATGCTATATTCCGCTAAATTGTTTCACTCAAAATAATTGTTTAGGTTAGAAAAACACGTTTTATTTGAAACATATACCAAGAACTATAACTGTTCCAACAGTCTTACATATTTCAAAATGCGCGATAACGTTTTCCGATCAATAATGGAAATTTTCAGCCCAAAAATCCCCTTGAAGGCTGTCGTAAACTGTTATCCTAGCTGAATAATAAAAATGTATCATATTAGCGTCCATCAGAGGCCCAGATTCTTGCATTTGAGGCATGAGTCCTTTGACATCAGGACAAGCCTGAGGACAATTTAGATCAGGGCTTTGACAACCTTCCAAATATCGGACAATTATATCATTTTTACAGAAGTTGCAATGTTATTGGCAACATGGAACAGATGACGCGCTGATTATTCACTTTCATGTCGCGAAATGTGGTGTCTATCAAAGAAGGTCAGCTAATTGCTTAAATTGAGAAGTCCTCAAAATGAAATCAACATTCAGCGTTGCCAAAAATAACAAATCTCTTTATTTAAAAAGCTACTTTCCGCCACCATTGAAGGTAAATGACTTTGGAACTCGCTGGGCAGTTTTAAACATTGTTCACGTTGCAGCTCGCCAGTAAATACGGCATTAGTGTGAACATACACTCAAGTAATTCACGTTCAGTGCAGAATACGGACGTTCGAGGCTTCATGATTACGTTAGCTCAAGTAAATTCAGTTTCAGTTTCTCATAATTTCTTACTAAGTTAATGAAACAACGTCACACTTATTGTAGCTCAAATAAATGTTACTTGGAGATTGTTTGAAAACTGGCAATAGAGAACGTTTGGAAGCTTAATTTCTTCTATTTTGAAAGGTTTCCGGAAGACTGAAAGTCAGCATTTGGTGAAAACCTTCATTCAACAGAAACTGCAGTTGTATGATTTTAATTAGGTTGTAGAAAATTAACCAAAAACCAAAATTAATTTAATTAACTTAAAGTGATAGAGGACAAAGCTTTTACGAAAACCCATTTTCATTCAATGTAATTTAGTAAACATTACACCCCAAACTTGTACAATTTTAGATTTAATGATAAAAAATATGTTTAGAAAACTCAGGATTTCCAAAAAAATTATAAAACAATAATATTTATCTGCTGGCATTTTCAAACCATCATTGATTCTAGGTCATAGAAATGGACGAATTCAAGAGAGTCTGAGCAAAGCTCTGTAAACTGTCTGAAGCCTGATCGTGATTTAAAATCCACGGATGCCGCTCTTCTTATTTAATTTACTTCTGCAAGCTAATGAATAGGAATACAATAATTAAAAGTTACCGATTCACTCGTATTAGAACTTGTTTACACATATATTTGCTGAAAGTAATTCATCAGTTGTTAATTGCTTCGTTTCTGTATTTTAGTCGTTATAAAATGATACAACCAAATACACTTCAACAAATTTTTGATGACCACTATTCCACATCTCCAACACTTCACAGTTTAGAGACTGCATGCATACGTTCTTCACATCGTGTACGCTTGAGTTACACAAAAAATGCGACTGCAGTGGAGCAATTTTTCAAAACGCTTATGAATACAAAACGAAATTCTTCGTTCTAGATTTGCTCGTTATGCTGTTCCACGCCGCAGTGGCCTTGGGACACTCAAATGTGCTGTGAAAAAAACTCAAAAATGCGTGATTATGAATGGCACCGGCTCCCAGCTTCCGAGAGGTAGTCGTGCATCACAAATTTAGCGAACTCATGTAAGGCGCACTAACTGGACAGCACTAGAACGAAACTGTGTTTTGGGAAGTTCAATAAAAGTGGTCATTCCCTATCACTAATATAGAAAACTATCAGCCAAATGGTGATTTATGTTGACTAAGAAAAAAAAAATCCCCGACGTTCTCATATATTCCTGAGAAATTTAACCCCCGGTGAAATATGGGTAAATGGCTGCATATTACAAATACTTTTGGTCCTCTGTACAATCGTTTTATGAGGGAATTCATGTTCAGAATTTCATGCGTTATCGACCAATGATTAAGTATACATACTAGCACTGTCGTGCTACTAAAGCAGCCACAAATTTATTTCCATGAAGCCTAAAAATTAAAAGTGAGTTTGTACATTACATGAGGGAAATTTTAGCACTAACTAAATAAACTAAACAAGGAATTAAACGTTTTGGAAGTTATACAAATAATTACACAAAAATTACACATAATTTTAATACAAAAATACTTTGTTATAGGAATTAGAAGACATATGATGCTCAAAGTATCGATCAAATAAACTATTTGATGAAAATTCAGGAGACAATGAATTTATTAAGAAAATAATGGTGTACATTTTCAAGAAACAATCTGTCCAAGCATTTATATAAATATATGGTAAAAAAATTCCGTTGTTATAGTCAAGTTTCTTTCGTGACGTTGTTCAACTAATCTTTTTCAGAATTATTTTCAATTTATTTGTGGGTCACTGAAGTCTAACTCTCCACAATACGACAAAATTCATTAAATGCTACTATGAATGTCATTAAATGACAAAATAATATGAATAATAAATTTTGTCTTCATTAACAGCAAGCCAAAGAAATAATACGATGTTTTCAGAGCATTTTCGGTAAGAATTGGGAAACTGAATAAATAATTCCCTAACATTTATTAAACTTAGTTCAAACTGCAGTTTATTGCTCCGTAAACTCCAATTTATCATCGAAAATTAACTCCAGATACCTAAAGGATTTTATCCACTCAAGGATTTTGCCATTGAAAATAATATCAGGTATAAATAGAGGTTGAGGTCTGGATGAAAATATCATTAATTTAGTTTTTCCAGTGTGTACTGTTACTTTGTTTGTAATAAGCTACTGACCAAGGACTACTATAAACAGTACGTGCACGGCCACATAGCTGACTACGCTAGCAGAGGCCATTGCATTCTTAGTAACATAACATTTTCCATTGGACAAATTGATCAAAAATTACTTCTTCAAAGCAATAGAAGGAATAATAAGGTTTTACAGTGAATTTTAAATCGTTAATAAAGCATTGTAATGCTTTGAAATATCAATTTTAGCCGGACTTAACATGTATTATTGTATGAGCTTAGTGGCCACTTCATAGAAATCTGAGTTGCTGCTGTTTTAGACCTTACAAAATGAATTATAGTTAAAACTTTTCCAATGCAAACAAACAAACATACAAACATTCACGTAAATAAACAAACAGACATAGAATCAAAAACCTATCAAACTGCAGCGATTAGTCAGCAAACCGGGTCTCCTTGACAGAGGTCTGAAGAATGACTGTATTCTTCTGCTAGTCTTTCTCCGAGGGATTGACAGCAAATTTGAGGGGTTGACAACAAATTGAGTGAGTGTAGTAGTCGTCGGAATACTGCCTTTCTCTGACTCGTACGGTTCCTTGACGTCTGCAAATAATACCGTTGTTTCATTGTCGAGACTAATCTTCTGGCCCTTCTCACTGATCCAGTTGTTGCGGATGCAGTTGTTTAGCAGATTGTGTCGTTAGACACAATCCAGTTGTTTAGTTCCAGTTGTTTAGCAGATGTACTGTGTCATAAAGGAGAAACTAGACACGCTCGTTTTCAAGGGATGCTTGGCTGTGGCACGGCAATCACCTAGTCGTTCAAACAGCTTACAATACTGCTGGTTCACCTTGTGGTTGTCTGTAATAGACCCGATGACACGTCCACTTGCCGTCTCAACAGCAGCTGCAGCCTCCTTCACACGCTCAAGCTGGTATGCTACCGACAACTTGTGGACGGGTGTCAGAAATCATCAGACTAGGCCCTTTGTGCAGCGACTTCATCATAACACACAGAATAGAAGTGGCCTTGCAGTCTCAGTTGTTCTCGGCCATGCCACTCAGTAACCCACCAGAAAATGAAACAGTTGGGCGAATCTGTACTTCATCTACCCAGAGAAACACATTCTTCTGTTGCAGTGTCTGGACTTTGTCAAATGTTTCCCTCAGCAACTGATCCTTGTCAATAGATGAAGTGATGTACTGCAGCTTGCGTTTGCATGGCAGCATGACAGCTAACGTGTGAGCTTGAAGGGTGACAACATTTTGGATCGTTTTGTCAAACGGGATGTCATACATAGTTCATTGCCAAGCTCACAGTTTCGTCAGACTGCGTATACGATCTCAAACCATTGTTGGGATGAAGTGTCTTAAACAGCGGTACTAATACTGTCCTTGAACGCACTGAACGTCAGTGGGGAACACAAAGTGGGCATGTTTTCGACAATCACAGACAAGCTGCACTCACTGAAGTTGTCAGTCATGAACAAACACACAAGCCTTTCTTTCGATCTTGAAATAATAAAGTTCTTATACTGCTTCTGCAGGTTACGTTCAGGTTTGAAAGCATAAAATGAAGTAATCTTATCCTTCTGAAGAAAATACCTCAGTTGTTGGTTTTCAACTATCGCCGGGCGAGGTGCAGGTTTTGGAGATGGCAGACATGAAGCAGGCACATTGAAGATACCGGGAAGGATTTCAGATCGCATAGAATCATCATCCAATTTGATCAAAGGTGGGTCATCACCCCAGTGTATCTCACAAATGAAAAACTTGTCTGGATCGACAACAAAGTTTTCACGAGATGGAATAACATCAAGCCACCTCTCTCTCTCTCAGACTGCTCTCTCGGCAGACAAAACACGTGGCGCCTGTTCTCCTTATTGTAATTACCCAGACAGTTCACAACCCCACACTTGTTCCGCATTTTCAATACATATAGTTAGCAATAAATTTTGTGAACAAACAGTATCCACTTAGAAATGCAGTCATGTGCCTCGAAATGCCCAACAATGTCAAATTCAAACAGAGCGACAGACTACGACAAAGCTTGCACTGTGACAGTTGGTGACTAACTGAGCTCACTCAACTCAGTGAACTGGCCTCCGCTAGCGTAGTCCACTATATGACCGTGCATGTCCTGTTTATAGTAGTCCTTGCTACTGACGTAAATTAATGAGTAAGTTATTGATTTTATCGATGACATCCGTTGGTGAAGAAGCATTAGCGTGAAAACTGCATCGTGTGGGAAAAGAATGATATTTTGTCCAAAGACAATGAATATTCCCAATTTCCTCAAAATAAAATAAAATAATATTTGACTTAACCTTCACATAATTCAATTTCAAATAAGTTTCTCTTATTACGGACTTTACATTTTTTAATATGAACTTCAGACATTTTAGTATAAACTTTAGCTACGTCAATTTTAACTTCATATATTTTAATTTCAATCATATATTTTGATATTTCAGTTTGAGTTTCAGTTGCAATAATTTGTTGGTAATATGCTGTAGCGCTGCTGGTTCTGCAGTGAGTAACCAGAGTGGCTACCGAGGAGCGCTACCTCACAATACAAACTGTACCCTGGCGTTTTCTTGCATTGATTGCACATGTTCCGGGGAGAGAGAAGTCCCTAAGATGCGCTGAAGAATTCTCTCCTGCAGCACTCGTTTGTGACGGACGTTAGGGAAATTGAACAGAAAACTTCATGATCAACCCCGCCAGATCAGGCAAGGCTCGTCAGGTGCAAAGTCAACTAATAGGAACCAAATTGAGGCAATCATATGAGTAGAAACACTTATTTTCAAGATCCATAAGTGCAGAATTGTTTAAAAGTTCTTTTATATGAAAAGTTCGGGCAAGAATAATTACTGACTGAACTTTACTCACCATGCTACAATTATTGTACCAACATGACAGAACAAAAAATATTTTTTATCGTGTATGACGGGTGTGACAGACCTTACATGAGTGGTCAAGCAGGCCATGCATGACGAGTTTAGCAGACCATGTATGATAGGTCTAACAGACCATGTATGAAGGGTATAGCAGACAATATACGACGGGTTTAAAAGACCGTGAATGATGGGTCTATCAGACCTTATCTGACGAGTCTAGCAAACCATGTACGATGGGTTAACAGACCATGTACTACATGCTTAGCAGACAATGAATGATGAATCGAGCAGATCACGTGTACGGGTTTACCAGAGTGTTTGTCAGATCGCGTTAGATTTATCCTCTGACCCGTCAGTTGGACGCCAATTCATTTGTCCGACAGAGAAGATTTGACTTGTTGGGCGGCTTTTTAATTGCCTTTTGTAACTTGTCCTGGGTACCATCAGTTCTGGGCACCAGCAGTTCTGCGCACCACCCGTTCTGGGCACCATCAGTTCTGGACACCAGCAGTTCTGGGCACCATTAGTTCTGGGCACCACCAGTTCTAGGTACTACTAGTTCTGGGCACCACCAGTTCTGGGCACTACCAGTTCTAGGTACTACCAGTTCTGGGCACCACCAGTTCTGGGCACTACCAGTTCTGGGCAACACTAGTGCTGGGCACCATCAGGTCTGGGCACCTCTAGTTCTAGGCACTATCAGTGCTGGGCACCATCAGTGCTGGGCACCATCAGTTCTGGGCACCACCAGTTCTGGGCACCATCAGTGCTGGGCACCACCAGTTCTGGGTACCATCAGTTTACCTTCTGAAAGAAAACATTCCTTTCTAATAAATGCGTTAGAGCGATTTGTTTCACCTGTTCACATAATACACCTGAATATTTTTACTATGAATTTAATACGTAAGGAAAAAGCGTCTTTCTGTTGCCTAACACTGACAGAATGTTAGTTCAAAATGGGTCTCCTGCTTTATTTGACAAGGGACTTGATCATATAAAAAATCCTTATGAGTTTGAATTTTATAATCCTCTAATTTAGCTGAACGATTGTTCTTATATGTGATTATCCATCACAAAAATTAGTTCACTCGTGTGAGCACCTATTACTGATAAGTGCTCTGTAAATCGTTACCTACATTCCAAATCCTTAAATTTGTTAACAGAAAATATTTATGTTTTGAAGAAGAATTTTTGATACTATTATAATTTCAATTCAACTACAACAGTTAATCAACATGTTAGGTATGATTTGAGAACAATGATGTAAAGCTGCTTAGCTTCGTATTCTTTTTTCTATTACAGAGTCTGTGTTGTTAGTAAATAAACTATTTAACCATCATTAGCAATAATGATACATAAATTGCATTCATCGCTGAGTGCACTTTTTAGAAAACATGATACAGTATTCTGTCTTAGGCTGTACGACGAGAATTTTCACCATTTGTGTAGCAGCGCTGCTGGGGTGAAACTCATGGTCAGGTTTCAAAATTCTGTTTATTGCAGTTTCTTTAGGAGCAACTTTTAACTCGCATCGTACAATAATTTGTGCTACGAACACATTATGTAACTATTCGTCATGACCAACATCCGGAGGCTGACAGAAGCGAGCTTGATGTGACTAGCGCTACTGTGTTTTACGCTTTGGAAATCACTTTGGGAAGTGAGTGCTGTAAAGCTGTCCGTGATCCTGATGTAGGAGCCGCTGGCCAGCGCTGACTGCTTCCGGCAGCTCTGCTTAAACTTTAATTAAAATGTAAAAGAAAAGCGTCGGGTGAAGTGAGAAAATATTACTGAAAAACCAGCGGCCAGAGCACAAGCGTTTTTTCATGGAAACAGGATTACTATGTGAAGGTTAGGTTAACATTAACTAGAGACTCATTTTCCAGATTCGCTTGTTTTTGAAACCAATATCACACCATGAAAAATGGCACGGCAGGTTGCACAGCATCTAGATACTGGGAGAATATATTGTTTAGTTTGAGATCCAGTTTGGAATGTGACACGTTAAATACTTCTATGAATGTCTCAGCGCAGGTGACTCTTAACTTCTAAATTTGTTCTTTTAGTACCGCTTCAAATGTGCTTCCCGTACATTCTTTAGATGATGTTTTCATAACTTATATACATATTATATACAAATATTCCTACGCAAGTAATTTTATTATGCTTCGTCAAGAAAATACAAACTATTGCCGTCCAAATGAGGTTAAAGTAGGAGTGAGCATGTTGAATTCTAATGCGTCAATGAAAATGTATTAGGGATGACTTGGCAAACGTCGAGCACGTCAAAGATTTTGGACTACATTTTCCCCAACTAAATTTATGACTTTCTCACGTACGTACTATTAAAGACAGAAGCTCAGTTTTCCAAACACAGACTGCAACATTCGGTTAACGCCACCTTATTTTTTCCGACGACTTGAATTGCAGTCAACAAGCGAGCAGCAACAACCGCCTGTCACAGAGATGGGTCTAGGTGCAGGTAAAGATCCTAAATTGTCTTCTAGCTGATCCAAATATGGGGTGAGTTCAAGAGTCATAGTTTACTTTGGTTTTGATAAAATAAACGGGATAAACTGAATGTATAATTTCTTAAAATTGCAGTTGGCTGTTGTTATAATAGGTATCCCTGATTCTTTTTTGCATTACTCGTATTGTAGTCCCTTGTATATTAAACAATGTGAGCAGAAGTGTTTTCAGTCTATGAATTATCGAATTTTGTAGGCGCGTACTTTTAGTTATAACTTTACTCGATATATTTTGACCACAATTTTCAAATTTCCATTTATTGTTCTTGGGACTCTAGAGGGTGCGGCAGAAGTTATTTTTTGCTTTATTTTTCTGCTGAAAATACGATTGTATCTATTTTTTAGTATCATATGTCATAATTTGTGTACATATTATTTAAATACATAGTTTTTTCTTTATTTTAAGAATTTTAAGCAATTGTAGACTACAATTAACGATAGAACAGAGGGTGAAAGCAGTTTGTAGTGAATCGCATGGCTCCACTAGAAACAAGTATGGCGACATGGTTAGCTTTCATCGACCAGTGAGCAAACAGGACAGAAGAAGTGAATCCAGCGACGAGGCTAGGCCCCGTTACGACCAGAAGCACGACTTCAACCAATGAGCGGTCACACTCAGGCAGCAGTGCCCAGCCAACCGCCCTATACAACGAGGCTGCAACGCTCTGCGTCACGAACTTTCTACCAAGCACTTTAAAAGTCAACCTCTCCAACAAGAACTCTCTTCACCTGAACAACTCAATTCACAGCTAACAGCAGAACGAACGAAGAAGAAACCAGCCATCCTGTCAACGGACAGGATGGACAGACGTGCGTAACGAAGAACCATGAACTAATGTCATATTCAAATCTCTAAATAAAAACTATTTAGCTCATCCTGCCTTTAACTGCCTTTTCTCCTATTGGGTTCCTCGACGGTCCCTTACTCCCTCAGGCGCTCATTCCGAGAACGACACAACATAAAGATATTCAATGTCTGCTCGAAGATAAGAGATGTTTGAGGGTTGGAACTGAAGAGTGATTATGAGAGTGATCACTACAAGTTCAGCTTACGGAAATAACAAAATTGGGGCTGAAGTTATTCAATTTTTATCTGCAGAATTTACCATTCAGAGGATACAAGGCCAAAAATCACGAGCTTAATTAGAAAACCTGGAGAAGCTAAAAGCGTAGGTGATGGTCCATTATCAGGAAGGCAAGTTCAAAACAAGTGGAGAAGAGTTTGCTGAAATAAGAGCATCATGGATGAGCAACCTTCTAAAATTCAATTGGCGTATTCTTTCAGAGTTAAGTATCAGCAATACAAATGTTTGTAGAATCTTAAGACTTCAGATAAGACCTTACGTTGCTTGTGTGGAGAGACTGTGAACGTCAAACGTTCGGGAATGATCAAATTCTAATTTCTAGGAGAAATAGAAATGGTGACGGAGGCAATTTATTTTCAATTACTATCACCACAGAGCACCACGTGACATTCTTGCGGTATGTATTGAAAGATCTGTTGAATGTTCAAATGTTTCATCTCGCATGTTTTTGACCTTTGTGTATTTAATGTTAATGCGTAGCGCTGTGTTAAATTCTCTTGTAGCAGAATGTGTTTCGAGTTTTTTTAACGCACAGAACGATCTTCACGACGCTTGCATTTGTATCGCTCTCAGTCATTGTCATACCATCGCAATGTAGATATTTGTATCTGTACTTGATAAATTTAAACTCTCATTGCGTTCACTGTCAATAAATGTTGTTCGTATTATCAAGTTCGTGTAATGTATCCTAACTTTCTAACAAGATCTTGTTTACCGCCTCAAGCAAAAAACTATTCTTGAATTAACCTTTTAACGGTCACCGCTCACTCAACAATAGTTGAACACTAAACTAATTGAACTAATTTAACTAATAATTCACTTGCTAATTGAACTAATAAACATCATAACATAAAATGATATAAACGCTGCTGTGGTACCGTCGCGCATCTACATCATATGATGTAAGTTGCCGTTAGAATGCAACTCGTACAAACATCATATGATGCAAATAACGCTTAACATGTTAAAATAAACAATTTCTGAAAAGTTTTCTTTGAATAAATGCAACAATAGGTTGATAGAACTATTATTGGTAAAGTCCAGTGATGTACTGAACGCGAAAAGGAGCATTTTGAAAACATTATTTATATTTTTAACCATAATAAATGACATTTTAATTGAACAACGCCTAATAATTGTGCTAAGCCACTGCAATTTATTTTCATCAAATAATTTTTATTTCTTTGACTACTGATAAATTCAGTCGATACACAGTTGGGAAAACATTCTGTCTCTAAGTGTTCTTAAACCCATCCATTTTCTGTGTAGAATGAATTTTCTGGTGAATTAAAATTCATTTTTTTCGTGTTTCTTTGATCAAGTAAGGTAATTTTTATAGTATTTTTCTCACTGATTCTGGGCTTGTTGTTTAAATTTGCATGTCCATTATAGTTTTTGAAAAATACACGTTTATAATTTTCGACAACGTACATCATTTGCATTTGCTGACAACTTTATGTAGCCTTAATTCTAATATTATTAGCAGTTCAAAAGGTATTTTTACATCATTTTCTTCCGTATTTCACTGCAAGTATATCTTTTGTTAATATTCACCAGCACTCAGCCAGCATGTTTGGGTGCCATTTGATTGATGATGCGATTTCATGATGGTCATGTCCTGGTGGAATTGCTCATCTTCACTCTGATCTCATCTAAGTTTTACATGAAAAAATCAGAATGTGAATAAAGATAATGTCTCGGCAGTGACATATTGTAACTAAAAGCTCCATAGTTCTGAAGTAATTCCTCAACAAAGTCCACAAAGTTGTCCGCCTTGTTATTTCCCAAAAAGTTCTGGACTACTTTCTTGAATGACTCCTATGCTGGCGTTTCTTGCTCATTTATGGTGGTATCGAACTCAGGATAGTTCATTAATTCCCAAATTTGAGGGCCAGCAAATATGTCTCTTTGAAAGTAGGGTCAGTGTTCTTTGGAAATTTGTTTGTTTAGAAAGCTAAAACTGTCACTGTATCTAGTCATTCTTTGAATTAATTTTTTTTATCAATTTCAGTTTAATATGTTGACTCTTTAGGAGTCCATTACAGGTTGACTGACAATATTTTTAATTCCCGGGAAAAGCTTTTTGTCTATCTCTGTACTTGCACAAAAAACAGTAAAATTTAGTATATCCTATTAGAGGCTCGAGTGCAGAAGTAATCACTCTCAAATCTCCGCAAAACGCCAGGCATGTCTTTTATACTGAAACATCCGTAATGAAACTTCAATGTTTTTATTTATCTCTTCCATGTGAGTCCCGTAAGCAATAGGAATATAGAGGTTTTCATTACCATTGCGTCCTTGTGTAAATGCATCCTGTTTCATGGAAACTAATTTTTATCTTTTTCCTTGTACTTCTTAGAAATATAATGTATGACATTGAAATTATAATGTTAGTTAAATTTGTAACATTTATTTCCCTCTGCGCCAACTGTTGCCGACCAACATCAAAAGTTGTATGTGCGAAATGTTTCCAACCAAAGGGAGTAGTTTGTTAAACTAACTCAAATAAAATTTTCATATATACTAAATTAAGGTTTATGAAATGTTCTGATGCATAATTTTCTATATATATTATGTAATAGTCTTCTGGAACTATTCTAGTATAATTATTTTTGCTTGTAAATTATCTTGTTTATAAATCTGCCACGTGATAATTTCTTAGCTCTTTTCCCCTATAATTATTAGATCAATTTCACCTCTTTGTATAGTTTTGATAAAATATTTAATACATATTTCAATAACAGCTATCTACATACGAACTTTTCTGCCCAGATCATGAATGTAAAACGGCATCGTTGTTTACGCTGACTGTCTTATAAACAATAAGGGTCGTGCGAACACGTCATTCCAGCTCTAACAAGTGAACTGTATTAAGTATTTGAATAAAAAATATAAATAAAAAGTACGATAACTTTATGATAAACAAAATTTTCAAAAATCAAATGCCTCAAACAATACATCAGTCAACAGAAGAACAAAACATTAAAAGTCATTAGTCTACAATAAAGTAATTGAAGAAAACTAAAATTATTTTTTCAGAACAGCTTCGAGTTGAAAGTCGAAGGATCCTCATCAGCTTACAGAATTCTCTCTTTTTCGTAAAGACTAAGCTAAATTTTTGATAAAACACGTCTGTAAAGCGAGCTCAGAATCCGATTTTGCTTCGCTATTATTTATTCTGAATTTATTTCTATAGCTTTTGAGCTTTCATTTCTATAATTTTGCAGTGTTTAAATCTTTAATTTGCGTCCAAATTTTTTTATAAAGCACATTTCAAGTTCCTGCATGTATGTAAACGGTATCAATGCTTCAACTTTTTCAATTAATCTCACATTAATTTTACACTGTGTAATTTATTTTGTAAAATGCACAACTTCTGTGTTATTCTAATTATTTTTAGACACTCTATAGTTTTTTATAATTCTTTTTCAAATTTTTATAGACCCTCCTTTGTATCTGTTTCACTTATTTTAGATACCTCACAACCAGGCACTAGCTTCTATCGCTTGATAAATATTGTGTAAATACTTAGTTTGATAGTTTTCAATACTATTTGCGTCAGCAAAACGCCATTCCTAGAGTTTGAATGATCAAAACGATACTGAATTGTATTCTTTCTTTTACAGCACGCATTCCTTCTCTGTCTTCATATTGTAGCAGTGGGTCTTTTGTTCAGTTTCCTTTGACTCCGTATTTCATGTTCCGAATCTTTTTTCTCAATTCTTTTTCTCTCTGTATTTGCCTCACCCTTGTTTCCAGATATTTCTCAATCAGTTTTCTCCCTGCAGTTTTCTTTCTATACATAGCTTTCATACTGTTGTTTTCATGTTTTGTTCTACATTTTTAGGTTTAGAATAGAATAGAAGAATAGAATAAGGCAATAAGAACGAGCCATTTGGTCCATTCTTGGATTGATACCCAAGTCCCATACCGTTTAACATAAATCCATCAATCATGCACATACGCCTTAACCCGCAAGTCAATTCAGTCATGTAAACGCATTTCACTCACGCACAGGCATTTCTGTTACGTGCATTTATCTCAATGGTACACTGGTCCTAAAGAGTTAGGGACATGAGTTAGTACGTTGTAGTACATACTGGGAGAGGAAGTAGTAATCCAAAATTTGTCGAGACGATTTTTGAATGTGAACACAGTGCCAGCAGAAATTATGTTTTTTGGCAGCTGGTTCCAAGTTGCGGCAATTTTAACGGAAAATAAGTTCATAGCGTAGGATGTCTTGAAGTTTCTCAGTAGTAGTTTTTGGCCGTTATTTCTGGTTCAGGCGTTACCAACTCTCTCGAAAAGCCCTTCCATGGTAACATTGTTAAGGCCATTGAGATGCTTAAAGGTTTCAATAAGTTGTCCTCACAGTCTTCTTTGTTCTAGGGAGATAAGTTCAAGATGTTGAAGACATCTTACGCAGCTGAGATTGCGAAGTGTAGTGAATCACTACATATGAACACAGCACAGACGAGGCTAGCTGTCATCGAACAATCAGAGAACAAAACACCAGAAGTGAATCCCAAGCGAGACTAACTGTCATTAACCAATGAGCGGTCACGCTCAGGCAGCAGTGCCCAGCCAACCGCCCTATATAATGAGGCGACAACGGTCACCGTCACACAGACCACCTACAAGAACAAACCCCAGGGACAGACCCCCACCACTCAACACATGTGCGCAGAGCGCTCATTTCTATTCCCCTCCTAGTATCCCTTTCCGTTTCACCCCTACACTTAGGCGCACCCTGTGCCAAACTCTCCCTCAAATCTTTCCTGATGGTACCGATCATCATCAGCGTCACACACTCTCCACCAAGCGCTTCCAAAGTCAACATCTCCAGCCAGAACTCTCACCACCAGCAGGAATCAACACACAGCCAACAGCAGAGCAAAGGAAGCAGAAACCAGCCATCCTGTCTACGGACAGATGTCTGAGGGTTGGGACTGGAGAGTGATAATAACTAGATAACTACAGGGGTTCTGGAATCAACTTCGTTGCTTTCTACTGGATTTTTCCCATTTTATTAATATATTTTCGTAGGATAGGAGACCAGAGTTGCACCGCAGATTCTAAATGAGGCGGACTACCGATTTATAGAGCGGTAGTATTATGTTCTTTGATTTGTATTCAAAGTTTTGTGTTTTGAAACCAAGAATCCTGTCGCATTTTTGACGTTTTTTCAACTTGTTTGTCATGTTTGATATTTTCAGTGAGAATGACACCTAAATCTCTTTGTTGTTGGACTATTTCAATGGGTACGTTATACATCATGTGTTGGAAATGCCAGTTTTTTGTACTAACGTGTATTATTGAACATTTATGAATGTTGAAGCTCATTTTCCAGGTTTCGGTCCACTGCAGAAGACGGTTGAAGTCTGATTCGATAGTTACTTTGTCCCTTTCGGTGAATGCTTTGTGACAGAGTTTCGTGTCATCGGCGAATTTGTTGATTTTACGGATGATTTCGACATCAAGATCGTTGATGTAGATGAAGAGGAGCGGGGCTAAAACGCTCCCTTGAGGGACTCCTGATGTTCCAAGCGTTGAATCACTTGCTTGATCGTGAAACATCACACGTTGAGTGCGACCAGTGAGCCAGTTTCGTATCCATCGGGAGAAGTTGCCTCGCACTCCATGCGCTTCTACTTTGTCCATGTGTCTTTCGTAGGGAACTTTGTCGAAGGCTTTTTGAAAATCTAGGTACACAAGGTCTACGGCTTTTCTACGGTCGTATATGCGGTTAACTTCTCCAAAGAAGTCAAAGAGGTTTATGAGGCAGCTTAGTTTTTCCCTCAATCTGTACTGGGTGTCGGTAAAGAGATTTTGGTCATTTAGGTGCTTTGCGATACGAACTTTAAGCAGTCTTTCTATTGTTTTCCTGATGACAGATGTTAGACTGATTGGACGATAGTTTTTAGGTATTTTTTTGTTCCCCTTTTTAAAACCAGGATTGACATTTGCCCTCTTCCAATCTTCCGGAACTATCCCAGTTTCAAATGATCGATTGAGGATATTTGTTAGAGGTTCGCTTATTACTTCGGCTGTTTCTTTGAGTATCCGGGGACCAAGGCCATCGGGTCCGGTTGAATTATATGGGTTTAAAATGCTGAGCTGTTTCTCTACCTCTTCTACTGTAAATACACCATCTGAAAGGATTTCTCGAGGATTTAGAGCATGAGGTTGCGAAATTTCAGTTAAATCTTCGTGAGTGAATACAGAAGTAAAGTATGTATTAAGAACTATGGCTTTGATTTTGTTGTTCGTTTGGATTGAGCCCTCAGAATCGATTAGGGGTCCAATGGTGTCTCTTTTAAGTCATATGTCGTTCACATATTTGTAGAAGTTTTTTGGGTTAAATTTAGCTCGTGCTGCAACTGTTATTTCTTTGTTTCGTTTTGTAGATTTTATCGTTCATTTAACAGCCCTGCAGGCGTGGATATGTTTTTGACGATGGGTTCTGTTTGGTATCGTATAAGTCTTCTGTTTGGTATCGTTTAAGTCTTCTGTATGACTGTTGTCTTGTATTGATGAGGCGTTCAATCTTTTGTATTGATGAGGCGTTTAATCCATTGTGAGAACCAATCAGGAATATTGGTTGGTCTGATTCGCTTGTTTATTTTCACTCATTTGTTTTTCTAATGTAAATTTCTTATTACCTTTAGTTTCTCATTCTTTCTAACCGGCAGGTGAAGTAGTCATACGTTTTTATGCAAATAAATGCAACTAGCGATTAATTGACTTAGTTCATATGACGGCATTCACAAATTTCATGTATACTCACTTCGAAATAGTCGTTAACAAATTCATTTCGGTGAATTTGCATTTTCCACTCTTTCTGTAAGGAGACTCTACAAAATTAAAGATGTGTAACATTGTGGAAGTACTAATTATTGTTGTGAATCACCTTTTATTTAGATCCACCGGAAAAGAATATAACTTGGATTTCATATCCCGATTTTAATTTATCTACGTATTGTTTCTAATGTTGTTAAATATTTTAGGCTAAAAATTTCGCTAGCTACTGCTTATGCGAATAAATTAACATATTTACTATATCAATTTCAGTTCTACAATCACAACCTCATTTTTTCAATTCCTGACGTTTTCGATTGAACCCTCCCCACAAACAGACGATGTATCAAATTGTAGCTAAGGGACGTAATCTATACAGGTAACTTTAAAGTTGAACGTAAATATGTATTAATTGAGGCTTACAAATGATCGCGTTTGTTCTGGGACTGATGAGATTGACACCCGGGGAGTCACTCGAGGACAATAAGCAGCATCAGAGAAGGTTTAGGTAGCGATCACTGAGACTGGTACAAATTCAGTTTTTTATGGAAAATAAGTTTAAATCAACCGTGAAAATTACTCCAACGACGTTTTTGCAGAGTCATTGTTGCCTTGAGCTAAAAAAACATTAGAAAAAAGTCAGTGGTCATTTCAGCAAGACTCCACATCCTCACAGGAAGCTAAGAAAGTACAAGAGTAGTTGTATCCTATGTTTCTTGCGTCATTTCGAGGGAGGAATAACCTTAATCAACAGACCTGAATCCTTTCGATTGCTCTATCTGGTAATCAAGAGTAAGATTTAATGACACGTTACAAAAATTTAGAGGCACTGAAGTCAAAACTCATAAAGGAATGGGCCAAAACCCCTCTAAAATAAAACCATGAATCGTGCAGGTCATTCTCTAAGCTCTCCAGTTTGTTATTGACGCAGACACGGTATATTGAGCATATATGAACCTAGCCACATATGTTCCACTAACCTGAAGTATAGGCTTAGGCAGGTTTCTGTCATCTTCCTCCGTGATCTGTGTCTCGTATTGGGAACGGAGGAAACTTGGCGGGTGGTCATTGTCGTCCCGCACCTGGATGATGACGCACGTTATGGCGCTGCCGATGCTGCTGCTAGCGGACACATGCACTTCGTACTGGTCGAGGAATGCATAGACGTTAATGTTTCGGATGAGCAACAAGAAAGACATTCGACATTGTGATTTCTAATTTAGTTGTGGATCGCTTAGTGTGATGTGCTAATAATCCATGATATTTTATTATTTTGGTAGTCGACTGAAAATTTCATTGCGTTCGTATAAAATCGGGAGTTACGTAACTGAGAACGATTAAAAATTGGAATGAAGAGTTCAAACATTCATGAATAATCAAGATTTAAATTTAAATCATTGGTGATAGAACTGTAGTCAACAAAAAGTTTTAAGGCTTCTCATTCGCTTTTTATTACGAAACATTGACTAGCAATGGCTCATGAACTTCATAATAATACCATGAAAAAAGAACTCAATTGTGTTTAATAAAATTGAAAGACGATAAATGAGAAAGAAAAGTTAGACATGCCATGAGTTACCATACTTGGAATATCAATCAAGGCAGAGTGGAATTGCCGTGAATGAAAAGTTCCAAGTTTTCCCATCTGCTTACTATTATATTACAATGCACTTAATATTGACACTCGAACTTGATGATTACACTGTTATTAAAAATAAATAAAATTAAAAATCATGCTAGCAACGCAGATACTGGGCAACAATAATAAACAAATCAAAATTCCAGAAAACGAGTATAGCATCCTTTATTTGCAGAAATGTGCAGTGAAGTTTTTTTCAACTTACATAGAACTGTGGAACACTAACCTAAGTTGGACCCATACAGTTTGTCTGAATATTTTTCTTCAACTCACACTAAAATTTCAAGACACCAACACAAGTTACACACTTATGGTTTGTGTCATTACAAAATAAATTTTGTTCAGTATCACATTAAAACTTAGGAAGTTCTCAACATTCGATAACTACTTTCAGACTTGAAGTGACGTATCACGTTTGTACTGAAATTTTTTAGTCACTGATTTCTTTTTACATGCGTGGGCAGTTTATTCCACAGCAATGCACCTGAGATTGATAGTGCTCTTTGTTCATTGTTGGATGAGTGGAAGCTCACTTTAGCATCATGTCTTCGACTTGAGTTTTTACTCTTGTAGTGGGTGAGAGGAATTTTACAATTGTGCTAGTACTTTGTGGAGACGTATAGAGGGTGATGCACATAGCTGACCTTATGAATGAAAAGTCTTTGTTCAAACGGAGTCCAGTTAAGCTTTTTTTGAGAGGGGTTGCATGATCGTTCTTCCTTAAGTTTCCTTTCCATTTTACCATGGCAGTAAATTTCATACATTTCTATAACTCCCTTTGAAAACTTTTAGATCATCGAAACTCACACCTATACTATCCACATAACATTAAACGGAGCTGAAATGGATAGGACAAGAATTAGAAATATACCAAATATCTTATTTACTGAGAAGTATTTTTAAATTCGTTGGAAGTAAACAAGACACAAAAGTTTCAGGCATGATACAATCCTCGTGAGTTAAAGTAGAGTCTGTGCAGAGGTGCTTTAGGATAATGAGCTACTAATTATGAAAGAAAAACACAATACTTGACAACTACTATTCTTACTTAAACGCTAACTAACACTTAATTTGAAAGACATCGCACAAAGTTTGAATAATAAGCAAAATATTATAATGATTCTTTCAAGACTAACTGACAGTCTGGGAGCCTTATGCTTTGTGCAGCGTATGAGTTCCTCACGTTTACTTGTAGGAGTGTTACCTTGTTGCACAATAAGTTAGAGTTCAGACAATTATCTGTATTATTAGAATTCTTCAAAGCCATATACATTATTATAATTACTGAAAGCCACTCATGCACACCCAGTTGCAAGAAATGCATTTTTGATTTCATCATAGCAGAAGAAGCTTCACTGTACAATTTATTTAAATGATTAAAAGAACTTTACTGAACAAACTTCAAACAAAAATTTTTTTGTACATTTTAATAGTCTTACAAGCGTATTGGTTCGATGATAATTTCCAATCAGAGAGTAAAAACTGGTATAATTTAGTTTAAAATGTTTAACCTAGTTAGCAATTTGCGTTTCATTAACTATGCCCTTTTTAGGTTGCTGAGAGGTTATGCAGACATACTTTTCAAACTGACTTTACGTACCTGGATTTTTAATCTCGTTCTGAAATAAATATTTGAAGGACCTAAAATAAAAAATTAAATCCGGCTTTGAAACTGCCCTCAAGCAATAATACTCAAGAAACTTGTTTTATCTCACACAGGAACTTAAACATCCGCTTCGTAGTCTATAAAGTCAACACAAGTGAACGCTTTATTGACTTTGATAAAGTCAAGTTCTTGGTTTTTGTAATATTTTTTCTTCAGAGTGCTGCGAGAGAAAAACATTCGCTTGAAAGGTTGTTTCATTTTACCTGAGTTTCAGTTTCGTAGTCCAGGGACGCTGTGACAGAAAGGGCGCCGCTACGAGGCCCGATACGGAAGAGGGATGAGGTCGAGGTTCCCTTCGCTTGGTGCGTCCTCCTACTGTAGCGATCACTGCACCCTCCAGGCCCCTCTGCCAGGACGCGGTAGTGGATCTTCTCATCTGGCAGGGGTGCAGTGCAAACGATTGAACTTCTCAATGGAAATTTGTGAACTGAAAATAACCAAACTTTGCTGTGAGTTTCTTTTGACGCTTTTCAATCCATCACTCGTTTCATGAGACCTCAATTGTTCACGAAAATATCATAAAAGTTTCAAACGCACCTGTGAATTGTTCGAACAAATTTCAATGATCTATCTCTCAATAATTATTTATTTAGCATCTTGTGCAAGGAAAGCAAGGCTAGAGTTCTCTGCAGACTTCAGCAAGACACGAATATTCGTACGCTCCTTATTGTTCTCAAACACAAGTCCAGCACACGAACGTAATTTGAGCAGGTATTCGTCTTGGATATTAAAGTTTGAGACACATAATGAGCAATTTAATTTATAAATTTGAACACTTTCATAGTATTTTATGTAGTTTGTTGTTTCATATGCATTATAATCATTTTATATAGTTTTCTAAAACCAGGTAATAATAAATTGATAAGTTAACGAAAAGAAAAACTAATTTGACTACAAACCGATGTGCTTTGAAAATATCATGCGACTTTTTAAGTTCAATGAACGTCTAGAAAACATTTCGTCTCGTAATAAATCATCTATCAATAGGTTGACGAAAAAACAAGCATAATACATGCACTAACACATGTAACATTTGTCATACATGCATACTACATGCACTAACAAATGTAATGTTTGTCATAAAATCTGACACCCATGTCTGATACCATATCTGATACCCATGACTGATACCCATGTCTGACACCTACGTCTGACACCCATGTCTGATATCCATATCTGATACAATAATTGTCCGATACTCATATCTGATACCCATGTCTGATACTTGTGTCTGACATCCATGTTTGATACCCATGTCTGATATCCATGTCTGATTCAATTGTCTGATACCCATATCTTATACCCATGTCTGATACCCATGCCTGATACCATATCTGATACCCATGCCTAATACTTGTGTCTGACACCCATGTGTGATACCCATGTTTGATACTCATGTCAGTTACTCTTGGTTTCTGAAGAGAGATGCCACCTGAGCCAAAAAATGTATTTCATTAAATATCAGAAGTTGTGCGGATAGTTGACTTCTACCTCTGATCTTTTCCATATTTAATATAATTATGAGCATATATAAATATCATCATAGTATTTGCACAAGATAATCCCAGGATTATCCCACAGTGACCGTGAAATAACATGCATGTAGGAAATACGCGTTCTGCTACGACCAATTTAACACTTGAGAATTGTTACCACACTATCTCCAGCAAAGCTGTTAAGTTCTCAAATAATTTATCACGCGTCAAATATTTTACCATGTCAATAAAACTGTCTCCCAATTTTTAGTCATGCGCTGAATTGGCTCTCGAATTTAATTGAGCCAAAGTTGGATTGTGCTCAGTCGACCGAGGCAACTTTTAGCGAGGTAACTGAGACCTCATCTGTCAGAGTCAGTGTGCAGGTGTCCTCGAGGTCCATTTCCAATGAGACCAGGTCCTGACCAATTCTTTTAACCTTTAGACGTTTTTATCCGCTCATAGTCAAGGAGTGCACATTTGGACGTAGCTGAGTGGATGTATTGGGCGCAATGTGCATAGGCAGAAACTGCCTATGCACCAGGACTAATACAACGCGCGATGAAAGAGTAAGTGTGATCTCTAAAATGCAGTTCATATAACGGTGCAACGAAAATTTTAGCTTTGTTAGTAGAACTTCAAACTATTATGACATACTCGATGTGTCTGCAGATCAACTCACACAGTAACGGCCTTAATGGTGACCTCTATTTACGGAAAGAAAAAAGCCCCAACACCTGCAAAATATGCGAATAATAAACGTAATTCCGGGTATCCACATGAATGGCGAATATACAAGGTGCGGTAAAATGATCTGACGAATTTGTAGGTCTAATAAATCCCAAATAGAGCAGAGAATAAAAAACAGCTCTTATTTTCGAATGGATACTCTTTTCTTTGCAGTACATTTTGTTCATCACTCTATTTCTCGCTAAGAATCTTACATACATAACAAGAGCCGAAGACTAAATACCTTAACTTGGACAGACAACAAGGATCTGTCTGAGCATACACTTGCAGTGCAGTTTGAATACAAAGCTGATTACACTCAAGAAATGTGCTCAAACGGTTTAATTAGAACTAACTTGACCGCTCTGAAAATGTATGCGTTTATCAGACAGCAAAATTTGCTTCATGTTTGGATGCTGAGTTTGATTAGGATTCAATAGGATTATTTTTCTGTTGAGATTAGATAAAATACGTTACTGAGGCAGGTGTAATTGAAATCAAGTAATACAAATCTATAATACGAAAAATATTTTCAATTACTGAGACAATTTCGGTCATCTGGTAATTGACATTCAGAAAATTTATGAGGCCAAGTCAATTACAAGTTTAGTGCAGAGTCAAAGAATATACTGCTTTTTTGCACTTTTCAATCGAGACATACATTCCAATTTGTTCTGGAAACAGAACATATGAATCTTTTATCAGCGACCGACCCAACGCAGGCGGCAGCTGAAGTCTGCCAAGTGCAATGAAATTTCTGTTTAGATCAGCTTTGGGAAAAAAGTTCCAGGCATCAAAGGATTTAAGAGAAAAAATTCCCCTTGCAGGCAAAGAATTACATAATAATATCCGCTGAATTAAATGTGTTAGCAAAAACCTGCCTATCTTCCATGCTATGTTTGCATCCTCATCCTTGACTTTGGTAGTAAAAGCTCATTTTTTCTTCATTTTGGCGGAAAATTCACATATTGAGAAATGATGGAGTGGTCAAATAATATATAAATAATAACAAAAAATTTGTTCAAATTATTTCTTAAGTTTGTTCTTGCTTCCAGGACCAATAAGTTTTCACTTCTCCTTCACCTCATAAAATGGTAATCACAGTTCATTAATTACGCTCATAAGATGAGGTATATTACATAAATTGCGACTATCTCGACGATTTATCACTTTACGTTGCAATGCAATAATACGTCGTAAGTTAGAGTTAAATGTGGCCCAAGAAGCAAGGTTGTGTTTCATTGCATGAGATACATCGAAATTTCTAAATTATCTTTCGATGGAACAAGAATTTCAATTTTTTTTAGAGTAAACTCTGCTTAAATTATCACACCTTGTAGCGCTATTTATTAATTCTAACAATTGATTTCACAAAATCACTGGAATCCACACACACAAATTTTAACTAACAAAACAGTTCTTCTACGGACACTTCAAAAAGTGCTGCAGTTACTGAAGTACTTCATAGAAAATACTTTAATTCTGTGCCGTCAGTAATGATCGGTGAGAGGACGTAGGCCACTGGTGTAAAAACACTACTCTTATTATTTTTGCTCGAATGAAATTCGAATTAAAATAAAAACAATTTTCTTCTATGCAGATTAGGAATGCAGTAGAATTTCAAAGCGAGTTTGATTCGCAGGATTTACAAACAAAATGAAATAATATCTGATTAACTTAATGGTTACTCAGTTAAAATTTGCAAATTTCCTTTGAAAACGAATGTGCTTTTATTAGCTCATTTTTGCATTCCTTGTATATGAAACAAAATTAATCATTTTTCATGCAGTGAGATTCTCAATGCTCATACAAAGTAGTATAAATAATTTTATCACTCGCATTGTGCACGATTTTCACCGAGCTAAAAGAAGCACTATTAATTTTCGAAAACTTTCAAAGATTCCAATTACAATAGATGTTTTTAAAACATTTTTTCAACCTTTTTCAAACAGAAGAAAAATTACTAAAAAACAGAAGGAATTATATTTCCTGATTGTTTGAAAACAGCGCAAGTTTTCAACTGAGATTGGCTTCCACGTTTATGTACTTGTAAAGTGATTCTCTTCTCGAATAAAGTTGAACATTTCTGCTAACGATGGACTAAACCCTGCAATCCTCTTAGCTCAAATTGCTCGGCCTCATTCTGCATTTCAGATGAAAACCTAAACATGGAAAACTTCTTTCAATTTAAACTTTTTAAACATACTTGTTTTACCAAAAGCAAGCAGAAAGGGTGGACTTTTATGGACATTTGTTGCACAGAATGATCAACATTTACAGTTAAATTCAAGTAAATAGTCTTCATAAATACAGAAAAGGCAGTAAGAATTTTGTATCATTACCACGCATTACAAGTTTGAAACGTCCGATTTTCAACAGATACTGTATTTTCCATCATTTAAAAAAATGCAATGTAGTATTTTCAAAGTATGCACATACATTATCAGCATATTCTTGCCATCGTATAGATAACATATTTATGCCAGCAACAAAAAGTCTGGAGAGCAAGAAGTGATGGTCATGGTACAGCACGGAAGCCACTTCTTACATGGTCTACCATACAGTGCTCACTCGCCACATCGTCAAAAAACTCATTGGTGTTTTGAGCTGTCTCTGATGCATTGGTTCCACTACAGACACATATTCATAAATGATACGAATTTTTTGTTAACCATGAGTTCGAAAAATGTATTTGCAATAGAAAACTCACAATATCATCCAACACAAGGAAGTATATCGGAGTAAGAGATGATGTGAGTGTTCAATAAACGGCATTTCAAAATAAATTATGAAAGTTAACGACTATCAAATTTAGAGCGTGAGAAAAACAAATATTTATTGAAATGTTCGTCTTCATGACCTGACAGAATTATTTCTCATGCTAGTGACAGTTGGCTGTGTGATCTAGCGCTGGTATAATAAAATAATTAAATTGTGCACATCTGCTAAACACTTTATAAATGCTGAGGCAAAGCATGCCTCATACGCCGAAACGTGATACACCGTCAAAACTTTACTAACATTGAAATAATAGATAAAGCTATATTATTTTTGTATGTGCTATGAGGCTCCAAGATGAAGGGTTTTTAAATGAGTTTAAATTATCAAAAGGTTTTTACATAAAGGAAATAAAAACGTACAGGTTCTCCTATTCTGACGCTAGAAATGGCTAATCACAGCCTCTTTTAGAGCAATTATGACTTTCAAGTACCCAAAACTTCGTATAGAAAATCTCAATTGTGAAAACGCATCAGTCTTAATGCTGAAGGCAAATTCATACCATTTCATAGACCAACTAACATTCTATTAGAAATTTTTTGGCTGTAACCATTGGAATGACACGCTCATGTCTCAGATTGCAGCAAAAATAACAGCTCTACAAAAACGTGAACAGCAAGTCTAATCAAACAAATTTTGGGCTTACATGACATCTTAAGTTATAAGTCAATCTCATAAATTTTTAAAGACCCAAAAAATTTCTGTAGCTGTAAGAATGTTTCAAAGGAAATTTCACAATTAAATATTTTGATACCTGATTAAAAGATCATTTTAGTACGTTATATTCAGTGCTAATGTTGCCAAACCTATCATAGTAGAACATGAACGATAAATGACTTTCCTTCGTATATTAAAAAGCTTGGAGTAAATTCATAAAGCTTCCAAAATTGTGAAATCTTATATCATATATTCGGGAAAAGTTGCATGTTTTCTTGCAAATTAACAGAGTTTCATCATTTATTTCTCAAAAACTCACACCTGTAAAAAAGTTCAGCAGGCTTCTAATCTGGAAAGGAAGCATAGCTCAACATGCATTATACTTAACCTTAAGAAACTGACTCCTGAATTTTTTATAAACTTAGTGGTGTCAACACATACCAGTGCTGCCTGATATATTGCATGTATGTGATGCCTCTAGAATGATATAGGTGTGTAGGTACGGGATTTATTTGTGGTCTTTTCAATTTGAACAAACTACATTTCGAAATTTCTAACAGAAGTTGGAAATATCGCACACCAGTTCCGTCATCAACTCGCAGCTTCGACTACAAACCAACGAGCCTCCTGACAAAGCTATAGACAAAATTGTTAGAACTAACGGTCCATGATTGCACTAGGGTGTAGATTGCCCGTGTTTTTGTGATATTTTGCACTTTAATTTCGATATTTGTGCGATCTTGGCTGTTGAGGTGAAGCGATTATCCGTTATTTGAGCGCTGGTGAACGCAGACTCGATGCTTTGCTCTCGTAACGACATGACAGAGCCTGGAACGTTAAAAACGTAACATGGAAACCTGAGGACGTAACATGAAAAGCTATGACCGAGGCCTGGAACGTCACGGCCGAGGCCGGAAACGCTATGGCCGAAACCTGGAACGCTATGGGAGAGGCCTAGAAGCGGCTCTACAGGCTCTCGAGCACGCACAGTCATCATTGACTAAATGAAAGTCCATTCTGCTCTCCAAGTCGCGAGAAACATCGTCTGAGCGTCTACTCGAAAATGAACGTCGTTAAATCTGAGAAAATGATACATTTAGTTCAATAATGCCTTAGAAACACTTTATAATATAGGTTTCGATTTATGCGTTCGTGTACTTTCGAAACTTTTAGCAGCGTAAGGCTGTAAAGACATATGCAGAGAAGATTCTCTGAACAACATGACAGGAACAAAAAAATTTGAAGATATTTCTACGAATAAAGATCCCAGCCAAAGTTACGTTGTGGGCAGTTTCATGCTACATTTTAAATCAATAAGTCGCGTTTTAAAGCCAGATTCTAGATCCTAAAGTTAGAGACCCTGTTTTAGGATCAGATGCCACATTTTAAAATCAGATGCCATGTTTTAGAGTTAAATGCCACATTTGGAAGCCAGATGCCATATCTTAAAGCCAGATGCCACATTTTAGAGACAGATCTCACGTTTTACAGACAGATACTACGTTTAAGAGACCGATGCCGTACAAAGCAAAAATCAATCATGTACTCAAGATGTCAGATTGTCCTTGGGAAATGAAATACGAAAGTATTTGAATTCATTTCCTACATTTTCCATTCATTATTTCACTCACCCTTTCTATGGACGAAAAATTTATAACATTAGTTCTGAAAATACTCTGCATTAAAATTCCATAAAAATTAATCATCATGATAAAAATAAGTATTAAATCCTACTGATATGTTTGAAAAATGGTATATTTCACAATGAAGTATGTATTTGGTGACTACATACCACGTAATGAATTTCAGGGACAACAAAACATGCAATTTTAGAAAAATGTCATTCATTAGTATGATGGCCTATAACATAAGATCATAAAAAATTAATTTTATTATTAATGACGTTAACTCAGTTTATATCTTCCTGTACTTAAATACAGATTTCAAAAGACATCTAGCAGGGATCATCATGAAGCAGTTATTAAATCACTTATTAAAGAATTCACATTAATCATCAAGCTCAAGTAATCGGAGCGACTTCGAGTGAATCTTCGTTCGGAAAGCATTTCCAATTTCCCGTTCCATCAATGTTTTCTTCACTCAGTAACCACAACTTCCTTCAAAAATTTCTCGCCGCTGCTGTTACGATGCCAATCTAATTTCTCGCATACTAAAAATATATAGGGAACTTTCTTCCATTGGCGTTCAACTTAATTTAAATTCTCTTGAAATCAACCTCCGAGTTTTTTTCTAGTTAAAGTTGTAGGTGTGCTCAAATATTGCCTTACATCCTCAGTAAAATTCTTCCTTCCTACTCATGAGAGGAAGAGTAAGCCCCATCATTAAACTTTGTAAGAGTTTATGAACAGTCAGGAGGCAAAACAAATTCATGATTTATTGAACACTATCGAGGCAGACATTTGCATTTCAGCATCAGAAATTCCCTTATTGAAATCTTCTCGTCAAATACCTATGTACCACAAAACTATGTAAAGACTTTGGATTTCACTTTCAGTACGTCAATAGGAAGAAAATTCGGCTCGTTGATGAATCATTAACTGATCCAATGAATTACTTGCAAAAAACTTCCAATTCGCTCTCAGGTTCTAATATAATAAAGCAGCGATTCAAGTAAGATAAATATATCGTACAAGAAATAGGAATGAAAAAACCTTCATTCTGAACTGACTGTTTCCTGCTCTGTGGATGTAAAGATGTACAACTCATCCAAATTCCGTATAATCTTTTCTCATCAGGATAGTTTTATTGTGGTAAGTGAATACAATTTAGTGTCCCATTTATAGAAGTATAATTTATTGCTCCGTGTCTCAGATAAATATCCAAGACTTCTTAGACTACTTCTGTACATAATTTGGAGCGAGCAGCAATAAATATGTAAGCCTCCATCTAGATGCAAAACTTTCAGTCAGTGGCACAAGCTTCGTGCAGCTAAACGTATTCGGATCTTTTTCCATGCTTAGTTTATGTACCTTAGATTTCTACTTATATCCAACCTTTTCATGCAAATTGAACCCAGAACTTTCAGTGAAAACAAATGCAACACCAGACGCATCATAACAGAGCATAGTCAAGCAAACTGACATGGCAAAGTAGATATGTAAGTAAGAAAGTAAAAGTTTGATAGTTCGGAGGATAAAAGAAAGACGAGAAAAAGTTCGTTAAACTCAATTTCGAACACGTAAAAAACTACTTTCCCTCCAGTACAAAGCATATGATCAACCTGACAAAGGGAACTCTTAAATCAAAATGACCCTGAATTCTAGCACCGCTACGAACACACGAACAATTTATTGTGGCTTTGGCGCCTGGGAATTCACGAAGAACACTGACTGAAGAAATTGATTCAGATTGTCAGGAAGTATCAAGTCAGAGCTGAAAAAATCCTAAGAGATGATAGCTAAAGCTTGTCGGCCGCTTCTTGCACCTTGCTTCAGATACTTTTAATTTTTTTATTTTTCAAGGAATTATATCGTCAGAAAGCTCTAAAAAGTTAACATGCGCCTGTATTCAAAATAGACATCGAAATTAAGGCAGAATGAAATTTTGTAATCTCAACGTTAACTTAACTAGGCGTTGAAAAGAGGTTTTAAGTTCCCTTCATGGACGAACTTGTTTTAGTATATTTCGAGCTTTAAAGTATGTAGTGCATCTTCAAAAAATAATCGTATTGTAGCTGCTCCTTTTGACATGAACAATGGACAACATTCTTTATTTATTGTGTATTGGTTGTTAAATTAAACACAAATGATTTTTCAATTAAAGTAATGTCATTCACAGTGATGACTAAACAACTTTTGATTTAATTAATAACTACTAGAGATAAATCACTCGACTTTCCTCCCTAAACTGAATATATCTTGGTGCGCTGAATGAAAAAGTGAGACAACTTTCCTCATCTTGCTCGAACAAAAGGCAATTAGCAGAATGCGATAGAGGGAGTTGGTAACACTTGTGTCACCCATTTCTTTTGCTCACTACGTGAATAACTGAAAAACAAAATTACATTGGATGTTTCATCCCCACAAAAAAACTAACTTTAATTTTGGCATAACATTGCAACTATTTTACAACAGCGCATTCTGCAGTCTATATTATTTATATCTAGCCAGTACGACAACTCCAGCAAAAAATACACTACGACAGGCAGCCAAACGCATGACTGTTAGGATTGTTTGAACGACAGCGGCTGCAATTTGGCGAGTAGTCGAAAATTACGGTAGTCCCTCCGGGGCCAAGAGCACTGGGGAAATTTTGTCCCCTTCCCACCTCCCTCCCCAACTCCCACCCTTCTCTTCCCTTCTGATCAATTTTCTTCCCTTCTGTTCAACCAGTTATATAGTTCGCAAAACTGTGTCCGCTAAAGTGAGCGTTAGGTATACAGAACGTACCGGTGACTGCATCTGCGCCCAGTCCCGGCGTTCTGGAGTATGAGCATACACAAGTACATGAATATGGAAACAAAATTAAGGTGTAATACACTGAAGTTATTCCTCAAGAAAACTTCCCTCTGTTTTTTTTTTATTTTTGAATTGCACCGTATGGCTAGTTATTACCTGATGTGAGACAGTTAAACAGGTTCAATTGTTCAGCCGAGACAAAAAAAAGCGTCCGTGTTGTCGTGAAGCTGCAACGAGTTCCTGTACGTGCTCTGTAGAATTCAGTGATGTTGGGAATTTTCTTTTTGAGTTACTGTGACGTTAGAAACTTAGTTATTGTGACGTTAGTAACTGAGTCATCGTGACGTTAGAAACTTAGTTACTGTGACGTTAGTGTGTCGATTCGTGCTCTCTCTCTCTCTCTCTCTCTCTCTCTCTCTACGCGGTTACAGGATAAATACGTAGTTATTACGAACATCAATTGAAGTTTTAAAAGGTGAATGTATCACATATACATTTTGCGTTAATTGAATGCAATCAATTTTTTATGACGAGAGAGAGAGACGTAGCAAATTGGAGGAATCCAACCCCCCTGACATGAATACTATATTATGCATTAATGAGGCCAACACAAGAAACACAATTAATAAGCTTAAAATTTACTGAAAAAACACGCATGAAAAACACGCAAATTTGTTATAAATCAAAGTAGTTTTATCTCCTCAAATCGACCAATTCCACTCACAATAATTATTCGAATCCCACAATGCCGAGTGGTTGCGGAATTTAAACACTGTTCCATCTAACAACACATCCTAAGTATAATACACGCGGATACGACAAAATTCACTGAAAAGCAGTCTAATCCTATCACTTAACCTCACTCTTAATTTTGACCAGCGATACTCCTGATTTAATAATAACTACAGCTCCATTAACCAATTCACTAACAAAATTATCATTATTGGGCATTCAGTTCGAAGAATTTCAACGCACGGACGCACACACTGCCAGTACACACGCTCAGCAGCCCTACACGCCGCGCGGCAAACCCTATTGTTTACACTATGAATGCGCAGGCTTCTCCCGCTGGTTTCCAACCTCCACTGGTTTAAAGGGCCCAAGATAAAGTTGCATCAATTGACATTTCCACTTGTTTCCTGTTGTAGATGTTTCGAAGTGATCACGTAGACATTAATTTCAAGTTGGTGCTGAAGTCCTGTGCCTTTCCGAATTAATCACTAGTGATACTTTTCCAAGTTTATGTGAACTTTTCCAAGAATCCAATTACTCCTAGAAGTAGTAGTCGTTGTAGATGTAGCTGTCCCGATAGATTCCGACAACTTCCATTAGATTCTGATCCTGATCCTGATTAATCCCGCAGACCTCGTATATCGATCCCGTAGATCCCGTAGTTCCCGCAGATCCCGTAATTCCCGTAGATCCCGTATATCCCGTAGATCCCGTAGTTCCTGTAGTTCGATTCCGTAGATCCCTCCCTAAAATGAGAGAAAAGTCCTCCGTAAGTGCATGCCTTGACAAAGGTGCCCTATTTTATTTACACCTGTTTCCTATCCCAGATGTAGTCTTACCTCCCACCGATACTTCTGTCTTTTGCTTGTTGTCGCCTCAATGTCGATCGGTCCTCCAGCTTGTAGACACCCGCTGTAGAATCGTTGTCGCTCCTAGCACTGTCTCTTACACTTATGACGCCTTGCTATATTGACCTCCTTGGTTTCCTGACTGCTGCTTATATAATCCGTTGGTGTTTCCTAGAAACACGCCTCGTGATTTTTGGCCCCTCCTTTCGCCTTTGGTCTTGCTTGTAGCCGTTTGCCGTTGTGACCGTTAGTTTCTTCAATGTTTCCCACGTTTTTGAGGCTCTCGTAGGCGACTGACGATGTTTCGGTTTGGGGTCAGTACCATTGCCCACTTAGTAAAACGAGTGGCACAGTGTTTTTTTCAATCTTCATTTTCTACAGTAAGTTGTGCAGTTTTCCCTCAAATTGGTAATTTATGCAGAGGAGAGAAGTGCTTTGCTTTCATGTTAAGCTAATTTAGTCCCTAACAGTTTTTCCACCAAGAAGAGGGAAAAAAGTACGACTATTTCAATTGAACATCAAGCAACCGCTTTAAAGGTGGTCCACATGCAATGGGTTTTTGGACGCGGCCAAATGTTTCAAAAGCTTGAAAAGACCTAAAGTCCGCAAGGAAAACGATGAACCAATGACATACAAGTTTAACTTTACAGTTTGACGTGAATGTGAGATGCAGCACCAGAGAGGAAAAGGTCAGTGTTGATAGAATGCGCCTCTCAAGTCTTTGATCTCGAAAAGATCAAGCAGCGGTCCCCGAGTGTTCTTACTAGAATAATAAATAAGCCTAATGGAGGTCCAATACCAGACTGAAACAAACAAATGTCTCGACTCCTGCCCAATGTCCAGTTTCTAAGTCAGAAAATTGCTTGCTCTCCACACATGTGCAAAAATGTTTGGGGCATTTAAAAGGAAAACAACAACTTCTGTAAAAAGAAATTAATTCAACCACATGAATATAATGTACGTAGTACATGTATGGTACACTGTTCTTCAAAATATTAGAATTAAATTAACTTGCTTTTCGGTAAAAATCATCATTTTGAACGAGCAATTCATGTCTCCATGAATGTTTCTTCTCTCGTGGATAAGTTTAATTATGGCAATGAAAACACAGCCACCCCGAGCCCTTGGCGCATACTATGAGTGTATAGTTTACTATCGGTGCACGCCGAGTTTATAGCTCATCACCAGTATATAAAAGGAGATTCGTACTGAAGGAAAAGGTTAGCTCCGTCGAGCGAAGCGAGACTGGCATTTTTCTTCTCTAGTTCAAATATTTTATAATCCATGGCGTCATACACCTAAATTTTACAGTAATGTCAAATACATGATCCATTAAAGCTATACGACTGACCCATTGCAATACTCTTTTGCCTGAAACCAGTGGGACCGTCTACATTTCGATTCAGCCGTTTCATACTTCCAACGAAGGTGCCGTAAATGTTAACTTGACATGAAAACTTTCAGCTTCGGGTGCTTATCGCTTTTAATATTGTGAAGGAGAACTCACCACTAATGATGGCAGTTGCGCGTAGGACGATGAGGGTGGAGGGGGGAGAATTCTCGAGGACGCTGACGGTGTAGTTGGGTGCGCTGAAGCTCAAGGGGTCCCGGCCCACTAGTTGGGTCACTGCAAACAACGAGAGCTTTGTTATATTAGTGTCAGGCATACTTTATTAAGCTACAATTCCCCCTAAGACCAAAAACTAGTCTGTTGTTGAAAGCGCCATTAAAAAAATACAACGGTACAAAACACAAAAAACATCCCATGTCAACCATAGCAACTACGTGCATGTGTCCGTATTTTCCGCCTTATTATTATTGAATTCTACACGACAGCCCCTGACTCTACATCTCACGTCTTCTGCTACCGAGTAAACTAATATTAATTCTGCAATAGTGATCAAATACCCTCTTAAAATATTTCACTTGCAAATAATAACTATCACTATTTGGTAGTTTTCCTAACGATTTTTTATTGATACGCTGCTTCTGATGTTGAAATAATAATAATAAATGTATCTAAGCGTAAGCAAAATGGAGCTGCAATTTTTTTCGTCACAAATTTGCTTGGCGTCCAGAACAGTAAAATATAGAAGAAATGGATGTATAAACATTCTGAGAATTTTTATAAGCTCCTCATTAAGCACATGTTAAAGAAATGAAAGGTTTACTTTTTATAATATTTCTCAACTGTGTATAAACGTTATGTCACCATAGCATTAAACATTGAACGCAGTCTAATACGTCTCTAAGACAATAATACATAATTAGCATCAAAATAACAGTAAATCAATGCCTACAGTACGTACAATGTTGTATGACACAGTAACAAGGTTACTGTTCGTCCTTCTGAGTCTCCATTAGAAACCAAATAGGCTGGTCCTGGTGCATGCCAATATAATTATATCAATTTTACTATTATTCCTTTTTGAAGTGCCAGTTCGGTACAAAATTCAGTTTCGCTCTGATCGTTTGTCATGTAGCACTTGTTTGTTAAAAAAAATGTTCATCTAAATCCCATATTTCTTTTCATTTGACAAGTAAATAAAGCTACTTATTACTTCAGTGTGGTAAGTTGAATTTTAATGACTGTAACAGAAAATATCCCCAATTAGTATACTTCTAAATGTATGAACAAACAGAAAATTTATAATAAACTTTAATTGAAAAGTTTCAAATATGCCAACCAGTGATGATTGGTTAAGGTTTTGCTGATAATGTTATAAAATGTAAACTTTGATGCATAAAATATGAACGCATACTTAACAATAGTCTTCCCTATTCACTAAATTATTGTTTAAGTTTTGAGGTGAAAAAGTTTAATACAGTTCACATCATAAGTATAGCTATGAATTTCGCACAAATTCTACAACGAATATGATCCGCTGTGAGAAAACCTTTTTCAGATATTGCACTTCAGTTATTTTTAGTTATTCTTTGTCCCTACGAACTTTCAGTATGAGTGGCTACACATTTCACCTAAGTTTACTGCTGTGGTATTCATGGCCAGAATTTTGAACTAATTACAGAAAATGTTATTTTAATTCTAAAAAAGTATAAACGATTCAGACAACAAAATTGTTTGAGAAATATTGAAAGTTTTGGGGCAATTTGACTTGTTGCAACTTTTTCCTGACCATCCAACTTTCTGCCGTACTGTAAAGTCGCTTGCAAACTTTTTGAAAGGAGGGTAAAGAAAGTATGACTCAGGTTGTTCATATTGTAAGGGGGCATTTCAGTTAGTGAAAAGTTTCAGAAGCGTGTCATGCTTATTAAAATACACAGAATTACACTCAAAAATAGCAGTCATCACAATTACGGCAAAGGTCTTTTTGAGTTGTACAGAGATGGCAGCCCAAATGAAATTACTCAATTTTTGTTGTTTTTAACTTCTTTGTTATCAGGTTGGCAGAGACAATACGAGTTTTGCTCAGCAGACCAAAATTCTGATGCCTAGCACAGCTTGGACGACTTATTCGTGACAGCTGCATAGGTTGTAGAAGCGAAGCAGGTCTTGTGCCTCTTCATAATGACTAGCAAATCACAGTAACGAGTCTTTCTTTCTATGAAAACAAAATATCTCATGCACGACGGCTTCCTTCCTGATCTTAAGAAAAAACATGCTAGTATATGTTATTTTCGTTATCATTTTTTCGTCCTTCATGAAAAGTTAGAAGCAAGGCTAAGACCTAAAACTCTCTCTGTAGCCTCTCTACATTTAGTCAGTGAGAAACTTGATATATTCTTTTGTAAATGTTCCCCTAAAACAATTTCAATGTCGTTACAGTGAACTGCAAGCAAAGATGCGAAATTTTCTAAATATCTCTTATCAAAAAGTCTTTTCAAGGAACAGTGTCACCCTATAAAATGAAACATAATGATTCTCCATAGATTCTTTATATTAGAAATGCAGGATGTTTTTCATACCTTAAATAGAACCAAAAAAACAGTCCTCAGTATTTTTTCCAATACAGAAAATTATGTCGAAAAAATCAGATTCTGAAAAATCGGCTGCTAGAAGTATAGCAGCTGATTATTGAGGTGTAACAGCGGCACAAAAAATGACAGTTTTTGGGCGTCTCGAGCTTCCACAATATCTCAGAAGGAATTATTTAAATCCCTCTCAAACACCTCACTTCATTTTATAAAAACAGAAAACAGCTTTCTATTCTTTAATTGTCACTCCATAGCTTACATTAAACTGAGCTCGATAGTCATCTAAGGTAATATTAATCAGAACACAATACTTCTTTAAAAGCATGGAGATGACTTTAATTACTCTTATCGACTGTACAAGATATCCTCCAAATGAAAGAATAATTCTATTTCATACACGTTTGCAAAGTTGGCTGAACATTTTTGCATTATAATGTTCTCATATGTAGTGTATTTTGGGCTACAGTTCACTGTTGATGGAAGTTTAATTCATCAACTGACTTCGGAGTTGGGCGCCGAAACTTTTTGTGAAAAGTTCGACCTGGAAGATGCAGAAAAATGTCGACAAGAAAGCGTCACTCGAGCCAGCACTTCCTCTGAGCACCAGTAAGACCAGCGTGCCTTTTTATGCCGAACTCTGCGGCGCTGCAAGCTCTCAAAAAGTGTCTTTGCAACTGACAAGGCGACAGATATTGAAACTACAGCTCAAAAAGTACTGAAGCCCAGAGCTCAGGCTTATTTTCGGTAACCATAAATGCAAACTCTTCATTTCCTCAGCATTTCAACAACCAAATCCTATGGGAGTGTTTGTGGCTGGAGACTCCGTGTCTCGTTGATGGTAAGAGTTTCCACGTTAAAATATCGGTCGCTCGTCAGCTTGGTGCCTCAACAAAATAGAGAGACGGAAGTTCCAAGAGCGACTCCATTCGAATATTTGCTCGACTTTTTCAGAAGTAAACCGCGGCACTTGATGTAGACTCATCCTTTAGCACTGCAGTTATTTTAAGTTCCATTCGTTTATGAAATATATTTAGGAAAGAGATGAGGTTAGGTTCGGAAAAGGAATTATATATTCAAGTGCATTATTCAATTTTCCAGGAATGAAAGACAGTAACGTTCAACTGCAGATTTTTAATGTTTCTGAACCTCCAAGAAACTTCATCAAAGTTTGGAGCTAGAACTCTGAAAATGTTCAAGGTTTCTTTACAAGGGAATCTTTTTTTTCGGGAATTTAAGTTGACCGTATTTAAAGATAGTAATACATATGTATTATCATGTTTCATCGGTTTTTAAATCATATCATGGCCTCGTATATGTGTATAAACATGCATGTCTTTTTTCTTCGAGCATCTCGTATCATAACATTTACTTACCACTTGAAGTTAATACTTTAATTAAGGGGTAATTTTTCTATCGTTATTGCCGAATGTCAGTGAAATCAGTCGATTACTTAGGAAATATATTTTATGCACATTTGAGGGTAGTAGTTATTTCATTGCTTAATACTTACTATCTAAATGTTGGCCTTGTTCATTTTGTATTTATACATCAATTTCACGATGAGGTTTACATTTATGTACGCAACAGGATCATCTCCTAAAGAGAACTCTACCACGGCATATCACTTTACTACTTTTTTGAATGAATGCAAAGGAACGTCACCGATGTGCTTGAGAAATCCAGCTTAATTCGTAACCAGAAATTAATAAAATCTAACGTACAAACTTTCCGCTTTTAAATTGCTCTTTTTACGCTGCCTTGAATCTTTTTAACTTCGATCTTTCTATCGTTGTTAACTTTGTGCAGGCGAGGAGCCGGAATTTATACGACAACCCCAACTCTACTCCTACTTCTACCTTCTACTTTTCTGAAGGTGCTAATGATGTACAGCCTTATCTTGTGGTACAAAAATTGAATTTGTTGTACTGATATGCTTAGCAATTCATTTGATAAAGGTTATTTGGATGAATTTCTACTCGTTTGGGAGAAATATCTTTAGAGAACATTGTGAAATAATAATTTGCCAAAATTTGTCGATGTATAATGATTGTTGGACTACTGTATGAGAATTCGAGAGATCATTTTCCTTGTGGACGAATTGCATTGACAACCATGACTACAACGACAATGTTGTCGTTTGAATCTTCTAAAATAATTGTCGTTTCACTTTCATATGAATAAGATACTAGACGACTACTTTCCTTCACATAGTTAAGACACTTGCAGTAGCCTAATCATATTGATTATTGAAAACCTGACCTTTTCGCAAAGAACTTACAGTGGATGAACATTCATCCACTATGCAGTTTATTCTAAGCTACCCGGTATCTTAAGTGTCGTTTCACCACTAAGCAAAATCTATGTTCATTTTACGACACTATAGCATGAGGAATATTAATTGAAACTATTGTGGGAAGATTTACAATTTAATCCTTCGCCGAAGGAAACTCGAGAATAGATAGAGTCTACGTAGAGCCACTGGGACTCAAGAAGTAAATTTTTTGCTGCTTTCTAATCGCGTATTGTTGCACCGTGCAAATGAACCTCCCTATCTATTTAAGTTAATTAGTATGTCATTAGTAAACAAACGTTGTGAAAAGAAATGCATAGAGGTTTTCCGAAATATTTCGTTGACTGCATGAGACATCTTGCTGGTTGAAGTACAGTTCCTTTTTAGCTTGAACATTTGCTGTCACCTTAATCAATAACAGAGAGCTTCGTATAAATTAAGTAAAAATGGAACTGGCACCATTATTGTAACAAATTGTTCAATGTAAGAAAAAAAACTAGTAAAGTATATTTTTCAGTTGTGTTGGTTAATTAGTAAAAACATAAAGCTATGATACTCTGTGTTTGAAAATCATTAACTTCTAATACGAACGTTTTCCACGCCTTCCCTTTTCAAATGAAGCATTTATGCATAAAAATTAATTGTGCTGACTTTATAATGAACAAAAGTTCCTAATTAAACAAATCCTGTCCTATGTCGATCTAGAAACGAATTGGCTGCAGTTACAGTGATTTGATAATTTTAATCATTAAGGAAAAGTTGTTAATCTGGTTGTTGATATTGTCAGCATCATTACTCAACTTATCAAACATTAAACATACTGAACGATGAGCAGGCGTAGTCTTTATGTAAAACCACTAAAATTAATTATTGCTTATTCTACACATTGCATTCAGTTTTTCACAGAAACTTGAGAACACTGACTTCAGTTTGTTAATTATTTGAGCATTCAGATTCGTTAGCTATGTAATTCAATAATTATTTGCTCGAGAATTCGCTTACCTGCCTGTGTGGTCATACGTATTAATTATAGGAAATTTGTTTCAAATATCCTAATGAGAACTTCTTGTTTCATAGAATCGATAACATTCTAAATCAGTAGTAGTTTGATTCGATCTATTCTGTTGTACGGATACTGATCATATACTTATAATGTTTCTACCAAAATGAGTTTGGTTTCAATAAAAAATCAGCAAACACTGAGGAATTTTACTTCAAATGTCGTAGAGAGACGAAAGCAATTTTGGACAATTCTTTCAAAAGGAATTCTTCTAGACAGAAGTTTTCCACTCGCACATTATTGTGTTGATTGTTTGAGACACAGTGAGGGCCTCGTAGTGTTCTTTCCTGGGCAATAAGGGGTGTAATCTTTTTCTTTTACCTTCAGATATTTGCTGCAAAGTTGCGGCAAAAAAATCGTCTCGACGCTGCTAAGAATTTTATAACACAAACTGTTTTAAAAATAAATAAATGAGTCGGCGCTTAAAAATCAACTCATTTATTTGCGACTCAATAATGATTTTATGTACAATCATCAGTTATTAAGGATCGAGGCATGTGTTTTGTGTAGGATAATTACGCCCACAGAACACGCGTCAGTAGTCTGCACCGCCATGGCCTCCAGCGCAATTGAACGCAAATCACCGATTAATAGAGCCGCTGGGAGTGCGGTACTGCCACCCGGAGATTTACTCTTTTTGTCTACAATTACCATAAAAAAACTTACCATGACCATATTTTTAGAAACATATTGTATAGCCAGTCATATTTTCCAACGTAACTATTGTTTTTATAGTCAAACATTATTGATACATAATTAAAACTATTTGGCCCAATATCGACGATAGTTTCAAGACTAGGTGTATTAATCAAACTCTGGTCAAGTGCGAAAAAGAAGAGACGTCGTCCAACTGGCCTCACGACTGCTGCCATGTAGTAACTTGCCATGCAAGCCTTTGTCTTCTAGATCCAACCTAATAATTTATTATATAGATCATTCTTATCAGCTGATATGACATATATACAGGACATAAGTGCTGCCATTCCTTCAAAGTTAGCAAGGAACTTCCGATTATGAATGCCAACTGAGTTATAATAGGATATAAAAATATCTTCGTTATCATTCAGAGCGATTGCTTTCTTAAAGTCTATTGGATCGACAAAATGATCAAAAAGGTTATCATCGAGACTAAAAATGAGAATCAAAGCCTCGGATTCATTGAAAGGCAAGTGTCCACTCAGCCAATCATTTGGTGAATGAGAATGTTACCTTCGTGATGAAGTTTCCGGAAATTTTAACATGAATTAAACTACGATTAAACACTCATTGGGATTTTTCAGTAGAACAGAACTTGATCATTTGACTACACTAACTATAAGTTTTTGGGATAGGACGACAAACATGCAAGGCAATGTACTTTTTATATTAGTCTGTCAGCAGGTTCGTACATCAAGCCGTAGCACAAGCTACAAACCAAACAAAAACAATATTATTTAGCCCATAATATATTTTAGTTTAATTAAGATATCAATCATCCTGAACAAATAGAAAGCTTTCTTTTGGTGACAATTTTTGAAACTTATTATTCAACACTTCATTTGCTTTTAATTGATCAGAAGAAATTACATGTTTCGTAAAGCAAATGTTTTTTGAAAAGATTCGTTCCCCCGAGCAAATTAATGTAATTTTTTATACATCCGCGTTGAAATATTGTTCAAAATATGCATTTTTAATTCCATGTACATATCGTATTTTAAGTGATGAAAACTTTAAATCCTTTAGAACCGCCATTTAATAATATAAATAAATTTTGACTTACACATTTTCTCCATTATAATTTACATCATTGAATAAAGTGGTCACAGACATGAACGAGAAAATTATGTTAATTACAGAAGGAGAGGCTCTTTAGATCAAGATGTCGTTTGAAAGAGAGTGTTTTACTTGAGTACGTTACGATCCTTCTACAGACTCTGTTGGGCAGCAAACTAATTCAAACTTCCATATAAAGTTAGCATAAAACTTACTAAAAGCATTTATTAAGGGACAAAAGTTACGTTCAACAGTTTACAGTAATTAAGAAACTGCACCGAACTGAGCGTCATAACTACTGCCTACATATTTTTAAGTCAGGTGCTGCTGGGTGTCCAATATTTGAAGAATTTAAAAAAATTATGAGATTATCACCGTTTATTTCAGTTTTGGAGATCGATAATAATATTACGTTTGAAAAATTATCATGAAACAATAAGATATACCGTCAATTTGTCGTTTACACATTTTCAACGTAATTCTTTCGAACACACCCATACATTTTTTCTCGAAGAAAAAATATTAATGTAGACCCAATTGACCATCAAACTATGTCGCTGCTGATAACATTTTTATCAAATATTACATAGTCAGAGTACGTATATGCCTTCAAAAGAATTATCTCTGTTCGTTAACTCTAATTTTAATTTTATAAATAATGTGTACTCTACTGAAATGCATTTTCTTATTGAAGTATCACGTGGTGACAAAATACACATCAAGGTGCTATTGAATTGTTTTTTCGAAACCATTATCTTCGTGCATTTAAAATACTCTTAACCTTCTTCTGTTCGGTGGTAAGTGATGATATTTCGGTTTTCATACTGAGACGAGACTCTAATCTTATTTCTGACGAGGATTTTTGCAAATTTTGGGATGCTGTTGCTTAACTTAGGTCTAATTTTTACCCTTTAATTTTTCTGAATAATAAATGTAGTGAACATTGTAATGAGAATGCATAAAACCAAGAAAGTTTAAGCTGATCCAGTAATTGTTCAATTTACGTCTTGCAGAAATTCAGTCGGCTGCTAACTTGTAGTGACTTGGGTACGAGCCAGCTAAGCGTCATGTCTCGACCGTGCTAAACATCAGGTCTCGAGCATGCTAACCATCAGGTTTAAAATTTACTGATCACCAGGTTTAGGGTGTGCTAAGCACCAAGCTCAGGGCGTGCTAAACACCAGGTTTAGAGCATACTAAGCACCAGGCTCAGTTTGTTCGTCTCTCAGTGATGCTAAGCAAGTGTCCGGGTGTTAAGCAGAAGAGATGCAGCTCCGTTAGAGTCAGGCAATTAGTCAGGCTCGTGAGCATTGCATCGTCCCAGCTGGCCTTAACGGAACAGTGATTCTCAACCGACAGTTATTTGGTTCCACAGGAGGATCTTGAAATACAAGTCCGGAGGTGTAATTCACACAGCGACAGCGAAACAGTCTGACTGACCAAAAAGTAGGAGAAAATTATTGCGGTACTTAGAAATGAAGAAAAAGCTGTAATATTAATAAAGTCATCTGGTGAAAAGGTAGAATAACAATTCCATAAAGTGGTGTGGGATACAACACAAAACTTAAATGTGTACATATTTTCATCCAATCAAAATTAGCGTGTGTTGATCCTTAGAGTTTTATTTTACTGTCTATGAACTTCCTACGGCAAAAACCACAGCGACTCTTCTCTTGTGTAAGGGCAACAAATACATTCTCTCATTAGCTGCTACTCAATTACAATCAAAACTCATCATCATTTTTCAGTTTTGAACACCCATTCTATGCCAATGAAACTATAACACTATGAATAATGCTTCACATATTACTTTGTTTCTGCAATCTTCGGATCATTTCAACTAACTGAATTTTTTTCATACAAGGTTTCGCATGATTTTCGTTGGGGATATATTCTAAAATTGTTTTTGAAAACTGTTAAAACTCCTGCTCTGACTTGTTAATTAACAGTGAACACGACGCTTGCGGGGTTATATTTCTGCCTCTCTTTAACTGTGAAATTCTTTCATAGGTACCATTCTGGAATTAATCCTGTACAAAAGAAGCAGTAATTTCGCCACAAGTTATTTCCTTAGTTCAAATGAGTTTGTAACGTGTTTATCTTGCTTCAATAATTCATTAAATTTGGTTCAAGGAAGACTTGCAAAGTTTTGGCTTGAACCTCTCCTACTTCGATCTCAATCATTATTTTAGTTCCTATGTATTTATCTTTAATTATAGCCTGGAGTGATAGTCCAGAGTTTTTGATTCTAATTCCAGTCAAGGATTTGATACCCGAGAATTAATTAGTGAAATATGATTATCTACGATCAATCATAGAGTTTATGTGTCTTCCGTACTTGAGTGGCTAACAAGGACTCTTGTTCACTATTCACTTTAGTTTTCACCGCTCTTTAACAACGGCAGATCTTGTCAGAAATATTCCTTAAACACTGTACATAAAAAATGTCACGACTGAATAATGTTTTCTTTTCCCGCGAAGAAGAACCTTCAAAGTCTGAAGATTTTACGAAAATAGATACTATTTGGAAGTTCAATGATGAGCAAATCTGAATCTTAAACTGTAGCTAAAGTATATTTAGTTAGGTTCAAAAGTATTCAACTCATTTAGAAATAAATTATTGAAGTTTTATTGAATTATTATGAGAATAACAAAGCTCAATTATACTGGCAGTACTTTCATCCTCAGGAGTGCAGACATGCTCCAAAATATAAGAGAAAATTTTTATAACAGAAACTTCAAAACAACTGGCCTAAAAAGTATTGTGTACACTTAAGGAAGATGTTCTTACATGGTTTCCAAACACAATTTGTTTTAATTTTGAAATGATAATAAATAGTAGAAGTCAAAAACAGCAATTCAAGAGCGTGTTCACGTTCTTGGACCACATAAACTTCAATCTGGTTACCATTTGACACCCCTGTAGTGAAGAATCATCCTAGCCAGTAAACATCAAGCGAAAAGCTCTCTATAGATCCCTGAGATCGAATAATCAAAGTCCATGTCCATAGAAAAGGCTATAGAGCCGTAGCGAAGCAGTTTAAAATGCATCTCAGTACAGTTGGTTCAATGACAAGAAAATGAAACAAACATTATGTTACAGTGACACGCTTAAGTTTTGGTGCCCCAACAACACTTGCCTTTCAATAAATCAGGAATATGGTCAAAAAATTTCTAAAGGACATACACTATAACAACGGAATCCGTAAAAGAACTCAATGCAGTAGGAACAACTGTTTGTTGTCAGACTGACCAATGCATTGGAGTTCCTATCAATCTAGCGTTTCTTCCTCCAGACGTCACGCCAATAATTTTTGTTGAATAGTTGTTTGTTTCATGAGACCACAAAATATTGTTCCAGTAACTGGCTGGCTCTGATGAACACCTTTTTCCTAAAGAAATGATATGATGCATTCACGAGGTGTTTTATTAAAAGAGAAACTTTTCTAGCCTTGTAGGAGCTCAGATCCCGTCGCAGCAATGGGTTGGTCACAGTCTGAAAACAAACAGTTTTTCCTGTTCTTTTTAGTTCATTGACTAATTCAGTTTTTGAATTTTGAAGCTCATCAGAATTAATTCTTTAGGACACCGAAACACGAGCGGTTCACTGTTGAATAATGCGCCTCCATTTTAATTGTTGAATTAAATTTACTGAGATACACTTTAAACTGGTTTAAAGTGTATCAATCGCCTTCACCATCGACATTGGTTTGAATATTTGATCTTGGAGATCTACGTAGAGTGTTTTGCATGATGTTTACTTGCTAACTGATGGCTCTATACTACAGACGTGTCAAATAGCAATCAGATGGAATATTAGATATTACAAAAGTAAGAGCATACACTTAAATTGTTCTTTTGATTTTTGAAATGTAATATGGTTTCAAGTTAAATAGAAATTGCGCTCAAAAACCAGATAAAAACATTTTTCCATGAGTGTACTTAATACTTTGGATACTAGTTTATTTATATTTTTTGTTATACATTTTTCTGAAATTTCTTGTCATATTTTGGAGTATTTCTATACTTCTCGTGATATAATCATCATTTCAGTATAATTTCACCTGATAATTCTCAACATAACTCATTAAAACTAAAATAAATACATACTTTTAAAGTGTGTTGAATATTTTTGACCCTAAAACTGTATAAGATTACAAAAAATCATGTGTGCTCGGAATTAATCTTGGAAACATAAATTTGTTAAAAACAGAAAATAGTGCAACCCTTACCATGTAATAAAAACTAATAAACTGAAAATTATGGCAATTTTCATTTCTAAGCGCAAAAGAAATACATTAAAGAATGGACAAACCAATAAGTAGACTTTCTGAACTACATCAAACTGTCGAGTGTAGTGAAGAGTTCGGTTTTAACCAGGAACTAATTTTAAAGATTTGTTGACTGAAGTACTTTATTTTAGTGTACTTTATACGAATACACACAGAAATGTTCCTCATCAGAGTCACGCCAAACAATAATGAGGCTTGCATGTTCTCAGCCACTATGATCACCAGCTCTGCCTAAAATATCGTCTCTGCTTCACTCACACGAAACGAAGTAATCCACGATCTCACTTTATTCCGTCAATGTGGGTGCCTTCTTTTCCTGATTGTCGAATCAATATTCAGATAACATTTTCCTCACATTTATCGAAGAGTTAGATGTGGCATCACATCCTCACGTACCCTTAAGACCTTATTTGCATGGAACTTAGAGAGGCTGCGCTGCTATAGGAGTAAATTAGAGGATTGTGAACCCATACTTCTCTTTCATGAAATCCTCCCGCCTATAATTGGTGTTCCGATGAGCACCAGCACAAACCCTTCCTAGAGAGGCTTTACATACCGTAAAAACTACGAGGAAAGTTCTCGTAATTCTTTAATCTCACTGGGAACTAAAAAAATGAAGACAATGAAGCAAAATGCTCGTTTTTTGAGGGCAGTCGACAGTACTTGGAAACCAACCAGGGGTGTAACTTATGAATTAGCGAGTAGTGGAAAAATTTAGAAAAACACCTAATTTCAAAGCATTCTTTCTCAGTAGTCACGGAAAATGAATTCATTGGTAATAACATGCACACATTAAACGTACAAAAGTACTCATTTGAAACAAGTGGGTGTGTACATAAGTACTGTACCAATTTACTTCCGAAACCATTTTAAATATCAATTTTTTCTCTAATACCTTGATTAACCAAATTTCCAAACTCTCCTTTAACGGTACATCTCAACGCAAAAAAATAGAACTATGATTATGTTTTACTACTTGGATAAACAAAATAGATGCTGTTAAATTTAATCAACATGAAATTACACACACTAAATATTTATAGTAAGAAAATTTCTACCAAAGAAATTCATACTTGATGTACTCTTCATTAAACAAAGACCATGAAAGTTGCTGTTTGATTAAGCTTACCTACACTTCGACGATCGTCAACGATCCTGAGAAAATGTTGCTCCACATACGGTGCTGCTCACGTCCTGACCCACCCTGAGCGTATCAAATCTCTATCCCTTCAACTTAATCATATGGATTCTAGTATGAGAAAATTGTCCGGGTAAAATTGGCCGGGAGGGAAAAAAACAATCGTCGCACAAATTTGGGTTTTGCTAAAAATTCTAGACTGCTTGATAACGGGTTGTCTTGCGCTTCTATAAATTATTACTCTATAATTTCCTTTTTCTTACCTCTCATCATGGGCCTCACTATCTCGCAATTTATTTTTGTTGGACTAGAAAAGATTTGCTCCTTACATAATATAGTAATATTGAGATAATATTGACAATTTTGTACATCAATAACTCAATTGATAGCGAACTGTATTTTACTCTGCGTTTCCGTCAAGACGAGCGCACTGCATTGAGCTACTTCGAAAAGAGTGCTGCGCACGAGTGCAAAAGCTCAGAAAACTCAAATTTCTTTCAAAAGAAAATAAATTATTCTTTTAGAATGTAAATTTCAAGTAATATTGTAATTCGAATCATTTAATAAATTCTGTAACGCGAATTTCTACCATCGATCGAAAAAAACATTTAGAAATTGGTAATCGATAATATTTGCCACATTGTCTCACAACATGAGAAAAGTAAATACCTAAATTTGTTCCAGCGAGTTTATTTTTGCCCACTAAAACTTCCCACACTAAAGGAATTTCAAAGACTCTCTGTAATATATTACATTAAAACTGTAAGAATTGCAACTAATGCTCAGCAACGAGCGTCATAACTTATTCTACTACTTTTTTCACTTTCTTTTACCGGATGTATGCGAAAGCTTTTCTCATCACAATACCCTACAAAAACAGTAATGTGCTGAAGATTTTCCTAAAAAATTCTTTGTGCACACAAACGAACATATTTCTGAGATGTTTTGTGAGTGCTGAAAAATGGGAGAACGATTTTACCTAAAAAAATTGCACTCGAGTAACAGAGAAAGTCGCGTGTACAGAATAGAATCTCAATGTTGGGAACTATGGCATTTCATTCATATGTTTTATGTATTCACAATGTTTGAGGTGCTTGAGGTTTAAATTACGAATATACAGAAAGCCCCAATCGCTCTTGAACCACCAAAGCAGTTCATTTTCTCTATAGTTGGGAGCACGCGATTTCAGATTGTTCAGCCATCTGTATGTGCTGATTCTTTCATTTTGAGACTAGAGTGAAGAATAGACTGCCCATGTGTAAATTTTGTTCAGTCAATTGAGTTCCCTCCATTGAGTTCAACTCTTGAAGTAAAAGGATAGATTTTTTAGGATTGCTTCTTGTGTTTTCCTCCTTAGTTGGTAACCCGGTGTTTTGTGTAAATTTTTCGATCGTAGATAGTAGTATGTTCTGCAAAGTAATTGTAATGTAGTAATTGTTCTGCAAAGGTCGTGGCACTCGCACCGGTAACCTAGCAGAGAGGATGGCCCTCTGTCGTACGTGCGCTGATGGACGCGCTCGAGTCTTCAGACCAGACATCCCTCGGAGCTTCGCTCTGTCTGGATTGGGCACCAGCTCTGACGTAACGTACTATTGCAACTGCTAGTGCTCGGAAATCGGTCATCCATTGTTGAGTTAAGGGTTCAGAGTGTCATCGTGCACGTGTTTTGGTAGCCAACACTTCATAATTATTTTGCCATTGGGCAGCCACCGTAGTCGAGTGGTATGCGGCCCGTGTTCTGTATCGGGTCTCTGCTTGTGCAGAAAGACTGCGTGCGGGTTCGAAACCCGGCAATGAATACGAGCTATTTCTCGTTTCACGCCGTGAGCTCGCACTTATCGGTAAGACCTCAACTCATCGCCCATGGACACATCCCAGGATCGTCGCATGGAGCTCACCATCATCCTTACTCTAAGAATGTTAACCTTAAGAATTTAAAAACCAATGTACTAAATGTCTATGTACTTGATTGGAAATAAAGATTGTTTTGTTTGGGTTAGGATTATTTATAAAGCTATTTTTTTCATAAATCTATAAACTTATTGTGCGTTCACTCCTTAGAATAGAATAGAATAGAATGAGGCTATAGGAACGAACCTTCTGGTCCATTCTTGGGTCGGATAATCACTTCGATAATTATTCGGTTACTCAAGTCCCATGCCGTAATTCTAGGAGCGTCAACCATGGCGGCAACGGGATTCGAACCCGGGTCTTCCCGTTCGCAAGCGGATTCGCTCACCAGTCGACCAAGCTGGTGGTAGTCGACCAATATGGTGGTAAACACTAATTAATGTCTTATGTTCCATTTTACTTTTATTAATAAACAATAATTGTTCTTATTATTCGACTTATTGTATGCTCTTTTCTATAGATTAATTTTGACGGATAATTTTGCTAGAAGTTAAATGCTTATGGTATTCTTATGATGGTATTACTGATAGGGGAAAATAAATACTCGGTTCGGGTTTTTGTGGGATACTTGATGTCCTGGCATAGCGAGAAACTTTCGTCTTTCGACTTCGTAAGTTCTCGACCTAAGACAACAATAATATATTTTCTGACGATTTAATTCATAAGAATCCTTCCGCATAGCTAAGGGTAATTATGCTCGTCCACAATAATAACATGGTGTACACAATGACTGTCACGAATTTCATCTTTTGCATGAAATCATGCCTTGTGGTTTGCGTCTTCGGGGCTCGCCTTACGCTTGAAATAGTCCGCCAGACGCATTTGCTTTAGAATTATTGTGTTGCTCTGTGTTGTTCAGAGCTGACTCCTCGTTAAAATTGGAATTCAGCCTCACAGTATTTTCTAAAATTAACAGATTTTATAAGCTAGATCTTAATTTCATTAAGATTTATATGTAGGTAATTTTTGTGTATACTGTTTGCTAACCGACTAGAGAGAGGACCGACTAGACCTCCTGCTCTGGCTGAACGAATTAAGCACCAGGGTCAAGAAGTAGGGGCAAGTCCTCGGAACTACATCGATTCTGAGTATTTTAGTAATCCGTACTGCATAAAGTGTATTTTTCGTTTTCTGTTTTCAGGTTCTTCGCTGATTATCAACCAAGGCTCGAAATATTTACGTCAAATGTTTTCATTATTTCTTTTCTTCCTCAGCCAAACTGCTTAAATTTAACACTTGTTTCTCACAGACATATAATGTTCCATATTAAATTAAGAATGACTGCTCTTGGATATCCGACCGTATCCATGTAATAAATTGACCAAGCCAAACTCATGCCATCGCTTAAGACCTGGTCTCCTAAAACTCTTCACGTGAAAAAGAATCTCTATATTTGCGCTGCAGGTTGTCATTAGTATTGATTTCAACTTTCTGGATGTGACTTGGGGGCTGCTTGCTGATGGCAATGAAAATAATAGGGTCAAGCTTTGGTATTTGGGTAAATAGTTTGCATGCACGCTATTTATTCGTTTTGAGTAAAATTTTTTGTTCATATGCGTTTGTAATTGAACGATAGTTTTTATCATAAACAATTAACGCTACTGATTATCCAACACTCAGAAGGTCAAAAAATTATGAATTAGTTGAGTAGAATTGAAAGATAAGGAAATATTCAGAAATGCCTGACCCAACTAGAGCTCAGCGATCAACAGTAAATATAATTAATTTTGAATTAGCCAATTTTTTTGAATAGAAGTATCCTTCTTACTTTTATTAGACAGTATTTGTTATAAAGGTGGCTCTGAGTTTTGTTAGACCTCAAAATTTATTCAAAAATTTTAGAAAAATTTTAGCATCAGGGGAGAAGAATGACACACTTCTTAGATGAAACCAAGTATAAGACCTCAATTTGGTGAGTGAAATTTTGAGGTTATGTGCGTGCTTGGAGCTTTGCAAAGAAATGGTGAATCTCAAAAAATACTTCGTATACATTCTTCGAGGGCAACCCAAAAGTCATAATTTTCATTGAAAAATGAGTCGAGCACAAATTTATGGTTTGGTCTGCGCAACATCTGCCTCGCATCGATTACTTTGTCTGTGCTGAAGAACAAATATCTGTTCTCGTATGAAACTTATCGGCAATTTTTAGCCAAGGCTTCGGTCTAAAAAATCAGTTTCACCACACGATGAGGAAATTCTGCACCACCAGTGACAGATTCTGTATAAAAGCTGAACACTCGAAGACATTTTCTTATTATAAAAAAGAAAGTTCACTTTGTGAATGAAGCATACAAGTCTAAGTTAGTTTCTTTCAAGTAACAACAAAAAAGAGATACATAATTAAAATGCCTGACTCTCCTAGAGTTTTCAGGTGCTTTGAAAATTAGTTTTTTAGCTTTCTATGTTTGCGTTTTCTACCATTTTTCTTGAAAAATGGAAGAAAAATTAGAGGGTAATTGAAAAGTTTAGAATGTATTTAGACCAATGGTCCACTGTGTTCTAATAGTAATGATATGCGACACTGAAATTAGAAACGTCCCTTAAACACTGTGCTATTGTGTAAATTGTATACACAAAAGCAGCTACATACACTCGTACCCTGTGTATCGGCGCACGCTTCGACCTACTGACTAGAATTTCTAAAAATCAAAGACATATTTAAGAAATTGAAAACATCATTGTCGCATATAAACGGGCATATATCTTTCAACCACTGCTTGCTTTCCGTGAAATTTCAACAGCAGCGTATGTCCTACCGAGAGTCACTTTTGACGCCCGTTGATGTAGGAACTAGCGTTCAGAACTAGGAACAGCTTCGCAACGGTTGATTCCTTTAGTTCCTGTGTCTGGCAAGGCAATTCATGAGTTTTTAGTTCACATGTAACACAAGCATGACAACATCCAGCCAGAGTCTCTCAATAATCCTGGTGAATTAAACTCACATTCCATTGTGTTCATTAATTCCGCACATGACATAAATAAATTTTTTTATTAACCAGCAAATGACATGCGTGTACGCAATGAAAAGCGACTAAAATATTGATTTGTGTAATAAAATTATTTTCTATCAACTTTCGGCAACTTATAACGTTTATCTGATTTCATTGAGCAATCACAGCCCTCTACTCGAAGCGAGAAATTTTCTTCTGCATAGACAAAACCAGTATTTTTTAATATTCTAAAACATACTTTTCATATTAGTCCATGCAATAGCTTGTAACTTAAGAACGCAAGTTTTGATTACATAAGTTTCATCAGTGTTCAGTAATTCCACACACCCCACACAACACACACGCCCCACACAACACATACACCCAGTACACCCCGTAATACACCACACACCACACACCCCACATATCCCACACACACCTCACACACACCCCACACATTCCACACACCATGCAAGACACCAAACACCCCACACACCCTGCAACACACCACACCCAATACACCCACACCCCCCACACCCTGCAACACACCACACACTCCATAGGCCTGCAGACAAACACACATCTTCCTGAACGAGTAGTTTTCTGCCCCATCTAAAAGATGCTCGTGTGTGCAACGCTGGTTCCGGACGATTAATTTAAATTTCAGCTTAGCTCTTCCGTGACTGTTACATTCCTTTAAAGGGAGCCCCAGCATGAGTCTTCCGTGACTGTTACATTCCTTTAAAGGGAGCTCCTGCACGAGTCTTCCGTGACTGTTACATTCCTTTAAAGGGAGCCCCTGCACGAGTCTTCCGTGACTGTTACATTCCTTTAAAGGGAGCCCCTACACGAGTCTTCCGTGACTGTTACATTCCTTTAAAGGGAGCCCCTGCACGAGTCTTCCGTGACTGTTACATTCCTTTAAAGGGAGCTCCTGCACGAGTCTTTTTCCTGCAAGCTTCTGGTATTGTGCTGAACATCTGATTATTTTCCCTTACTTTCCTCAGAGTCAAGTGAAAAGAATATAATTCAACCTTTCACTGATTGGTCAAGAAAGAATCGGATACATTTCTTTCGAGTTTACCAAACGCAAATGTTAAGAAAGATCCATTGTTTTTGCTTTATTTCTATGGAAAAATAATGATATTTATTTCTTCCTTTGTAGATCTTAACTGTAGAGTAGGATAACGATCCAAGATGCGCAGTTCGATGAGAAATAATTCCATTAAAGATTGGCGTCATTTAGTTTGTCATCTCAGATTAGAATTTCTGAGGAAAAGTAACTCTGTGCTGAATCATAAAAGAAACCATTGCGTCAAAAACATTAAATTATGATTCTAAATGTTACCTTCTCATAAATTCTGATATTCGACTTTTCGTTCTTTGAACTTTTTCTGAAGGTAAAAACATAGATTTATTTCGGCAGGACTGTCGCACGTAACCCTCCCGTGACAACTGAACCCCGAAAAATTCATTTTCTTAGTGTTTAAAGTTCAATTTTTTATAAATTACAAAATGTGCATCAGATACGTGTTCCGAAAAGTCTTTACACTCACAAAATCCAACCAACACCCTAGTTTATCCAACCAACACCCTAGTTTATCACCCTAGTTTGAGTCGTTGCTAGATTTAGGCATGGAGAAAAATTTCCTGTTTCACGGATTTACAGACTGATGCAATCAACCAGCCAATCGATCCACTTTAATTGCATCAAATCCATATCATGTGTGTGCTGGTGTTCAGTCGTCGTGTATGAATTTCATCTTCGTACTTGTAATAGCTTATTTAAGGTGTTGAGTCTTGCAGGTGTCCTGGTCAGTCAAGAAACTATTTGATGAATGAGCGACCGACTCTTGTAGAGCAGCCCGTGTGCTGGCAGAGTTCCCTGTGGAAGCCTGGTTGTACAAGCGAGTACGTATAAGTTTAAGTTTGTTATGTTAATAAGAAATAAAACAACGCAAATGAATTTATTTCCACGTGTGTTGTCATCAGCTACTCAATTTTTAATCGGTACATTTTAGGACTGACGATGCAGCTCCCAGGGACTGTTCGTATTTTTTGTAGTGCAACTTGAGATAGAGACTCGTAGGGGAGCTAGATATGCTTTTTAATGACAAATCGAATTGCCTGCAGAGAAATGGAATGGTCGTGAAGACTCAACTCAGGGACTTACGTATTACAAGCAGTATCCACACTTCTCTTTATCACCGTGGCAAGACCTCGGGAGCGAGAGAACTGGGAAGTGCTCTTCCTCCCTCAGAATTAATCTATTATAACAACTATTGTTATGTACCCTGAAAAAAATATTAGAACTTTTTGAAGTATTTTTCCAGTTCGTGTAACATTTGTTGCGTTCACTTTCATGCCTGACGTAATGCTGCACTTTGTACTTATAAAATTATTCTGCATGTCGCATTCACAACACCACATCTTTACCACAAGTTAAAAGCAGTTTTTGATATCACGAATAGGATTCACTCAGAGCAGTTGGCAAAAATAGGGAAAGAAGGGAGAAGTTTCTGCCCTAAAAAATTAACATGCAGACAGTTGTTCAGCAAGAAACAGCTATAAAGAAACAACTTAATTTCAGTTTTTGCATTCCCTGGATGACGTTTACATAGAGACTCGAGTCCAGCTTAAAGTGTGTATGTTTGTTTTCCTTTTGATCGAGCTTAAGAGAATGAATTAACTAGTATATCAGATAAAACCTGATTTTGTATTGCACAACACAGAACATTGTGGATATTCTGGCATTTAGTCAGGTACACATTTTTAAATCCTTTAGGGCATTTTATATTAGACATGATACTCTTCAGCTTTCAATTGAATAGTGCTATTGATGTACTAATTGAATAAAGTTTGCACAATAACATTTTTGGTTACTCATTTCGCATTCGCTTTCGTAACATCGTTCAAAACAGAGTATGCAAATTTCAAAGTTTCAACTTTTAACTGAACGGTTTTAGTTCATTAGGTATTAAAATTTATAAACGTTGCGAGTCATTTAACAAAGGGCAATATCCAGCTATACATTTCCTGAAAACTGAATGAATGTTTTCTATGTAAATGTAGGCTATAAATACCGAGAGTGCGTGTAAAGACTTAGAGATGTGAAGTCACGAATCAAGACAGCAAACTTAAGAGCCATATCGTCTTGCAAGAATCAAGACAGCAAACTTAAGAGCCATAGCGTCTTGCTTTAATCAAGACAGCAAACTTAAGAGCCATAGCATCTTGCAGGAATCAAAACAGCAAACTTAAGAGCCATAGCGTCTTGCAGGAAATGTTTCTCTTTATGACAGCTTCCGTTTCTTTACTAGAAGCATGTTCAGATTAATTTAAAAACCTACATTCAGTGCATCTCAGTGTTTTAATTAATTGGATTTCGAAAAAATAGCTTCAAATTACTGTTAGTGACAGCTTTATGACTAAGATTCAAGTATTCCTAATTACAATCAGTAGAAATGAAGATAAACCCATTAAGTAAATTTTATTTAATGGGAGATTCTCGTTCGTGAATATGCCTGCTACGTTAGTGTTGATATAATGTACCTGGAAGAACTTATGCGAACACTGCAGACAGAATGGAAGCTTTTTACCTTCACTAGATCCACACGTAAAAAATCACAGTTTTTACTAAATTTTTCATTTTAATTTGCCAGTGGACGCGGGCTTTGCGAAAGAGTTTCCCCATTGATGGATGTGCCTTTGGTATCCACAAACAATGCTTACAATACATGTATACACTACGAAATTTCCTCTCATCTAAATCGGCAAGAGCGTCTATTATACAGAGTGGCCCATAAGTAAGGTACCTTTACAAATCTATTTTCATGAAAATCACAATTCCGAAAACAATAACTCAATTTCCAAAATCGTTGTTTTGCATTATCAATTAACAATATCAAATCATCATGATGAATTTAAACAGAAAAAGGTCCCAATAAAATTTCTATTTGTAAAAATAAACCGATTGTGTATTCTCGATACCATAATGCAAGTGAAAGGGAATTGAATTGCCACAGAAAAATTATGCAATAGAATGATTTCTTGTATTTTCTAAGCTTTATCCATGTTGCTATCAAAGCTATCGATTAGAAGAGTGTGACACACGGACAGATGGACAGACGGACGCGGCTCTTATTATAGTATGAATAGACTATTTCTTTTATACTGGAGGTTATGAAACGTTTCCCAATAGTTAATATAATTGATTTCCCTCAGAAGCTCATTTTACTTCGTCACTTATATTCCTACACAAATTATATTGACATTCTAGGATTTGATGAGCGACTTCGTTTTTTCAATGACTTATAATAGAAATTTTTAAACAATTTTGACTTCATAAAAATACGTCGTCCATGACGACCTGAAATTGTATAAACATAATTATTCCAACTAGCAGGACCCGCGAATAATTTGCGGTTAGTTCAGTAGCATGATTTTACAGGTAGTGAATAAATTAACAATAATTGATTATATGATTTAACAACTTTGATGCCATCATGGCATCAAATTGCTGTCTCTCCACTTCGTTCATATCATTTCGTCTTTCTTGGTCTCTTTTTTTCATGTTCTCCAGAAAATGCCGTCTCTCCACCTCATTCAGATCATTCCGTCTTGGTGTCTGTTTCTCCTGTTTTCTAGAAATTGTTGTCTCTGTACATCATTCATATCATTTGACTTTCTTGATCTCTATTTCTCATGATTTGAAGATGTAAATCTCGCTCCTCCTGACTCATATTCATTCTTCGCTGTTGCATTCGTAGTCTGCTTCTATCACGAGTTGCTTGCCTTTCGTCTTCTTGTAAGCGCTGTCGGCTCCTTCTCTGTCGATCTCTTGCTGCTTCTCTTTGTTCTCTCATTCTCTGCTCCATTATTTTAGATCAGAAGTGGGCAAACTTTTCAGTACAAGGGCCACGTTCAAAAATTTGTAATTTCATGGGGCCACATAGTACAGGTTCGCACATAAGTAAGGTATTGTCGGTATCACTGATACGCTAGCAGCACTTTTTAAATTTAAAAAATTCAAAAATTGCAAAAAATTCGAAAAATTAAAAAAATTAAAAAAACTTCAAAAATTCAAATACCTGACAAAATATCAAAAATTGAAAAAATTCCGAAAATCCAAAAAAATCAAAAAATTCAAAAATTAAAACAAGGAAAAATTTTAAGCATTTAAAAAATTAAAACAAAATCAAAAATAAAAACAACTTTAATATTCATAAACAAAAAATTCGAAAAATTCAAAAAATTAAAGCATTTGAAAATTTACAAAATGAAAAACATTAAAAAGTATTTTAAAAAATATACAAAATTTAAACCATTTAAAAAATTAAAAAATGGAAAAATAAAAAACCAAAACATTCATAAAATTCCCAAGCCACAGTAACGTAATGTAACGTGACCCGACCCCAACCGTATAATAGATACTGCAATGAAGGGTGTGACGAACAGGTACGATAGTCATACGCGTATTAATATATCGATGCAATGAACAGGTACTTTAAATTTCGTTCATTATCTATACTATAATAAGAGCTGCATCCGTCCGTCCGTCTGTCCGTGTGTCACACTCTTCTAATCGATAGCTTTGATAGCAACAAGGATAAAGCTTAAAAAATACAAGAAATTATTCTGTTTCATTATTCTTCTGTGGCATTTCAATTCCCTTTCACTTGCATTATGGTATCCAGAATACACAATCGGCATTTTTTTACAAATAGAAATTTTCCTTGGACCTTTTTCTGTCGAAATTCATCATGATGCTTTGATATTTTTAATTGATAATGCTCAAAAAAATGTTTTAAATTAGTTTGATCAGTAACCTGGCTACCACTTAGCATAAGGCCAAAGATTTTGGAAATTGAGTTATTGTTTTCAGAATTGTGATTTTCTTGAAAATAGTTTTAAAAAGGTACCTTACTTATGGGCCACCCTCTATGATAGACGCTCTTACAGATTTAGATAGGAGGAAATTTTGTAGGGTATACCTACATGTATTGTAAGCATTGTGTTGTGGATACCAAAGGCACATCCATCAATGGGAAAACTCGCAAAGCCCGCATCCACTGGCAAATTAAAATGAAAAATTTAGTAAAAACCGTGATTTTTCACGTGTGGATCTAGTTGTGAATAATAGTTGGAGGTTACATGAATTTAATAGCGAATGATATTCTGTTGGTGTCATGTGCAGCTGCCCTGAATGTCTCCTGTGCGTAAATATTGAAGCACTCAGAATGAACAGCTGACTGTGATTGTCTGTTGGGCTGCAGAGGCACAGCAGGAGGCACTACCAAAAAGAATTGTTAAAATTCTAGCGAGGTGTGCTGGAAAAGACCTTGGATGAAGTTCCTACAAAACTTCTTCATACGTAACGAAACTAATATTTATGTAAGCAGAAAACTTATTACGATTGCCGGTAGTCTCTTTTTCTTTGATTTTATCTTTTTTCAGAGATATTCATCACACTATCTTTGCATCTAAACTCGAATTAATATTCATTATCGTTTGTCGCATGTCTTTTTGTTATCGGTGCTGTTGGTCCATACATTGCATCGAAGATCATGCAGAGACTGCACAACTGCGTCTTCTTACTGATTGTCCTGGAGTAAATACAGGAAAATTAATTCTGAATTTATCATTCCGTTCAAGAGATATTGAAAAAATATCATTTGAAATACTATTATATTATTTCAGAGAGGGAAAACACCAAGTCAATAAGTAAAAGATCAATATTTCGAGGAAGGACTGTCCTGCGCAAACTTGATTACATCAAGCAAGCAAGAAAATTTCAGGAGCCAACATTTTTATCTCGGATATCCTTAACTTGCTCTTCAAACTTGTGATCTGGTTCCCAAATAAATCTCTCTTAGTACTTAATATATCATATATGTAGACTAAAAAACCTAAAATGAGGTGACATGAACATGACGCATGCGTCTACGGCATCACACATCACCACGATGCGGACATGCATGGAAACATTCTAGAGAATTGCACTCGTAGAGACCTCAACAGGACTCTTCTACCTTATCATTTAAGGTCCGATTCAGCGGAGTATTTTACGCAATTTTGAGCGCTGATGCATTTATTTTTGCATCCGTTGAGCTACTGCCAAGTTATACTCAAATTTTAAGCATAAAAACGTCCAAAATACATTCATTGATTCTCGTTCCTCCATTTTGAGATAAATATTTATGATATGGCTTAAATTAATTTTAATTTTGTCATATTTAATTAAATTATAGGTCACGCTTATAACACAACTTGAACAACATGCGCAAACCTGAGCTTTTCTGAACTTGCCAAACTGGAAGATGTGCCTGGATCCAACTCACTAACGACCAATGATACTGGATTTACATTAAATGAAACATAATTCATTGTTTATAAACACATACTCCGAGGAGTTAACTCACGTCCTGAAAAAAGACAAGTTTGAAATCATCCTTCAAATGAAGCTAAAAAATCAGCTCATGATATTAAAAATTAATTATTCTCTCCCAGTCTCTCGCTGTCTTGCCCATTACGCTATCGTTCTTTGATATTAAAAATTTCACATTCTTATCTTAGCGACTTTATTTGGCACCTGCACTATGTCTCCTAGACGCACGATGTCATAGCTGTTAAAGAAACATGGTAAGATCGCAATGAAAGACATCTCTCAGTGGAACTCATTGAAAGGATAAGCTTCCCATAATGTCGATAAACCATCGCGCAGTAATAGAAGTGGTGGCTCCCTTATCAACATCCAACAAAAGCTGCAACCAAAAATCAAAGCTAAACGAGTAACAGAAAAATCGGAAATACAACATCTCACCATCCAACCACATCCAAGATAACTATCAAAATTTTACACGTGTACTAGAACATAACCTGTAAAGCAATTGAGAATGATGAATTCTATGATTACCTTGATAATATCCTTAGTGCTTCTCACGAAACACTAATCATGGGAGACTTCAATTGAAGGGTGGACAGCACTAGTGAACTACTTGCATTTTTTCCTGTGGTAAATATAATATTTTTTCCACGGGAAAAAATGCAAGTAGTCCACTCCCGTGCTGTCGCTAACACAGCGCTGACAGAGGCGATTACGATCCAGTAGTTTACTATATGAAGGGTGGACAGCACTAGTGGACTACTTGCATTTTTTCCCGTGGGAAAAAATGCAAGTAGTCCACTAGTGCTGTCCACCCTTCAATTTTCCTTACATAAACTGGATAACTTGTCAAAATCGAGCACCCGGTTCTAAACTTATTGATCTAATGAATACAAATTCGCTACGACAGTATGCCAACGAACCGACTAGACAAAATAATATTCTTGACCTCGTCATGACAACCCTGACCTCAGCATAAATGGATTAGAAGTCACAGGCAAGATCGGTGGCCACTAGATGACAGACTTCACACTAGAAGTACATAATCCTAACACAAAGACTCAACAAAATCAAGTCCTCAACTGTAAACGGTCAAACTTTGAACTAATAAAAGGAAAGCCTCGCAGCATTAACAATTGAGTACTCACGAGGAACATAAATGTCAAGGAATGCTACATAACACTCAAAGAAAAAATTGTAACTGCCACAACTAAAAGTATACTCAATTAATTCTTTTATTTGAATACACCTTACATATTACTTCTTACAATTTTTTAATGTTTGTAATTTGTACGGTAGACACGATTTCTTTATAAACATTAAATTTTTCTACTATGTTTATATTTTATTCCTTATTTTTCTAAAGTTAAAGGGATCGTAAAAATATAAAATCTTTTAAAGGGGGTCGCGGCGGATATAAGTTTGAAGACCACTGGTCTAGAGGCATCACCTGCACTGTAGTCTAGAGGTATCACCTGTACTGTTGTTTAACTCTTCAATTATGAATTGTCTTTGTCTTTGGAATTCACGTAAAATTTTTCCTATTACAAATCCATTCCGCAATTGAATTATAACTAGAAACGTAAAGCATGGAAGGTCATTGCAGGTTAAACATTCTTAGTTAATTAACCTTATAACAACTATATGTATTATTAGACTATTAAATCTATTTCTAACCGTACCGGAAAGGTTGGCTCCATTGGTAAATCAAAATTAGCTTCCAATTCAAAAATAATGAGACTGAACAAATAGGAGAGTTTAGGCACTAGTGCAACCTCAAGAATTTTCTAACAAATAAAAGGAACGTAACTTTTCTACATGAGACAGAACAGTAAAATTAGAACAAAAAGAAATTGTAAACTGATACCCCACTCCCTCAGACCTGTTCTGCTACACCTGCAACACAGACATGCTCTGCTACACCTGCAACACAGACATGCTCTGCTACACCTGCAACACTTAGGGCTGTTGTGACTGATGCCATATATAGCCAAACAGATAATTACGTTCATGGTAACTTTTACAGAGCAGTGGAGGTATGCCTTTTCTAGTTTTAAACATATTAGAGGTACCGGAAAGTTCTGTCCTGAGTTTTGTTAGGAATAATAGTTGAAAGAAATATTACTGAAAAATCTTTAATGGTCAACAATATAGTCACCATCGTTTGATGTAACATTAGTCTATCTACTTGGGAGCTTTTCAATCCCCCTTCCATTAAAATTAACGCCTCTGGAAGAAATAAAAGAATTAAACTCCGTATCAACCTCGTGAACATTTGTAAATCTTATTCCGCTGATGAAATGCTTTAAAAAACGAAATAAGTGAAAATCTGATGGAGCAAGGCCTGGTGAGTATGGTGGGTAAGGAAGAACTTCCCTACCTGAGGACTTTATTTTTTCGTGGGTTTGTTTGGCAGAATGGGATCTAGCGTTACCGTGTTGCAACATTACTCTTTTCCTGTTCACTAGAGCAGAACATTTTTTACGCAACGATGCATTTAGATGTTTCAGATGCCGACGGTAAAGGGGTGCAGTCACAGTATTTCCTTTCTCCAATAACTCAAAGTTAAAGAAATAATAAAGGAAAAAAAGGACTGGACTTTCCGGTATCCCTAATAAAAAATAAATTTTTCTGTGTTCGTTCACAAGAACTTAACAAAAATCGATGCACAGAGAAGATAAGGTCCCAAGAAAAAAACAGTATTTATTTTTTCCGGTGAAGTTATTCTGTTTGATTTGTTAGTCATTGTTCCGAAATAAATGATTACCCAAGAAAATTATTTTTTCTTGCAACAGTTATCATAATTAAAGTGCTATAATTCTGAATGGGATGAAAAATTAAATTTATAATAAAAACAATCAAAATAAATTCTGCAAGATTACTTCAGTAACTAGGTAGGAAACATTTTCCATGAAGAATATTGTTTTAAAAATTTTTTGTCTTCATATATGTATGTATAGCCCGGAAATTGAACCACTATTTTAAGCCGTACCATAAACTAGTTAACTCATAAAAATTACTTGAGCAGTATATTTTCAACTAAAATTTACAATTTACAACAAAATGCTCTGGCAGTTTCTTTATTTGGCCTCACGTAAATAAGTTTGAAAATGTTACGTTTGTTTCGTTCTTAAAATTTAAAGGTTATTTCTTCAGTATTTGATCTAACAAATTTCCAAATACGTGTGCCTCTATTGACTCAAAATATTAAGCCGTATTTGCCAGATATCCATTTGACTTTTTTATTGATCAAGTTTGAATGCTCTGCTACACCTTTATTGGCTGCTATTTGGATCGTCTTCATATCTATTTTAATACTTTTTCAGTGGCTGAAATTATCCCTCAGGTTTAAACGTTCAGTTATAAGTCATTCATTATCATCGTTTTTCAATTAGTGTAGAATGTGTGACCTACAAACAACCCTCCTTGCTATGCTATTTTTAGATAAGATCTGCAAAACGCAGAACTGAAACACTTTCCATCAAAGCTGTCATGCTAAACTAATTATCAAATCTGCGATTATGATTATTTAAAAGAATGTTTACATAAAGAAGATAGGAGAACATTTCTAACAAGAACAGGCAAAGAAAGAAAGCAACAGTAATACGCTCTTCATATTAGCTCAGGCTCTAGACCCACGCAATCCATCACGTGTCGTACAAAACAACAATAGCGAAGCTGAGAAGACTTAGGCCTCTCCTTCGTGACTGTCAGACGTACGATGTTGTTGCCAATCGCAATATGTGAGTGAGGCAAAATTCCTGTAAGTTGGCGAGTATAAAAAATAGACCAACCAACTTTGTTTGATGACGTACAGCAACGGAGAGCTGCTCCAGCGGGTGTGATGTTCTGTGACCCATTCTCTGAAGGAAGACCTTGTTTGAAGCAGCTGCCTGAGAACACCGTACTCAGCTGTATTCTTATGAGAACAGGCCTGACCATGCATGAAAATGCTGAACTTGGCAGAGAAAATGTACTGCTTTTGATCTGCAGCAGCGTTAAAGTGCAGCGTAGCTTAAATTCCTTAGGCAAATTTACAGTTTATGAATAATGGATGATTATTATGTATCGTGAATAGAGGAATGAGCTTTAATAAACATCTAAATCGAAAATTTGTCCTCATATAGCAACCCTAAAGCTTCTTTGCCTTCTCGTGTCATAATGATGTCATTAATAAACATTGTTCGAACAGTTGTAGCTCATCAATCGTCGTCGAGTTTTGGGAGCGCTAACACGAGTTCATTCAATCTAATTTTAAATTAATTTCTTTTTGATATTAATTATTGAAAAAATCATATTTAAAAATAAAAAACTTAGATTTCATTTTTTCATCGACTCTTCATTTCTCTACAAATATTTAGAGAAACTGGTTCAAAATCTTGTGTTTTTAATTCATTTAAACTTTCATAACTGAAACACTAACTCAGATTATTTTTTTGCTGTTCTTCAAAGTCCGTTGTGAAGTTTACGTTTCGAATTTTCATTTCCTCATCGAATACACTACACTTAAAAAGTCCTCTAGCTTCAAAATATCTACTTTACAAAAGTCCTTTCACAATAATGACAAACCAACAGCATATCGCGAAATAATCTGTGCTACTCAAGCTTCCAGTAATGCATGCTTTGGATTGCTTTTTAATACAAATCAAAGTCGAAGATACGGGGCCAGGTGGAATGACGAATTTGTGAAGCTGTTAAATTGAATGTGATTTTATTATCTGTCTGCTACAGTTTAAATTGTTTAGCGTTAGAAAATTTTTGAGCCTTTGTGCATGTAACTTCCAGGTCCTGAGTGCATAGATTTATAAACACGATATAAGAAAATATCTACCTTCGATTTTCGTTGGCAAACATTTTGGAAAAATTTCGAACATCTTTCGTTTGATATTCAGGGATCAAAAGTGAGAAAATAGTTTCAGAAATTTAAACTTTTAGCTGTGAAGGATTTCAAGTGAGCATGCACATGAAGTCTGTACACACCCATTCAGTGGTCCTTCTGCGGAACAAAGAATGTCATATTAACGTTATAGCATTTGCAGCTCACAGTGCTTAAATTCTAAATCTCAGTTTTGACTCCGCATGAATGGACATCAATAATAAATATTGCCAATGATATAATAATAAATTTTGCCAATGTGACTTCATACCGGGTTTAAAATAATAAACAGTTTTTTTGTAAAACAACAATACTCATGTGTCCGTGAGCTGCTTATTTGAAATAAATACATACTTTAAAGCGCTTCAACCCCTAATCAGTGCTAGTTATGTTTTTTTAAGAATGTCTTAAAATCCTGATCAGTGCTAGGTACATATTTTGAGAGCGTTCCTATTTTCTGATCAGCGCTGATTGCATACTTGGAAAACGTTCTAGCCTTCTAATTGAAACTATTTATGCACTTTAAAAGCATTTCAATTAGGGACTTAAATCATTTGTAGCCAAAAAGTCAGCAAAGGAGCACAAATGTTTGAACAAAATCATCCAACTATATGAACTTTTTCCAACTGAAACTTTGATTTTCAAGAGATCAACTCTTTCAGAAATGATTCACAAAGTTCTGCATTCGTATTCACATTATTGTCAAAACGACTTCTGGTAAATATTACGTTCCTTCACATATATTTTCTTTTTCTCCAGTTTGATGCGTTTGAGCTTGGAATTCAAAATTAATACAACTCAAGTGAGAATAATCGTACTAAAATTTAAAATACTAATTGAAATCAGGTCCTGTTTTACATGTATTAAATTAATAATCATGGGATGAAGCTTCAACTACAAAATAAATTAATCATTGTATTGTAATTCATTAATCAATGCATTCATGCGCCATTATTATGTACATTTGCTCGACATAGTATCAACATGTTCTATACCATAGCCATGTCGCTAGATTTGATCAATAATTTTCCCTTGTATCCTCACATTTCTTTATCGTATCAGCACTTAGGAAACATGAAATCCGGCAGCTGCCTGTGGTGGTCACGGCGCGTCTGGTGCATTTTTTCCTGCCATGTTTCTGTAGCGTGAGAGCTTTGCGAGGTTAACGCATTCATGCAACCCGATGTAGAGAAATTATATATTCATGAATGGTGTACTGGTTTTACGAGAAAAGCTTAGTTGTCATGGCTGACTGCTGGAGGCAGATGAGGAAGTGATGACACTGGAGAACCAAATTAAACAATAGGACTTGTGTATATGTACGAATTAATTATTTGGATGTATGTATTAAGTATTGCATACTCTACTATCTGGGTGTGCAGTGTTCATTAACGCCTGAAAATTTCTTGTCTTCTTAACTTCAATGTTTTTCACATACAAGTGATGTTTTTCACCAAAGCAGGTATACATTTCAATCTAGTCACAGCGTTCAAACCTATTAGAATACTTTGTGACATGATATAAATAGTCCAGCTGCTAATTCTTATCTTCATGTGATCGTCCATTCAGACTTGCAGCTGCCATATAACTCTGACAAAATTCTTTTCTGCTTTTCATGGTGGACTTTTTAATTGAAAAACATTAATGAAGTGAAGAAAAGTTATGACATGCTAGTAAAAATTAAATTACCGATTATAAGTAACAAAACTAGCAAAAGCTAAGATCCTCCATACTCATATTTATGACTCAAAAGGTAAGACCAGTCATATTTATGACTAATCGGAGTTCATATGACCACAATAATGTGCAGTAACCACAAGAAGCTCCCGAGTACGCAGAGACGACCGTAAACAGTGCATTAGTGTCTAATGGTTGGTTTACCTGAGCACTGAATAGAATACTCGAGGTTTCAGGAAGAACCATAAACAAGACGGACGTATTGTTACCAGAACTTTCCTCGGAGTGAGCAAAGCTCGACCAGACCTCGACACGCAGCCTAGCTGGACGTCTCGATTGAATGTATCTATTTGTAGGATGCAAACGCAGAAATTAAAGATATATCATCAAGTACGAGATAAGCTTTTACAGTGCCTATGTTTGAGTGAGGGCATACAGCCATACAAAGAGAAAATTAATTTATGAGGAAAAGTATTGATGTTTCATTATTTTCCCTGCGGTAAATTTAGAGAAATTAGATGGAAAACACAAGTATGTACTAGCAAAAAGAATATAGTTCTTAGGAAAAAGCTTGCCCTCATATCATATAGATGTATACACAATCGAAATGGATTCAAGCACAGAATAGTGAGGCTGGCATGAGTTGTGCTGAAGGAGCAAACGCTATTTTAAGGCAAGCAAACGCTTTGCACAGCTCTGTTTAATTGGAATCGTGCAGACAATTCCATGTATTCTCTTGTTGAATGTTCCTTGGAAGTCAACAGTGTGGTGAAAGCTTCTGTGCTGGAAACAGCTTCAGGAATGGGCATAACTTTGTGTACGGCTGCATGCCGCTTTGTATACTGATTTTGTATACGGCGGCTCTAACTGAAGACTGCAGCTTACAGCAGATGCGTCGGAAACTTTGATTAAAAAACAGAATTGAGAGTATTTAGCGTTTAAGATGAACAGTATTTAAGCTTCTCAGTAAGTATAAGTTAATTGGAGAGTTGTGTTGCAAGGGAAAGTAATGATAAAAGTAGAATATTTTGAGTATCAGAGTAACAGAAGGCACAAGAGAAGACTTCATTTATTAAGAGTAAGGAAAGGCTAGAATATGATGCCATAAATGAAGAGGATATGACATTCATAATGGCAACAGCCACTGCTAGCATCTCATGAGTTGTTTGTGATTGGCGCGAACAGCAAATAATACACACCGAAGCTTGTATTACATGGACTCGCATCGCTGTCAACAGCATCCAGTATGCAGTGTTTGTGTGGATATGACATTTTGAAAAAGGAATATATTCATTAATTAAAAAACTTATTGATGGACATGTTCTTGTCAGTGACAGTTGAACTTTGAGTAAAATTCTGCAGACGAATGTAAATAGATTTTAAGTGCACATCGACATAGAGCTTATGTGTGAAAAAAGAATTGAAGAACCCTGAACAAATTTGTATTTTATTGAGCTAAAATTTTGCTGGAGGAGCTATAATTTGTACAATAGAAAAGTAGTGCAGCAAAGCGATGAAATTGTAGGATTTATCGGAAACGAAAGGCTTTGGAAGTGAGCTTAGTTCACTCATGCTGCGATAGCAGTCGGCCCTTGCTTCGGCTTTGGCAGTACGAGGTGCATTCAAGTTATAATACCTCCAATGTGTCTTTCCAGGACTGGAACCAGATAGATATATGCTGTTGGTTTAAAAATACGCGTGCACTTTTTGTGAACGAGTGATAGAGCAGTCAGCAGTGTACGGCTCACAGACCTCTAGCGGCATGTAAGGTGGCATGACATAATCTTCGCCACTCACAGCTTCTTAAACCACCACAGTAGCCGGGAATTTAGTGTACATCACCATGAGTACTTTAGAAGGATCTGCATTAACAATTTAAACGGGTTATCTGCAATAAAAAAATGGATTATAAATGATTCGAGTACATGAAGAACTGAAAACGACATGTCCTCCAATAACTCTCGAACCCTGAGAAATCAAAGAGGCACAATTACGCGTCGTATAACAGCGGTGCTGACGTACATACAACATCAAAGTTACCTCAGACAATCAACGAGCTTTGCCCAAAACTTAACACGTTGAGTGCGATACGACCCACCGGTGGGTCACTCAGGTTAGGTTCTGTAATTTTTTCAAAGCTTTCTAGTGACTGTGTGTACAAAGTAAAGATTTGCACCGGCTAGGTAATCGCAGGCAACGTGTTAATTTCAGCTACAGCGTAGTTTCAGCGAGCACGATTCATGCTGTGCCGGTTAAGGAAAAGTTTTGTTGCACGACACCGTGACCTTGAAAGTTTGAACTTCCTTTTAATTAGTAGCTTAGTAAAATTCATTTTTCATGTCATTACTTGGTTATTTTCCTGTTTTATCTTCAGATAATCTAGCAACACGGTAACAGAGGGAAATAGTTCTAACTTTTGAACCTTTATATGTTTTGTTACGCAAATACATATGTCTTAGAAATGATTTCCTGATGGTAAATAATATTCTCAAATCCTGAAACAATTACTGTGAGAGCTGAAAGAGCACAGCTTAATCTGCGCCAGTTGCGACTTTTGCGCGGTTAATAGTTCTGACGACGGAGATTGCAAAGGATAGAGAGGACCATGCAGGCCCTTAGCTGCGACATGTCTTAATTCCTAGGGACTATTTGGGGCACTTTCAATTTGGGGCAAAGGTCAGGTGACATTGCTGGGGACACTTGCAATGAGCCTTCTGGTCTTATTAATCTGAACCGGCAACGTCAAGACGAAGACGGAAGCTGAAATAATTATTGGAACTAAATCGAGAAAATATGAGTTGTTAAACCAAAGACACTCATTTGGGTAATATTTTCAATAACGTTGAGCTCAGAAGGCTTGGATACGCAAGTTTTGCCATCCACGATGAACTACTTTAAGGAACCTAACTTTGAACGAATTTTTCTAGCACAACAAAGGCTCTCAGAGTGGTAATCTAGCCTGGAAATAAGCCCCCAAATCACGACAGTGAAATATCATACAAGTACAATAATTCCTAGACCTCGACTGTTGGAATCCTGCAATATAAAGAGAGCTCCTACCACGCTGTTGTTGCAGATATTATTTCAAGTAAAAGATGTAGGGAAAACAATGTTCTGCTTCTAGGTCTCATGAACTATAGGAGCGAAAATCTTAAGGTCTGGACGGGCTGCATCTCTCAGATGGATCTAATCAGTCAGAGTCAATACAAAGAATAATTGCTAGGGCAAGCTATCAATTAGCATGGAATATCCTCAATATTCTGCGCATGTTCCAAATGAGGAAAACGTGTATTCAGTTTCACAGGAACGTAATATTCCCTTCAAACATTGTCAAGCTCTCGTCAAGTTCTTCTTCTTGTTTCACTTTTATTGGAGCTTCGGAGATGGGTCCATGCAGCTCCACCAAGTTCTTCAAATTCCTATTCCAGCTCCTTGTTCTGGAAGTGCGAAAACCATTGCCTCTGTCATTTTCTTTATTTCTCAATCTTTTTAGCAAACATTGAGTAAATTCTCTGTGAAATTTATGATTTTTTAAGTTATCTAGCGTGTTGCTATTGGGTTACGCTAGATAATTGCAGTGAAAACTATCTTGTGAAAAAACTAATCAAAATGCAACTACTTTTAGTTTAATATGAGTAAATATTAAATGTATGTGTGAAATTTAAAAATCATACAAAAGAATTTGAGACCAACGCATGACTTAATTAGAAACTACTAATTCATGTCAAAATTGACGCTAGAGAATCGAGCGTTCAAGTTTTAGCATAAAAAATTCATGAGCCTCAGCAAAGGAGTATAGTTTTGTCAGCATAAAGTCAAGATGCTGCTTCAAAGATGGATTGTTTTGTTAAAGAGAAAACGTGAAGCAAAGTCAAGAAATTGGTATTTTATCAGATTTTTATTGAGGTGTTTGAGTTATATTGTTTTTTGGCTAAAACTTCTACCTAGTTTTCACTAAAGCTTATGATGCCATCTATATAGATTGAAGGATTGTTCTTTACCAGCTCTGTGGAATAAAAAAGACAAAAAATTTTTTTAATTTACGATTGATGCTGCATTATATTGTATCCTGAATCCTGTTGAATCCAACTCACTCCATTTCTGCATTGAAGAAAAAATATACCACACATCATCATTGTTTAACTCAAGAAGCTGAATGTAACAAATGCAAAATTATTACCATATTTCATGTGAATACTCTGCATAGATTAGGAAAATGCATCAGCAGGTACGCTAGAGCAGATGTTTGTCGCGCAGCTCTAAGTACATACTGAGAATGTAATAATTTCTCATGATGAAATTACCACAGTTTTGATCCTAGAAGACCAAATTTTGAAGCAAAAGTTGTGAATTTTCAAATTGACAGTTTTTCAGTAAAATAAATGTTTTCAAACAACTTCACTACTATCAAAACTCTGTTCAAAATTGCTTCCATTTTTCCCTGTTCGTAAGAACTGAGGACGCAGGAAGCACGCTCGTACACCACTTAAAAGCTCTAGCCGAACCCACTCTATCACAATCGTATTTACTGTCAGTGTCTGTACAGTGCACAATAAGTGTACACAGAGTTCGTACATTGCGTATACCCATTAAGAAAATATCAATACTTTCTTCGTTGAGAAAATTCTCTTATTTGTTAATATACTATTTTGTAGTGGAGGGTAGACATTTCCAGCTTACATCACCTGACCGTCCACAGACGAGCGAACCAACAGTTGCCACTCCTTAATTGCCGTCAGGGAAGGCATCAAAATATTGCACGAACAAACAGGCTTTGTAAATTTTATCCATTCAGAGAGGCATAAGGTAAGGGGGGGATAGCGAAGCATGAGCTTAGTGAGAACAGAGAGGCATGAGCTTAGTGAGAACAGAGAGGCATGAGGTGAGTGGAAACAGAGAGGCATGAGGTGAGTGAGAACAGAGAGGCATGAGGTGAGTGAGAACAGAGAGGCATGAG